>JAJEJO010048647.1:121161-256965 GCA_020662805.1 Glaucomys volans | reverse complement strand
AGAAAGAAAGAAAGAAAGAAAGAAAGAAAGAAAGAAAGAAAGAAAGAAAGAAAGAAAGAAAGAAAGAAAGAAAGAAAGAAGACTGAGATAGTATTACCCTAAGTATATGTAAGATTACATGAATGGTGTGAATTTACATTATGTACAACCATAGAAATGAAAAGTTGTACCTCATTTGTGTACAAAAATAAAAAGGTAAAAAATATATGTAAAATAAATAAAATAAAAAGGACTGGGGATATATCTCAGTGGTAGAGCAGCCCTGGGTTCAATCCCCCTTATGAAAGTTTTGGGGATGCCTTTGGGTCTCCAGGCTAAGGAGTGGGATACTATCCTATCCTATCAGATAACAGGAAATGATTGAAGAGTCTTAATAGGGTGAGTGATAGTGTAAGCTCTATGTTTTTTAGAGTTCTCTTTCAGATGCCACACAAGGTAGTTTAAAAGGGGAGTGAGAGTGGTGTAGAGTTATTAATGGGATGTTTCAATGGTCCTGAGAAATACAGAAGGCTGTGGCAGTGGGGCAGAGAACAGGGGACAAGTGACAGAAACAACTGGTAAATTTTAGTTAACGTTATGACTACTGAAGTGTTTGGGGGATGAAATGTACTAATATTTATAACTTGCTTTGAAATGATACAGAAACAAGATGGAAAGATGGGTGATATATGATAAAGCAAATATAGCATGTTCACTGTTCTTCATAAAATGATGTGAGGCAGGGCAGTCAAGGCACTGTAGCTACTCAGGATGCCAAGATGAGAAGAAGACTTGAACCCAGGAGTTTAGGGTCAGCCTTGGCAATATAGGGAGATTCTGTATCAAAAATAAATGGGGGCTCAGAATTTAGAATTTATTCTAGAATATTGAGCCATCAGAAAGTTTTGAAGGATGAGATTATAGCTCAGTGGTAGAGTAAGTACTTGCCTAGCATGTGTGAGGCACTGGGTTCGATTCTCAGCACCACATAAAAGTAAATAAAATAAAGGTCCATTGACTACTAAAATTTAAAAAAATGAAATAAAGGAAGTAGGGAGGAAACGGAGAAGGGCTGTTTGGGAGGCATAATCCACTGGACATGGAGAATAGTTCCAGAAAGTGAGGATATAGAAAAACTTTCCTCACAATCTCCTCTATTTCAGCTACTGTGCAGCTGCTCCCCACTGCTCCCCATCTATTCTGGGTTCCTTCACAATCTCTCTGTGCTTCTGTGACCTGGAAGATCCAGCACAGCAGGCAGAGGTGGGCACATTCCAGGTTATTCATAACCCACACACTGATACATAATCAAAAAGCTAATTCATTTTATGTCCCATGCTGGGGGCAAAACTTGACCCTTGGAGCCTCTTGCCCACAGTGCCCCTGTAGACCTCACAGTCCCTGGGTAGCCAACATGATAAACATGCACTCAGAACAAAGAGTACTGGGTGTTCTTGGATTTCATTTATAAGATGGCAAAGCCTGGAACGACATAGCATCCTGGAGAGAGTGCCAGTTTAGAAATCACGTAGACCTGAGTGAAGAACCTGACCCTGCCACAGATTCTAGCTAGCTGTGAAAACTTGGGCACATTTCTTAACTTCTCTGAGTCTTTACATATAAAATGTCAATAGTGGTATTTTGCAAATAAGGCTTCTGTGAAAAGTTTAAGAGATCAGGCAGGGGTTGTAGCTCACTGGGAGAGTGCCTGCTTAGTATCTGTGAAGCTGTGGATTCTATCCCTCTCATGGAGTGCACACACACACACACACACACACACACACCAGGAGAAAAACAAAAACAACTAAAAGACATCATGGAGAAAAAGCTCCTGACTCATAGTATATATGTCATTTCTGTTGTTTGTTTTCTACTGTCTCAAATGAACACTGCCTCTGAAAAAAAATCCACCTTTCTAGATACTGCAATAGTTATTTATGTCTTCCAGAAACTGTTGTTCTTTTGCTTAGACAAAACTGGGCAAATGTGGATGGATTCTTCCTCTCTGAGGCCCTTTTTGAAAAACCAGTTACTCCAAAGCCTCATTACCTCATGTCAGAGATGTTACAATAACAACAAGTGGGCTAGAAAATTCTTCAGCCACTGATTGTACTCAGGGAGACACATCAGTTCTATCAGCAATATACCTACATCTGATGGGTGGCTACTTTTGTAGGTGGCTGATCTCATCCACCATGTACTGATTTTTCTCCTGGTTTCAGTTTCTCAAAGTGACCTTTTTCTTCCCTTGTCCCCAGAGTCTGGGGCCCAGAGCTCTGTATGTATTGAAACCCTATGAATGGAATCAACTAGATCTCTTTTATTGTTTCAAGCTTTCCCTTTCAGAATAAGATCTGCTGGTATCTCAAATAGGAAAGAAACTGTAGCCATTTGGTTTGGGAGCAATTGGTGTTGGGCAGTGAGTATAAGCCAAGGTTTGTGAACCTCTGTTCTGGGAAGAGGGCTGCCAGCTTCCCTTCCTGATTTTTCCTTGTTTAAGTAATGCGTAGAAGCCTCAGTCTGAGGAGATAATTAGTAGAAAATACAACTGGCAGCCATTACTGGCTCTGAGTCACTTGCACACTCCAGCAGATGTTACCATGGTTTCAAGGCTGAATCTTCCTCCTCTCTACTCCCCCTGCTCTCTCCTCAGTTAATTTGTCACTCTGCTTCACAGACTCCTCCACAGTCTGCCTCCACAGACTGGTGCAGACTTAACCCTGTATTGAAGCTGACTTTTTTTGTTGTTCATCTCTCAAATAAAATCTATTGCCTTTTTTATCTTGAAGAAAATAATACATACCAAGCAATATAGGAGAATATAATATGAACAGAAGAAAATGAAAGTTAGACATAAACTGATATCCCAGAATACTGAAAATTTATGATATTCTCTGCCCCATTTTTTGTGATGCATATTGCATGGTTGAGACAATACATGATTTTGTATCTGACATTCTTAAAATGTTTTTGACTTTGAACCCCAGAAGATCTACACCCATCTTCTTTTTGTAGCTGTTGCCTTTAGGCATTGCTTTGGGCAAATTCAGCCATGTACACAGGTTGCTTATTATAATCGTTGCTGTTATTGTATGCTGGAATGCATGGAGCTTTCACAATGCTCCAGGCACTAAGCATTTGCCAGGCTTATCAGCTATTTATACTGGTTCTTCATTAGGATCTGAACTCTGGTTTTCTTCATTCCTACTCCCCAACTGCCATAGCCACTGGTCACATGAAAGGCTCTTCCCAATGAAACACCAGAAGTAAAGGGGTCTCCTAGACATAAATATGAGGCCACACTTCCATTGTCAACTCCCAACCCCCATCTCTTAGCTGACCTGGAAAATCAATACAAGGGCAGGATCTATCTCCAATGTGGGGAGCAATGATCCTATCAGCACTGGGTACATTCTCCACAGTCCATCACTCCCAGTCCAGAACAAGGAGTTTTCAAGATGTATCCTGAAGATACAGCAGTGCAACATAAGGGATCTCTTTGAAATGTCTGATTTGGGGATGGATACAATCTCAAAAATACCTGACACCCTCACTTGGCCATTAGGCATCTCTATGTCCAGCAGAGACTATATTCAGAAATTAAACTCTAGGCTTGGAAGTGTGGCTCAGTGGTAGAGTGTCTGCCTCATTGCATGAAGCCCTGGGTTTGATCCCCAGTGCTGAAAAATAAATGAACAACCAAAAAAAAATTCACTTAACTCTCAACTAAGGTAACTATGTATTCTGGCTGGCAGTGGCAAGCTGGGACAGCTATTTCATGAAAGGGAGGAAAATCTGACACTATGCACAAATTAATGGTGGAGGAAGGCTGGTTTGCGGGTAAAAGGAGAAAAAATAAGGGATACAAGTTCAAAAATTATTCATCTTAAACTCACTCTGTGAACTAGTTATTATTTTCTATGCTTTACAAATAGGAACTTGTGCCAGCAGTGGTGGGTCACACCTGTAATCCCAGCAATTTGGAAGGCTGAGGCAGGAGGATTGCAAGTCTGAGGCCAACCTCAGAAACTTAGCAAGGCCCTAAGCAACTTTGTGAGACCCTGTCTCAAAATAAAAAATAAAAAGGGCTGGGAATGTAGCTCAGCCTTAAAACTTTCCTGGGTTTAATCCCTGGTACCAAAAACAAACAAACAAACAAACAGAAAACACCCAAATAGGGTTTAATTGTCTTAACACCCTATAATTAAGTACTATCATCATCAACTCCATTTCACAGATGATGAAACTAAGCCAGAGAAGTGAGGTAATTTCCTCAAGGTCACAGAGCTAGTAGACAGAAAATGAAGCAGATATTTGAAACTGGGCAATCTAGCTCTAGAATTCATGCTTTTAACTACTTCAATTATGATGCACCATTATAGAAATTTTGGGAAAATACAGAAAAACACAATGACCTGTACGGACTAATACCACTTGTCACATTTTGCTGCACTGTATAGACTGCCTGTCGTTCAGATGCGTAGATTATATAGCACATGATATATATTTTTTAAAAAGGAATCAAATAGGGCTGGGGATATAGCTCAGTTGGTAGAGTGCCTGCCTTGCAAGCACAAGGCCCTGGGTTCAATCACCAGCACCACCCAAAAAAAAAAAAAAAAAAAAGCAATCACATCCTGTCTCTTGGTCTGTAACCTTCCTTAAGGACATTTCCCCTATCTGTGCACACAGTCTTACAATCATTTTAAATAGCGCATAATATCCTTTTGTGTTGTTGAAACATTATTTATTTAAGCAATACCATACTGAGGGTATTCAGCATTTAGACTGCTTCCAACGTTTCTCCGTGACAAGAGTTTTGCAGTGGGGTGGGTGATAGGCCTTTTTTAAAGTCACCTTTTGAACCCAATCAGCTACAGTTGCAAAATAAAATTTAAAAACGAAAAATGACCAGGGAGGGCACCGTTGCGTGAAAGAGAGGACGAGGGAAGGGGATAGCCACCATAACTCTTCCCGCTTTCCCTTTGTCTAGCGGCCCCATGGGATGGCCACAGCCGGCGCCAAGGGACTGCAGAGGCCCGAGGCTCTCACTGCGCACTCGCAAGGGAAGTGGGCGGGGATGCGGGGGAGTTGGTGCAAATAAGGACGTGTTGAACAAGTAACAAAAAGTGCCGAGGCGGGCTTTCCCGCCCCAACCCCACCTTTGTCTCCGCCCTCTCAACACGGCACTCAGCTTCTTATTGGTCAAAAATCTTTAGCCCTATTGGTCCAAGAGTTAAAGGACTGGGTCTGCCCCAAGCGATGCCTGCTCCCGGAACCGCGATAAAAAGGGTCAACTACGATGCCGCTTTCAGGCATTGTTTGGGACATACCCATGGGGCCTGAAGGGGCTTTTTACGGCTACCAGAGCCGTTGGGAGTTCAACGGCAAGTTTCGAAGATGCCGCCCAAAGGAAAAAGTGGAAAAGGGGGTAAAGGTAGAGCATCCAAAATAACCAGGGAGAATGGGGGCGGGTGAGGCGAGGCGAATGAACGGACAGGCGATTCTCAGGGTCCTAGACGGAGGCAGCAAGTGGCCGGTGGCCCCCACAGAACTGCCACAGATGTCAGGAGCTCCTCTGGCAAGGCTTAGAAAGGATAAGTGGGCGAGGGACTATTGAACTTATGTCAACACTTTGGAATACAGTGCAGGGTCGGTCCTGGTGAGTAGTAGAAGCTGGTAGGAATGGTTCCTCAGAAGCAATGACTTGGGGTTGCTATTTCAAGGGATTATTAGAGCTGTAAAGTGTAATCTCATCAAAAGACAGCAATGAAAGGGAACCCATATGGATAGTCCTTAAGGTTTCCTTTAATGCTTAGAGAATGACATGCCCACCCTGAAGGAAGGACTCATTCTTCAGTTGAACATACGTGTTAGGCACAGTGCGAGGATATATACGTAAGGTACACATCATTACTCTTAAGGAGCTCCAGAGGTAGTGGGGAAGACAGAAGTATAGTAACAATAATATACTGTACTATATACAGTACTTAGAGATGTGTATCAGATATTGTGGAAACTAACAGGGAAGGAAAGACTCCCTGGAGTTGAGTTTGGCAGGCCAAGATGGGCAATAGGTAGGGCATTTTGACAGTCGGTCCAGCAGGAATAGCAGAGGTGAGAAACAGCTTGGTTTGTGCAGTGTAGTGTTGTTGGAGTAAAGATTCAAGACTGAATGGCAAGTGGTGAGGATGAAGACAGAAACTAAAACCAAATCATGGAGAGTGCTATGTATGATGTTAAGAAGGTGGGTTAAGGGTCAGGAAGACCCATAAAGGGCCTGTTCTTGTAGTCGTGCTGAGAGGTGGTGGCAGCCTGAACTAAGGTGGTGGCTGTGGGAAATCACAGAGGAAGATAAATGGAAAGAGGGTATGGTCTGTAAGCACAACAGAGTGACCGAATGAGATGAGGACTGAAAACAGTACAATTTTAGAGTTGGAAATTAAAGGTGACCTTAGGAAAGAGTGGTTTCAGAGGAATGAGAAAGGCAGGAAGCCAGAATGTAGTAATTAGAAGACTGACAGGGAATTGATTAGTTGGAGACAATCAGTGTGGACTTCTCTCAAAAATTTTAATTGAAAAGCATAGAAATGGGATGGGAGATAGAGGAGGATAAAAGATTAGGAGAGTTTTATTTTGTTTGTTTCATCAGAAGAGAGAAAATGTGAGAGTGAGGCTGAGGTGAAGGATCCAGTAGGGTGAAAGGTTGAAGTACAGAAGAGTGAAATTTCAGAGAAAATGGAGCCTAGGACTAAGGTGGAGCAGCTGACTTTTGAATAGAAATGGCACTGTAGGCTTGAGCCCATATAGAAAGAGAAAGTTTTATTGTAAGAATTGGAGCCAGGGAGGGGAAAGGCGTGATGTTAGAGAGATTATGCTTTCAATTTTCTAATAAAGTGGAAGGCAGGAGAGCTGGGCGCAGTGGCACACACCTGTAATCCCAGCGACTCAGGAGGCTAAGGCAGGAGGATTGCGAGTTCAAAGCCAGCCTCAGCAACTTAGTGAGGCCCTAAGCAACTCAGTGAGACCCTGTCTCTAAATAAAATACAAAATAGTGCTGGGGATGTGGCTCAGTGGCTGAGTGCCCCTGAGTTTAAAAAAAAAAAGTGGAAGGCATGAGTATTTTTTTAAGACTGATGGAGGGCGGGCAGGGATTTAGTGTGGGTCTTGAATAGGGTGGTAAAGGTTTGGAATGTGGCACTGGAAGTGGAAATGAAACACAAGTAAAAGGATTGCTCTCGGGGCTGGGAGCCTGGCAGATTTAAGGTCATGAATTGGTAGAAGACACAGTCTACACACTCAAATTTTACCTAGTGCCTTCCAACTGGCACATTGTAGGATCAAGAAGAGCCAGGTGTAGCCTTGAGCCAGAGTTGAGGTTTTGTTGAACAATTTTAATAGTAGGATAGTAGATGGGTGCCCTGGAATGCCCTGTAATCCTCGGTACTTGGGAGAGTGAGGCAGGAAGATCACTAGTTCGAAGCCAGCCTCAGCAATTTAGTGAGACCCTGTCTCAAATTTAAAAAATATAAAGGGTCAGGGATTGTAACTCAGTTGTAGAGCACCCCTGGGTTCAATCCCCAGTACAAATAAATAAGATACAAGGATAGCAACAGAAGGGAAATAAGGGTGCCACTGGCAGTGCAGTTCAGATGATCAAGCATGGGGTCCAGCCTGGGAAGGGGAGAAGTCTGATAATCTAGGGTGATTTAGCAAGATAAGGGAACATGGTGGGAGTGGCGGGGTGGTGGTATTCTATGAAGTCAAGGGGTCAGTCTTAGAATCAGGTATGAGAAAGCTTGGACAATCAGGAAGTTATAAAGGGAGACTGAACCACTAGTTGTCAGTGGCACAATTTTGCTTTGTGCCCCTGGGACAGGTGACCTGAGTAGAGAGCATGGGCATTCAGGAGGAAGATCCAGAACTGTGTGATTAGGTTGTTGGATGAGATTCCTCAATTTAGATGGTGAAATCACCCAAGATGATGGCAGGACTAATAGTGGAGAGAAAGCCCAAAGTTGAGGCCAGAGTCCTCAGTAAATGAAAGGGAGTGAGTTGGCAGTAAGAAAATGATAGCATCCAGGAGAAGAGAGAATGGGATAACTGGACGGTATCGGCATTCAAGAGTGAATACAGCTGGGTGTGGTAGCACATGCCTGTAATCCCAGTAGCTCCAGAGACTGAGGAAAGAGGATAGCGAGTTCAAAGCCAGCCTCAGCAACTTAACAGGACCCTATCTCAAAAAATAAAAAGGGCTGGGGATGTATCTCAGTGGTTAAGCACCCCTGGGTTCAATCCCTGGTGCCAAAAGAAAAAAAAAAGGTGAATACATAGCAACTTAAGATTGGCCTAATAAAACTCTTAGTAATGACATTTTCTTACACTTTCGGTGGTCAGCATTTTGGTATTATTATTATTATTATTATTATTATTATTATTTTGTACCAGGGATTGAACTCAGGAGCACTTGACCACTGAGCCACATCCCCAGCCCTATTTCATATTTTATTTAGAGACAGGGTGTCACTGAGTTGGTTAGGGCCTTACTGAGTTGCTGAGGCTGTTGCTGAGGCTGTCTTTGAACTCCCATCCTCCTGCCTCAGCATCCCTAGCTGCTGGGATTACAGGTGTGTACCACCATGCCCAGCTAGTTTTCGGTTTAATTAAACATTTACTACATGCCTATAGTATGCCAGGCACTGTGCTAGGCATTGGAGATACAGATGGAGTGTCCCTTGTCCAAATGTTTGGGACCAGAAGTGTTTTCAATTTTGGAGTTTTGTGGATTTTGGAATGTTTACATAGACTTTGTCAGTTCAGCATCCTTAATCTGAAAATATGAAACTTGAAATACCCTAAAATCTGAAATTTTTTGTTAGTGTTTACAAAGTTTCAGATTTCAGGGGATTTTTGATTTTTGATTAGGGTTGTTCAACCTGTACTAATATAAGTAAGATGTAGTTTCCTGCTCAAATCTTTTTTTAAATTTTTTTAGTTGTAGATGAACACAATACCTTTATTTTTATTTATTTATTATTATGTGGTGCTGAGAATTGAACCCAGTGCCTCACACATGCTAGGCAAGAGCTCTACCACTGAGCTACAACCCCATCCCTCAAAACTTTTGGATGGCTCCATATTCTAGAATTAATTCCAAATTCTGAACTGAGAGTGTAGTCCAGGGGCAGAGCACTTGCCTAACATGTCCAAGGTCCTGGATTTGATTTCCAGCACCACACACACAAAAATTCCAAATTCCTTAATGTGGCCCAAAGGTCCCCATGTCCTGATTAAGCCCCCTCTCATAGGTGTCCCACCTGAGAGTGCTCCTGCCTCAAACCGACCTCATCCATAAAATTTCCTACACATGTTATTTCCCTCATCCTGGAATGTTCCCTATCTCCTTTCTTCAGCTAGTCAGCTCCTGCTCATCCGGGAAGCCTTGCCTGCCTGAATAAAATGTCCCTCTGTGTTTCCACAACCTCCTGTCCATAACTGTCTTTGTGCCTGCTGCATTCTCCTGAAGTGATCTGTCTTCCTCCCTAGAATGTGAATTCCTATGGATTGTTCATCTATGTACCCCCAATACCTGGAAATTAGTAGTTTCTTAGGAAATGTTTATTAACTGAACACTAATCCAGCTATAGTTATTAGGAACATCAGCCTCTCTCAGTAAAATATAAGATGCTGCCAGTGGTCATTAATCTAAATATCAGTGACTTGTAGGAAGGCATTAATAGGCAATGTAATAGACTAGGAATTCAGATATGAATATATTATTTAGCCAAATATATTTAAAATATATTCCTGGAAATTTTTCTTATTGGAATTGTGAGTGTTCAACATATAGTTGCAGTACAAATAAAAATCTTTAGGGATTTGCCCTTAGAAGGCAGGATTGGAAATTGGGTCCAGAAATTCGGATTCTGAAGCTTAGATTCATCCATTAGCACATTCATTCATGTATCTGTTCTGCATGTGGTGTTCATGTAGGGCATGAATTTCCTGTTTTAAGAAAGGTGAGTCACAGATTTCATTTAGCTTGATGTAGTAAAGTTTCTGGCACAGTTCGCTTTTTAGGTTCATGCTATGACAGAAGTATCAACTTGTGTTGTATGTTAGAGCTTTCTGTGAATACCAAGGTGCAGTTTAAAAGAGTACCTGTCATCTTTTCTCTAAAGGGGGAGCAGCCTCTGGATGTGACAGTGCTGACAAGAAGGCTCAGGGACCCAAAGGTGGTGGAAATGCAGTAAAGGTGAGTTAATTCACTAGTTCCTTTTTTCCATGTTAAGTATAAGTCACACACATACACAATATGTTTAACTCATTCTTAGAGGCTAACTTAATGCTGACATAAAACCAAGGTGACACATAATTGGAAAATAAAGACCAGCCTTGCTTATAAAAGTAATTCCTTTAAAATATTTTCTCAAATGCTTTCTCAGACATCTAGTATTTCTTCATGCTTTTATTTTTTATTTATTTTTTATGGTACTGGGATTTGAACCAAGGAGTGCTCTACCACTGAGCTATATCCCTTACCCTTTTTAAAACTTTTATTTTGGAATAAGATCTTGCTAAGTTACCCAGGCTGATTTCAAACTTGTGATCCTCACATGTGAGCCTTTGTGATCCTCCTGTATCAGCCTCCTATGTCACTGGGATTGCAGGTATGCACCACTACTCAGGCTTCTTCAGACTTCAGTATGGTTCCTTAAAACACTGTTAGATCTTCTCAGTGAGAGAAGGCAAAAAGAACAGGTATTATTTCTTTTCTCAGTGAGAGAAGGGAAAAGGAACAAGTATTATTTCTCAAACTGCATGTGAATCTACAATTATCTTAAAAAACCTAAGTAAAAACAAAAACTAAATCTACTTTCCTACCAAATTGTATGTTACTCCTTTCCATATACCTCATGTATAGCCACTTAGTTTTTCTAGAGAGGACAGGATGCCTCTTTAAACCCATCAGTGGAGAATCTCTTGGGTTATGTGCTTGTAAAAGTCAGCATTTGAGGTGAAAATTGCATATAGCCAAAATTACCCTAGAACATTCCTTATCAAAGATCATATAGTATATAACATTTTGGGATTGACTTTTTTCACTGAGCATAATTTTCTGGAAATTTCATTTGTGAAAAGAAATATTTTATGAAACTAAGAGCTTAGATAAGAGCTAAAAGGCACCTCTACTG
Organism: Glaucomys volans; assembly: GCA_020662805.1. NCBI lineage: Eukaryota > Metazoa > Chordata > Mammalia > Rodentia > Sciuridae > Glaucomys > Glaucomys volans. The sequence goes on along the minus strand of JAJEJO010048647.1, from coordinate 245,791 downwards.
AATAAACAAGCGATGGTGCAGGTCTCATTAGAAAGCTCCCCCACTGTGGAGTTATAAGACAGGGCCTTCACCATAGAAACAGGTGGGAGACAATCAGCAAATATTATGTGAAGTACTAGTCCCAGAGGAGTGTCTGCCATGAGAAAATTTAATCCGGAAAGAGAACTATACTATGTAAGTGCTATGTAACAAGTCTATTCCCATGTTTAAGTTAGGGTTTGGGAGTCTAATTTGATTCATTCATTCAATGAGGAGATAGATGATTGCTTTTCTGCAGTTGTCCTCCATTCTTGTATGGACATCCAGTCATGAAAAGTGGGGTTCTCATAACATCTCAAAGACGAGTTTTCATAAACATGGATCCTAAATACAACCCACGTACTTCATCTGATGTTCAGCTGAAGAAGTGGTCACTTTTATCACCCAGGTGTTGGACTAATGAGAGTTGACATGTTAGTCTCTGGTATGACATATTCATAAAGGATATTCTAGAGTAATTTTGGCTATATGCAATTTTCACCTCAAATGCCAACTTTTATGACCACCTAACAAAAGAGGTATTTCTGGTGAATTTAAAGAAAAACCCTACCTTCTATAGAAAAATTAATTCCAGTATGGCTGTACACAATGTATATGGAAAGGAGTGGCATGTAATTTGGTAGTAGTGTAGATTCAGGTTAAGCTTTTTATTAGGCTTATTTTTAAGATAATTGTAGATTCACATGCACTTGTGAGAAATAATACCATTTACCCTCTTTTCCACAATAGTAACGTCTTACAAAGCTAGAGTATAATAGCACAGCCAGAACATTGACATTGATACATTCAAAACAAAGAACATTATCATCATCCCAAGAACCTCTCCTGTTGCACATTGATAACTAATCCATTTCCTTCCTGCCCTTTCCTCTACCCACTTCTTATCTCCTGGCAACAAATAATCTGTTTTCCATTTGTGTGATTTTATAATTTTCAAGAATGTTAAAAGTAACTTTTTGGGATTGTTTTTTTTTCACTTTGCATAATTGTCTAGAGAATTCATTCAAGCTGTTGTATCAATAGTGTGTCCCTTTGTGTTGCTGAATAGTATTCCATGATGTGAAAGTGACATGGTATGTTTAACCACTAACCAGTTAAAGGACAGTTGAATTGTTTCCTAGGTTTTCAAAGGCCTCAGCAAGGAAGAGCCCCTGGGACCCTCTAGCTTCTATGGTCTCTGCTCCTTCCACATCCTCTGATTGCTTCAGTCTCCACCTCTGTGTCCACAACCTACCCCTGTGTCAATACAAGCTCTACAGATTCTAAGACCCACCTGCTGACCACAGCTTCCTTCCTTCCCTTTCCTGTTTTGTCCTCCTCACAGATTCCAGGCCCTTGGTCCCACTCTGCTCTCCACACATTCTCCCAGATTTCCTGTTTCTTCTCCTGTCCTCTCTATTTCCTGTGAACTGGAAATTGAATCTAAGGGCTCAATTCATGGATTGAGGAGCCCTAACTCTTCCTTTTGGTCATCTCACTGCATCCACCTCCAGATTACTGAGCTCAGGATTAATCCAGTGATCTACTTTCTTTGTACTTGAACCCAGAACTGCTGGGCCCTACTGGAGAGTACCATAAGGGGATTGGGGATTGGGGCCACTAGTACCTGGCATCTAACCTTAGCTAGGCCCTCAGTGATGTTCACCAGTCTTTTACCACTCACCCCAAGCTGTCTACCATCCTGCTCCAGCCAGTCAGCAGAAAACTTTTTTCCAACACTTCCCAACCCTGGGTGTGCATCAAATTCACCTGAAGAGCCTAGGGGCTTACCCCAGACTGACTGCATCAATCTCTGGAGTGGAGCCTGGACCTTAATATCTTTCTTAGATGCTCTCAGGGTGATTTGAATATGCTACCAGAGTTGAGAAATACTCGTATACTTTCATGGGGTTGGTGTGAGGATTTAATGAGATAATTTAAAGTAAAGCACTTAGCACAGTGTCTAGCAAATATTAAGTACCTGGTGACTTTTAAGTAGTTTTATTATTTTCACAATAGCATTTTAATAATAATTGGGTAATTAATTGAATTTAATTGTTTTAATTATTTATTAAATTGAATAATTGATCAGTTATTTAATTATATTTTAATATTTTCACAAGGAGTTAGGAACTCTGGCTGTCAGCCCCCATCAACAAAATTATATTCACCCAAACTTCACCCTTTTTCCTTTAAAGCTAATTAAAGCTAATTTTTCTTTCTTTCTTCCTTCCTTCCTTCCTTCTTTCCTCTCTCCCTCCCTTTCTTTTTTCTTTTCTTTTCTTTCCTTTCCTTTCCTTTCCTTTCCTTTCCTTTCCTTTCCTTTCCTTTTTCTTTTCCTTTTCCTTTCCCTTCCCCTTTCCCTTTCCCTTTCCCTTCCCTTTCCTTTCCTTTCTTCTTTTGTCTTTTCTGTCTCTTTCTTTCCTTGTACCAGGGGTTGAACTCTGGGGCACTTATGCACTGAGCCATATCCCCAGTCCTTTTATTTTATTATTATTATTTTTTTTTTATACAGGGTATTGCTAAATTGCTGAGGCTGGCTTTGAACTTGCAATCCTCCCGCCTCAGCCTCCTGAGCCACTGGGGTTACAGGCATGTGCCATTGTGCCTGGATAAAGCTAATTTTTTACACGGTGTTTTGAAGACCAGGTCTTGCTCCTTCATTTATCTCTGCCCTCCTGTCTTTGTCCTGTTTCCACCCTTTCACTCTTTACTGGATCCTTCCCTTCATTCTGAAAATATGCTCAGGAATCTTTAAAATATTTATGTATTCAACCTTTTCCCTCTAACTAGAGCCCTTTCTTCCTAGTGAGTTAAATTAGATGAGAGTGCCCAACACAATGGATTACCTTCCCACTTCATATTGCCTCCTCAGTCAATCTTTGGTGTCTGGTCTTTTGCACTTCAAAAACTTCTTTTGCTAAGGACATTGATCAATCATTGCTCTGTGTGTGTGTGTGTGTTGCTAAAATTCAAACCGAGGGCCCGATGCACTCTGCCACTGAGCTACATCACCTTTTCCATCCATTGCTAAATTTATCATACTTCTTACCTAATCTCTCTGCAGCACTTAATTAGCACTGTTGATCATGTCCTCCTTGAAACTTCTTCCTGTGTTGTTTTTTGTTTTTTGTTTTGCAGTGCTAGGGATAGAAGCCATGACCTTGGGTATGCTGCAGAAGTACTACCACTGAACTATACCCTCATCTTTTTTTTTCCCTTACTTGGTTTCTAACACACTTTTCTCTCCTACCTACTTGGCTTTTCCTTTTTTGGGGGGGATGTCAGGGATTGAACTCAGGGGCAGTCAACCACTTAGCCATATATCCAGGGTCTCACTGAGTTGCTTAGCACCTCACTCTGGCTTTGAATTCTCGATCCTCCTGCCTCATCCTCCCAAGGCACTGGGATTACAGGCATGTGCCACTGTGCCTGGCTGGCCTTTCCTTTTCATTATGCTTTTTGTGCTTCCTTTGTTTGTTGAATAGACATTGATATTCTCCAAGGTCGTCTTCAGCTTTATTCCCTCCTCTTCTCATCCTATATAACCTCCCTAGGTAATCTCACCAACATTCACAGCTTCAGCCACCTTGTCCATGCTCATTGCTCCTAACTCTGTGGTTTGGCTCTCTTCCAAGACACAGTTATAGAATTGCAGTTGGTTATCACACTTACAAAACCCATGGGTCCTACAAACTCACTGTGTCACACTGTCCAAACCAGAATATTTGTTCATTTATAAAATGGTGGGCATTGTTCCCTGTCTGTGATTGTGAGTGCTGTGTGCACTACTACACCTAGTTAAAAGGTTGCTTCATTTAAGTGTGGAAACAAAAAGGTGCCATATAGATGCTGTTGTAGCCAGGTCAATTTGAGGTCTGATGAACCATTTTTGTCCCCTAACAGGCTATCTCTTCAGATTGTTTACCCTGTCTCCTTTGGATAGTGCTGAACACATTCTATAGAAGTTTGCCTTTCTGAGCTCTGCTTTTCAGCACATTCTTTTCTTTGATGTGTTCAGCTCCACTAGTCAGAAACTTACTCCAGTGGGACAGGACATTCTCCATCCCCTCGATTTCTGTAGTTAACCCTAAAGACACTCTTAGCTTTCTTGTCTGTAAATTAAGGGGGAGAATCCTTTCACCCCTTCCCCAGTTTATCATCTCCAATGTGAAACAAATGATTATGGGTTTTGTGGTTTTCGTTTGGGTTTTTTGTTGTTGTTGGGATTTTGGTTTGGTTTGTTTTTTTTTTTTTTTTGTGGTCCTGGAGATTTAACCCAGAAGTGCTGTACAACTGAGCTACATCCCCATCCTTTTTTAAAAAATTGTTTGAGGTAGTTCTCACCAAATTGTGGAGGCTGACCTCAAAGTTACAATGCTCCTGCCTCAGTCTTCTGCATCACTGGGTATATAGGCCCCAGTGACCTGAGCCACTATACCCAGTGAAACAAAAAACCGATTGTTTGGAAAATGGGTAATTCTCCAAAATAGATATGATGACAAAATAATTTTAGGAATATAGAGTTTTTTAAACCATTGCTTTATGTAAACACAGGTCAAATTGAATATTTCTATACTGTTGAGGTTTCTTTTTGCAGTACTATGAATTGAACCCAGGGTCTCGTGCATGCTAGACAAGCACTTTACCACTGAGCTACATCTCCAACCCTGTGTTGAGTATTCTTTGTGTGTGGTGGGGGTGGAGTATTGGGGCTTGAATCCAGGGGTTCCCTACTACTTAATTATATCCACAGCCCTATTTATTTTGAGACAGGGTCTTGGTAAATTGCCCAGGCTTGCCTTGAACTTGTAAACCTCTTGCCTTAACTGCCTGAGTAGCTGGGATTACAGGCATGCACCACCGTGCTCCACTTGAGTATTCTTAATATTCAACATGTAGCCAGGCGAGGTGGTGCACGCCTGTAATCCAAGCGACTTGGGAGGCTGAGTCAGGAGGATTGCGAGTTCAAAGCCAGCCTCAGCAACCTAGCGAGGCCCTAAGCAACTCAGTGAGACCCTGTCTCTAAATAAAATACAAAATAGGGCTGGGGATGTGGCTCAGTGGCCGAGTGTCCCTGAGTTCAATCCCTGGTTCCAAAAAAAAAAAAAAAATTCAACATGTGATACTTTTTCAGAGTGTTGAATTGTGGGGTGCCTGTTACACATAGGCGCCTTTGGGTAGGAAATATTTCCTGGTAAGCTTTTTCAGAGCCTCCCCACTCTGATGAAATAATAGCATTTATTGAATTCTAGCTACATTATCTCAATCTACACAACCCTGGAAGAACACATAAGTCTTGTTATTATCTCAGAGCACAAATGGGGAAACATTTGGAGGTTTAAAGACATGCCCAAGGTCATACAGCAGGGTTGGGATTGGATGCCAAGACCAAAGCTGCCAACCATTATCATGTTTCTTCTTTTTGTTAGCACTGAGATACATGGTGAAAGAAGGGAGATTCCCATAGCCAGGGTGCCCATTTTCCATCCATATCAGGGTTCTGAGATAGTCTTGATAATGTATTTGTGACCAACTGGGCAGACTTGCAGGATTTTCATTTTCCACAAAGTATTTTTAACTGGTGAGATTAATCCAAATGTAACTGCTGCACTGAGAGGAATCATTTGAGTCTCCAAGTATTAAAAAGACATGCTTTTTCTTTGTAGGTTAGACACATTCTGTGTGAAAAACACGGCAAAATCATGGAAGCCATGGAAAAGTTAAAGTCTGGAATGAGATTCAATGAAGTGGCCACACAATATAGTGAAGATAAAGCCAGGCAAGGGGTATGTTGCTCTTATTAAAAATTTTCTGGCCTCCACAGAATAAACACAAAAGCAAGGATTATTTCTTAATTTCTTCTATTAATTTTATTTAGATCTTGGTTTAAAGATCTGAAACACAAAGTCCAATATGTGGGCCTGTGGTTGTAGCTTAGCTATATAGAGCATGGGCTTAGCATGTAAGAAGTCCTGGGTTTGATCCCCAACACTACTGAATAAAACAAAGATGTCCAAATGTCCAACTTGTTAACCCTTGAATAAGAGTCACCTATGTCTAAACCTGGTATGCCAAAACCAAACTTGCACAGCTAACTTCAAAGCCCAGCAATATTATGAGTACTTACATGTTTGGTCTAGGTTTAGACTTCTACATATTTGTCTTCACTGAACTGACTCCTACATAACCTAGATGAGTACACCTAGTAGGGGGGATGGGAATGGGAAACGCAGTAGAATGAATAGGACATAACTTTCCTATGTTCACATATGAATACACAAGTGTAACTACACGTCATGTACAACCACAAAAATGGGAAGTTATACTCCATGTATGTATATGTCAAAATACATTCTACTGTCATGTATAACTAAAAAGAATAAGTTAAAAATTAAAAAAAATAAACCGAAGTAACCATACTGTTCATATTGGGAAGTTCTTTCAAGCTACTGTAGAATTGTTCCCTTTTCACAGCCACTTGGTCTCATGTATCTTTTGGGTTTTTTAGGGTGACTTGGGCTGGATGACCAGAGGGTCCATGGTTGGACCATTTCAAGAAGCAGCATTTGCCTTGCCTGTAAGTGGGATGGATAAACCTGTGTTTACAGATCCACCAGTTAAGACAAAATTTGGATATCATATTATTATGGTTGAAGGGAGAAAATAAAATCATATGAAAAACAGTAAGTTTTATGCAGTTTATTTTTTTAAAAGGTAATGAATAATCCTTGTATTTTATGAACTGTCAGTGTGGGTTCATATATACAAAATAGGGTGGATATAGATTAGTGTATACTACAGTCAGTATTCAGTCAGTAGTTCTCAGAAAATAAGTCAAGTGGAATTCTTTTAATCTGTATTTACATTCCTCCCAGAATGACTTTACCTCTCAGTGTATCCTGTAAATTTATTCAGAAATCATCTTTAGGGGAGCCAAATCTCAGGTCACACTATTCATGCAACTGAAAATATTGGACATTAAATGGATGAATTCATATATGAAGGTCATACAGGAAGTTCCTGGACAACACTCCTTTACTAGTGAACTCTGATCCAGCAAGACAGGTATTATTGGCTCCATTGTCTTAAAAGAGCACATGGCACATTATAGCCATTCAAAATTAATTAATTTTTTTCTATTTTATTTATTAACAACATATATAATGCTAGTATGACTTTGAATGTTGTCCATTATCTCTTAGCCTTCACTCAGCCAATGGAACATAATCTCCAAACCTCCTTTCTTTTTAAGTAAACATCTATTTGTGGGGAAAGGGCACTTACTTCTTCCTTGGGTTATTTGCAGTAGACTAAGCCATCCACCAAGTGCTACTTAATGGGACAAATATCAGCATGAAAACAGCATTCCCTCAACCTCAGTGTATGGGTTACTTTCTGTCTCTCCTTTACAGGTTCAACATTCTGTGTATCTATATTTTTAAAATTTAAAATGCTATATTTGAGCTGGTCATGGTGGTGGCATGCCTGTAATCCCAGTGGCTTGGGAGATTGAGAATAGAGGATCGTAAGTTCAAGGACAGCCCTAACCAACTTAGTGAGACCCTGTCTCAAAAATAAAAAAAAAGAAAGGACTGGGAATGTAGCTCAGTGGTAAAGCACCTCTGGGTTAAATCTCCAGAAACACCCCCCATAAATAAATAAATAAAATGCCATATTTGTATCATACAAAAAAGCATAAAAATAATAACAAAATACTTCAAAAATAAAACTTTGCCCACACAACCATGTGATTTTTTGTTTTGTCTTTTCAGTACTGGGGATTGAACTTAGTTGCTTTACCATTGAGTCACAGCCCCAGCCTTTTTCTTATTTGAGATAGGGTCCGAGTTGCTGAAGCTGGCCTTGAACTTGCCATCCTCCTGCCTCAGCCTCTCCAGTAGCTGGAATTATAGGCATGGAACACCATGCCCAGCTACAGTGTGATTCTTTTTTTTTTCTTACAACTATGTGATTTTTTTGGTGGGGGTTGTGCTGGGGAATGAACCCAGGGCCTTGTACTTGCAAGGCAAGCACTCTACCAACTGAGCTATATCCCCAGCCCTACAACTATGTGGGTTTTTTTTTGTTTGTTTGTTTTGAGAAAAGGAAAAAGGTTTATTGCTTTGTTAGCAAAGGAGAAACACAGGGGACTCCTGTCCCACAGGCTGTGATTCTAACTATGTGATTCTTAACGGCGATTCTTTTTTCTTTCTTTCTCTTTTTTTGCAGTACTGGGGATTGCACATGCTCAGCATGCACTTGGTAAACACTCTGCCACTGAGCTACATCTCCCACACCAAGAGCAATACAATTCTTTTTTTTTTTTTTTTTTTTTTTTTTTTTTTTTGGGCCAGTTCGAACCCAAGGGCATTGAACCTCTGAACTACGTTGCAAGCCCATTTTATTTTTTATTTTGAGACTGTGTCACTAAGTTGCTGAGGCTGGCCTTGAACTTGTGATCCTCCTGCCTCAATTTCCCAAGTTGCTGGGATTACAGGCATGTACCACCATGCCCAGCATCAATAGCATTTCTTTTAACACTGTACTCTCTCCCTCACTTACATCTGATGTTATCCCTACATTTAACCTAGAGACTGAAGTTTTCCATCTTAAGTTTCTGAGCATCTCAGCAGCTTTATGCCTACATGAGATTTTCCCCACTGAGTGGGCTTACCCATATGATACAGAGATGTTCAAAGAGTGGCAAAGAAACGACTTGAATATATCGTTTCAAATAAGAGAAACTATCTTAAAAACGACATAAAGCCAAGTATGGTGGTGTAGGCCTGTAATCCCAGCTACTTGAGAGGTTGAGGCAGAAGAATCACAAGTTGGAGGCCAGTTCTGGCAATTTATCAAAACCCTGCCTCAAAATAAAAAAATAAAAAGATCTGTGGAGGTATAGCACCATGATAAAACCCCCCTGGGTTTAATCCCTAGTACCAAAAAATAAAGGGCTGGGAATGTGGCTTCATGGTAAAGCACCCTTGAGTTCGATCCCTAGAATGAAAAAAAAAATGTAGATGTAGCTCAGTGGTAGAGTGCTTATCTAGCTGAGGCTGTAGGTTTGATCAACAGTACTGCAAAATAGAAAGCTGGGCATTTACACCTGTAATTCCAGCTGCTCAGGAGGCTAAGGCAGGAAGAACACAGATTCAAGGCCAGCCAGGGCAAATTAGCAAGAATCTGTCCTAAAATTTTAAAAGGCTGAGGATGTAGTTCATTTGTAGAGTTTGTCCATCATGTGCAAGAAGGTCCCAGGTTTCATTCCCAGCACTACAAAAAAATGTAAAATATTATAGATATATAGATATAAAATATATAAATATATATCATAATACACACACACACACACACACACTGCTTTTGTAGCATAATGTATTCTAACAACTATTATTAGTAGCAACCTTTAAGGGGAAATGCTCAGAGTACCAACCAGAATACTATATACACTCATTGATAAATTACCCTAGAAAAGGCCTCCAAACTCCATGACACTGCTTTTACCTAGAGTAAGGTTTTACCTAGTGTATATAGACTGTCTCTGGGAATGGCAATCCCGAACTGGGAGTTGAGAGGGTAAGAGGGTTTTGCCCTCATAGCATTAGATCAGGGGTTTTAAATATTTTGTGCCATAGAGCCATTTGGCATAAAGTAAAATACATAAACTGGGAATGGTGATGCACACCTGAAAGCCCAGCTACTTGGGAGGCTGAGGCAGAAGGATCCCAAGGCCAGCCTGGGCAACTTAAGGAGACCCTGTTTCAAAATAAAAGCTGGGAATGTAACTAAGTGGTAGAACACCCATGGGTTCAATCCCCAGTACTATAAAATAAATAGATAAAAAGGGCTGGGATGTAGCTCTGTGGTAGAACAACCCTGGGTTCAATCCCCAGTACCACAAAATAAATACATAGGATTAAAAAGGATACCAACTACAATGAAACATAGTAATTGAAAAATTTAAAATTATAATATGTACCTAGATGTGCTAGCAGATACCTGTAATCCCAGCAACCTAGGAGGCTGAGACAGGAGGATTGACAAGTTTTAGACCAGCTTCAGCAACTTAGCAGTACCTTGTCACAAAATAAAAAATAAAAAGGATTGGGAACCTATTTTAGCAATTTAATAAAATTTATAAATACAAAAAAAAAGATTGGGGAATGTAGCCCAGCAATAAAGCAACCCCTGGGTTCAATCCCCAGTACCAATAATTGTAATAGGTGTATTTATGCCTCTTTATTAGATAATATCTAATGGTAGGTCTAAAAACTACTGCATTTTATTTTGTTTTGATGATAGAGATCAAATTCAGAGCCTCTGCACTTGCTAAACACACACTATACACTCTGACTGAACAACATCCCCAACCCCAACCAGCGATTTTAGTGCTTATCAATGTTTACTTGAAATATCTGCAATAATCATGAAATCAATGTGATTTTTATTAGTGACAAGGTCACAGGTATTACATTCATAAAGGAAAGGTTAAATCCCAGATTCATAGTAGTGGGGAAAGATATAACTTTTTTTCCCCAAATCCAGACACCTGAATTCTATCCATGAACCCCAGGGATAAAAATCCCTGCCTTGGGTATTTTGAATATTTTATCATGTGTATTTTTCCCAAACAAAAATTGTGATAGTACACAAATAGAGCATTTTGATGAGCTGGAGGTGTGGGTCAGTGGTAGAGTGTTGCCTAGCCATGCATAGACCCTGGGTTCATCTCCAATACCACCAAAAAAATATATTTGCATGTTCAGTGAGAAATACACCTAAATTTTAAGCCTTACTGTTCAGATCAAATGGATATAGGCTCCTATGATTACTTCAGAGCAGGTGAAGACTCCTGACTGGGCTTTTGTTTTGTACATCAGAAAGAGGAATTTATTAGCTGAATGTCCACATTTGTATGCTTGTTGAAGGAATTGAAAAAGACATAAGGCACAGCTCTTCACCTGCATCCTGGTGGGAAAATGCATGGGGAAATAGTGAGCTAGACTTAGATGCAGACTATGAATTGCTGACTCACAAAGCGTTGTCAGTATTTTCAAAATTAGCTGGGAACAGTGGCACACAACTATAATCCCAGTGACTCAAGGGGCTGAGGCAAGAGTATCACAAGTCCGAGGCCAGCCTCAGCAATTTAGCAAGAATCTAAGCAACTTAGTGAGCCCCTGTCTTAAAAAATAAAAAGTGTTGGGGATATAGCTCAGTGGTGAAGCAACCCTGGGTTCAATCCCCAATACAAAAATATTTTTTTTCAAAAACATATTCAATCACATTACTCATATTATTAGTAATTGCTTTTAATAAAAGATTTCATATCAATAAATAACGTATTTTAAATTGAAGCTGTGTCTGGTGGTACATACCTATAATCCCAGTGACTAGGGGAGCTGAGGCAGGGAGATCACAGGTTCAAGGTCAGCCTGGGCAACTTAGCAAGACATAGCTCAGCGGTTGAGTACCTCCTGGGTTCAGTCCCCAGCAATGCAAAAAAAAATAAATTTAAAATTCAACTTATCTTTCAAACTTGTATCTGTAATATTTTCTAACATAACTTGTGTATATACATAGCTTACAAGTAATTTTGTTTGTGATATTATATAAAAAATATTTTAGCTAGGGATGGTGGTATGCCACTGTAGTCTCAGCTACTTGGGAGGCTGAGGAAGCTCATTTGAGCCCAGGAATTCAAGGCCAGCCTGGGTTTTGGTGTTTGTCCTTGATCTTGGCATTATAGCTCCTACACCCTGTAGAATTTCCATAGTGATGTCTTTTGTATGCTGATATAGAGAGATGACTAGGTGGATGGAGGCCCCTAGATAGCTTCAGAAATGGGGGATAGTAGCAAGAAGACCAAGGCTTGATTAGAGGGTGAAACTTTCAGCCTAACCCCAAACACTGGGGAGGGGAGAGGCTAAAAATTAATTATCAGTGGCTAATTATATAATCAATCATATCTACTTAGGAAATGTCCAGGGCTGGTGTGGTGGTGGACACCTGTAATCACAGTGACTGGGGAGGCTCAGGCAGGAGGAACACAAGTTCAAGGCCAGCCTCAGCAACACAGTACCTCCTGTCTCAAAAAGGGCTGGGGCTATAGCTCCATAGAGCACTTGCCTAGCACGTACTAGGCCCTGGGTTCAATCCCCAGTACTGAAAAAAAATAAAACCCCTAAAAGATGGCGTTTAGAGTTCTGGTTAACACATCTAAGCATTGGGAGGATAGTGTGTCCAGAAGGCATGGAAACTGCACTCTCCCCTATATCTTACTACAAAAGCATCTCTTCCATTTGACTTTTTAACTGAGTTATATTATCTGTAGTAAACTGGTGATAGTAAATAGATTGTTTTCCTGAGTTCTTTGAGCTGTTCTAGCAACTGGAGAGAGGGTCAGAGAAACTCCTGATTTGTAACCACATTGGACAAAGCGTGGGTAAACCCGAAGACTGAATACTTGACAACTGCCAGGTGAAGCTAAGGCAGTCTTGTGGGACTGAGCCCTACAAGGTGCAGTCTGGTGCAAACTCTGGGGAGTTAGAATTGAATTGTTGGACCCTGGTTGGTGTCTGAAGAGAACTGGAAAAATGACTTGGTGTGGAGACCCCACACATTTAGTGTCAGAAGCATCAGGAGTTAAAAACTGCTCAGTGTATTATAGAAGCTTTTCATTTGGTAATACAAACTAAAAATCCATTTTATGCCTTACTATATCACTATGCACAGGTCACAGCCTCACTGAGCCTTAGAAAAGTCTCAACTGCAAAATGTTAAGTGCCACCCTACCTCTATCTCAGAGGATTAGGGTAATGATTAAATGAGAAACCTGTGTAGAATGCCCAGCACACAGTAGGTACTTGACAAACGATAGTTCCACTTTCTCTGGAGACAGTGTAGAGGGCTATGCTATGCTGCACTTTTTGTTTCTGAGGGAGCTAAACTTCTTTCCAGTCTACAAACCAAAGAGAGACTGATGGCACACATCAAAACACACAAGCAGGTGGTTTGGTTTAGAGAGAAGGAAAACACAGTTGATGGTGAGTGAAGAACCCAATATATAGTCAGCAAAGTGACTCCAGGACAGGCAACTTGTGAGGAAGAATGCCAGCACAGGTACCTTCTGCTGTATTAAGTTGAAAACATAAATAACATGTTATCAAAGATGGTTCAGATTTGGAATGCCAATGACAAGCTCCTGCTAAACTAAGGAGTCTCCATATGCATTTGTCAGTATCATCTCAGTGAAAGTGAATGGGAAAAAAAACACTTGAGAAAAAATCATTTTAATTTTCTTATCTGAACTAATATACAAAGGTGATCCCTTTCAGAATAAAGTAGCTAGAATAGTTTTACAAAATCTTGTCTAGAAAGTTTCAATTAATAAAACAAAAAAAACCACTAACAGTAAAATTTATAGATGATAGATGCCTAAAATAAAAATAAAACAATACTCAAGTGAGGAAATATGAACTTCATGCTCAGAAACCAGAATATATGTATGGAGGGCAAGGTAAGAGCCAGGGAGTAGAAGCAAAAGTTTTTGGAGATTTTTCTTAAGCATAAAGGCTTCATGCTCCTAAAGAACCCAATGATGGAACAACAAAAATTACCTTGTATACTTTGACAGGTTATGACATTCTCAAGTGTTATTAAGTTGCTTGTACAAACCCAAAGTCATCAGCATGACTTCAGGATCTGCACTCTTTATGTCAAGTGCTTTAACAAAACAGTTTAGGGCCTCCTGTATTTTTCCACATTCTTTCAGTTCTTTTCCACGAGTTACAAGAGTCTCATAGTCATCTGCAGCCTCCACTGATTTGTCCTGGGTTGAATCAACCAACACTTCACCTGACAAAGGCTTGGGGACATCAATAGAGGTCTGTGAGCTAGAGTCTAGTGGTTTGGACACAGTTAGCCCACTGAACTTATTTTCTGAAGACAGTATTTCTCTAGAAGGACCCTCTTCTGTATGCTCTGAGGCTTTGTCACTTTCTTCTTCTTCCAGATCATCTTCAGCACTGTCTGTTTCACTGCTGTTGTCAAGTCTTTCCTCCATATCCTCCACATGTTCTACAACCACATTAATCAGAGACTTCCTCGAAGCCAGGGATCTCCTTGAGTTTACAGACTTATTTACACTATCAGGTATTTTAGGTGAAAAGAACCTTCTCGATAGTAGACTGGTGTCATTTTTTGGAGTTGAAGCATCAAATTGTTTCACAGATGAGAACTGAAAGGGAGATGTGCTGAATGGACTCATGTTTGAAGTACCTTCAAAACAATCATCCTCATCCTCATCATCTGAAACAATCCTCCTAGCTTTGCTTCTGGATTTAACATTAACTACTACTTCTTCTGGTTCATCATCTTTCTTATTAGAATGATCCAAACTGAGATGTGTTTTGCTATGCACAGACTCTGCTCTGGAATTAACTACAGAGCCACACGAGCTATTTTCTTTCTCAACATTCTCCAAGGACTGACTATTTTGTTTATTGTTTGCAGACTCTTCCAGAAAAAGATTGAAATCACATGCATATTGTGGTGTAGATGATAAAGTTTCCCCTTCTGACTTGGTCTCATTTACTTGAGTATTCTGCAGTGCACTGTTGGATGCCACCAAGTCATCAGATATTTCAATAACAGATGCACTTGATTCTGTATTTTTATTTTCATTTGTTATGGGCCAGGGATTACAGTCATGTAAAATCTCATCATCCTGTAGATCTAAATTTGGCCCATGATCAGCTATGATAGGTTGGCTATGTAAATAATTAAAACTTCCCAGGGGGCTCTCTTGCAGTGCCTTAAGCTCCTCTTGTGACACCTCTTTTTGCAGAGCCTCGTTTTCTGTTGCAATGTTTTTTGCTGTTCCCAATAATGAGTCAGTATAAGTTCCTTCAACACTTCCCAACACTTTGGGTAATGTAGCTACAGAGTCAGCATCAAATGTACTTTCATGTGGGTTCTTACTATCTTGCAGCATGGTAACATTCATCTTTACACTGGAAAGATCTTGTGGCTCACTTTCTTTGGACTCATCATTAATGCTTATATTTGCCATTTGAAAACTGATATCTTCTTCCTGGGTAGGATGAATAGTTAAAAGAGAAGGCCGAGGCTGTGGTTTGTTCAATTCAGAGCATTTCTTCTTTCTTTGAGAAGGAAACACAGGTGCTCTTACCCAGGTGCCCTCATTTCCAGTTTTTTGTCGTTCCACTGTATTTTGAGACTCAAATTCAACAAGGAATTGAGCTTTCTGAACTCTTTGTTCAATATATTGAGATTCTTCTGTCGCATCAAGCACCTCTTTAACAGACAGATCACGTGTGTACATCAAATCATGGTCTGAGATTCCAGCTATCCCCAGAGAGTTCAGGTAGGCAATATGTTCATCTAGTTTCTTATCAGATCTCCTCTGAGCAGCATGCAGAGACTGAAGCTGCAACTGGGTTGCAGAGTTCTGAAAATCCTCAATCTTAAAGAGCTCTCTTAATTCTTGTTTACTGAAATAGCGGAATGGGTTCTTCTTATCACCAGTTGTTTGTCTGATTAATGAGTCCTTGAAAACCTGTCGTCTGTATATTTTTTCCTCTACAGTCCCACAAGTAATTAGCCTATAAACCACAACATTTTCTTTTTGTCCAATTCGGTAAACTCTGTCCACAGCTTGAGCATCAGTTGCAGGGTTCCAACTTGGATCAAAAATGACCACTCTAGTTGCTGCAGTTAATGTTAAGCCAACACCACCTACTTGAGTGGTAAGCAGAAAAACAGAATAATCTTTATTTTGCTGGAAGAGGTTAATTCTTTTTTCTCGTTCCAAAAGATGTGTAACTGTGCCATCAATACGCAATGTTTTAAAGTGCATATTCTTTAAGAGGCGTTCAATGATGTTTAAAATTTGTCTTGACTGGGAAAATACCAGAGTTTGATGCCCTTCATCTTGCAGTCTCTTCAGAAGATCCATTAAGAATATCATTTTTCCAGATTCTTGCATCAATGTATCATCAGTTACATCATGAATGTGGTCCACATCTGAGGAATCCTCTTCCTCGTTGCCATCTTGGGCAGAAAATCTGACATTCCCTAGATCGAGCAAACGACTAGCCCGTGCAGACAGAAGCCTAGGATGATCACACAGCTTCTTTAGGACACCTAGCTCAGCCAGAGGTGAGCGTGTCTCTGTTAACAACTCCTTGATGTGATCTAAAGACACAAATTTCCTGTATATTTCTTCTTGTAAAGGTACAAGACGTATCCAAATGATTAAATCATTTTTCCTGGAAAGGGAAGGCATTTCACAGATGGCATCAACAGCTGGACTCTTCTCACCAAGTCTGACCTCTGGGTTACCTGACTTTTTTTTCTGTACTTCTTCTTTAGTCCTCCTAAGAAAATAGGGTTTTATAATTGTCATTAAGTTTTCAGATATCTTAAATCCCAAGGCTTTTTCTCCTGGGGTAGCATCCTTTTCTCTTGCTCTAATAATAGGATTTTCATACTCCATTTTAAATGTTTTTAATGTTCCTAGCAGAGACCCTTGGCAAGCAAAATCAAATAGAGACCATAGTTCTTGTAAATTATTCTGGATTGGAGTTCCTGTGAGGAGGAGGCGATTATGTGCAGGGACAGCACGAGCACATATTGCTGACTTAGTAGATGAACTTTTTATTTTATGAGCTTCATCAAGGATGACATAGTCCCACACAAACTTTTGACCATTAAAGCTTGAAAGCTGCTGCCAATTATTGATTAACATTTGGTATGTAGTGATTACGACACCATTCCTTTGCTGAATCCTATTGAGGCTTCTGGTGCGTACATCCTTGCTAGAGCCATGAAAAGTTTTGACTCTCATTCCTGGAGTCCACTTGGCAAATTCTTTTACCCATGTGCTAATGAGATTGGTTGGCATGATCAATAGCACATGATTCACAAGTGAAGCATCAAACATACCAGAAAGGAAAGCAATAATTTGAACAGTCTTCCCCAGTCCCATATCATCTGCCAAGATACCCCCTTTCCTTTCATCTCTGAATAGGCTATAAAGGAAAGCTACACCTTCCTTTTGGTGCTCAAAGAGTTGGTTATGCAACTCTCGATAAAGCAGCAGGCCACAGTTGCATACATCTGTAAATTCATTATCTTCATGTTCTGCCAACTCCTCCAAGGCTTCCTGTAGTTTTTGGATTCTGCTCATCACCTTTTTATTGGGGAAAATGTCCTTTGCCAAATTGAAAAGCTTAAATGCTTCTTCCAGATCTCCATTTTTAGTTGCTTCTTTGGCCTCCTTCACATATCTACAAAAAAAAGGTTTAAAAATTATACATACAGGATTAGAAAGAAGAGACTGAATATTCAGTCTAAGAAAGCCTTAGAGTCCACTTAAAAATCCAAACTTTAGCTGGACTTTTAATATCCAAGATTCAGGATGGGAAAGATTAGCATAGGAGATGCCAATGAAAGCTGTTATTGGGCTGGGAATGTCACTCATTGGTAGAGCACTTGCCCAGCATGCACAAGACCTGGGGTTCCATCTTCAGCGCTGCAAAAAAAGGAAAAGAAAAAAAAAAGAAAGCTGCCATCACTGAAGACAAACAAAAATCCACCTGTCGATACCAGCAACACCTACCTTCATGTCCTAGTTGTGGAAAATGAAATGTACAAAGGCTATTGCTTATACGTAATTTTAAAAATTGCCAACATAAGTAGTATGGAGTGACAAACCTTGGGACGGTGGGGCAAGAAAACCTAATAGTTTTCTTCCTCCATCACTGGTGTCAAGGTTTGGAATATGAGGTGTCCTGCAAAATCTCCTGTGTGAGCAGGAAGTAAAAAACATTAATTATGAGAACTGGAACCTAATCAGTGGATTAATCCATTTGATGGATTAATAATTTGAAAGGACTAAAACTAGGTGGTAACTATAGACAGGCAGAGCATGGCTAGAGGAGGTGGGACATTACAGTTATTCCCTGGAAGGTTCATTTTCCCCGTGGCCCCTTCCCCTCTGCTTCCAACCACAAGTGGAGTAGTACTCCTTTGCCACTCCTTTCCACCATGATGTTCCGCCTCATCTTGGGCCCAGAGTAATGGAATTGACAAAATGGACTGCACCACTGAAATTGTGACACAAAATAAGCTTTCTTCTTTTTTTTGGAGGGGGGGGGTACTGGGGATTGAACCCAAGGGTGCTTAACCACTGAGCAGTCACATCCCAGCCCTTTTTTTAAATATGTATATTTTTTCATTTATTTAGAGACAGGTTCTTGCTGAGTTGCTTAGTGCCTCTCTAGCTGAGGCTAGCTTTGAACTCATGAGCCTCCTGCCTGAGCCTCCTGAGCTGCTGGGATTACAGGCGTGTGCCACCCATGCCCAGCTTCTAAGTTGTTCATGTTAGGTAATTTGGTTGTAGCAATGAAAAGATCACTAATCCAACCGGCTATTTCTTCTCTGTGTTGTTTTGGGCTCCTGTTCTTCCTCCCAGAGGACTCAGTCCTGGGACTTCTCCTTCCTTGTATTCCCTCCCTGAAGTGGTTAATTTGAATTGTCAACTTGATTGAATTAAGAGATGCCTATGATTAAAAGGCTTCTGGGTATGTCAATGAGGCCATGTCTAGGAATGACTGGAATGGAGGATAGTGAACTGGAGACCCTCCCTAAGCGTGGGCAACACTGCCCAAGAGGATGGTGGCTTGGATGGAATAAAAGTTGGAAGAACAAGGAAGCAGATGGAGATGCAAGCTCGACTCTTCTTGAACGGGTTCTTTATCACTGCTTCGATCGTCTGAAGTTATCGGACTCTGGCATCTTCACTCTTCCAAAGTGGACTCTGCCAATGATACTCCAGGTAGTTTCCAGATGCCTTCTCAGACTAGGGTAGCACTGTTGATTCTTCTTGTTCTGGGGCTTCTGCCTCTTGGACCTGCTGGTTCTTCCAGCTCTCTAGCCCGCAAATGGCCATTGTGGCCTATCTAGCTTCTGGTCGTGTAAGCCAATCTAATAAATCCCCTTTTTATAATCATACTTCCTGTTGATTCTGTTCCTCTAGAGGACCCTAATACACTCCCTTATATTTCCCAGAGTTTCCACTCCCACATATGTGTTCATGATACCCACATCACTCTCCAATCCAGAGCTTAGCCACAAGCTCTAATCTAGTACCATACTCCCAACTGCATGCAGGACATCTCTACTTGAATGTCTCACAGGCATCTCAAATTCAATTCATCCCAAATTAAACTCATTATTTCCCCTGTAAATACATGCTTCTACAATTTGTATGGTAATAAATACTACCATTAACTTAGCTACCCAAGCTTGAAATCTGAAGATGATCCTGGACCCCAACCCAAATAGAAGTTATCGTTGACCTCTCCTCATCTTTTAGGCCCATCCCCAGGCCAGGAAATCCCAAGTTCTACTAATTTTATTTCCCAAGTATAACCTCTTGTTCTCCATCTCACCACCACTGCCTGGAACTGCAACTTCCTGCTCACTGGTCTCCCTCCATCCACTCTTGTCATCTCCAATACATTTTCTACATGGGAGTCAGCAAGTGTCATGGGACTGTTCATTCTTTAGATAGTCATTCTCATTTTCTACAGAATTTCCTGGAGAGTCTTGTAAAACAAATTGCTGGGCCCCAATGTCATATTTTCTGATTCTCTAACAAGGTCCACGGATTTCTAGTTCTATAAAGTTCCCAGGTGATGCTAATGCTTCTGGTCTAGAGACCACACTTTAAGAGATACTTTAAGATACAGATCCAGCCTCACCTGAGGTTCCTCTAAGATGCCTTCCACCTCTACCCCATGCCCCACCTCAATACTCTCCATCATGTATCTCCACTAGTGCATTTAACACAGAGAATTAAAATCACAAAATTACTATTTAAAACATATGAAAAAAAAACACCCCACTGAAGGAAGTGAGGAAGTAAGGTCTTTGCATATGTCATCAAATTCAGATGAGGTCATACTGGATTTGGGGGAGGGGACACTAAACCAACGTAACTGATGATAAAATTGGGACACAGAAACAGGAGAGTACCATTCAAAGATCTGGTGTTCAAAGATGCATACCAGAGAATGGAGTGATGCATCTATAAGCAGAAAAGCTTCAAGGATTGCTGGTATTTCAGAAACTAGTAAAGAGTCATGCAATAAATTCTCTCTCACAACCTCCAAAAATAAACTAACTTGGCTGACACCTTGATTTCAGACTTCCAGCCTCCAAAACTGTGACAGAATAAATTTCTGGAATTTAAAAAAAACTATGGTAAAAGCCAGGTGCAATGGAGCCTGCCTATAATCCAAGAGACTGGGGAGGCTGAGGCAGGAAGATTGCAAGTTCAAGATCAGCCTTGGCAATTTAGAGAGACCCTGTCTCAAAACAGAAAAAAAGATCTGGGGATATAGCTCAGTGGTGGTAAAACACCCCTGCTTTCAATCTGTGGTCCCAAAAGTAAAAATGAATACTGTGGTAAAATACATAACAAAATTTACCGTTTTAACTATTTTGGGTATATAAGTACACAGTGGAATTACATTCATAATACACAACCATTACCCCTACATTTCTCATCACTCCAAACTGTACACATTAAGTAACAACTTCCCACTTTTTCCTCCCTCCAGTCCCTGGTAACCTCTCATTTACATGTGATCTCAATGTATTTGCCCAGTCTAGATCTTTCATATAGGTAGAATCATAAATATTTGTCCCTTATGTCTGCCAGTTGTGAAACAGGTAACTGTGGGCTGCAGGTACTAAAGGTCTACACCTACTATAAACTAACTCAGTATTGTTTCTGGAGAATTTTTCATTTTAGCTAGACATTATCCCAAAGGGCCAGCCAGGGTATTAACCACCAAATGTTCCCCCAAATAATGAAAGATTTTTTTTTCCTGCTGAGAGGCATTGGCTAGTATGATCCATCTAGATGCCAAAGCACATCATCTGCTATGCCAGAAAAAAAGATAATTTTGCTTTTGGCATAATTACTAATTAGCTGTTTTTTCCAGAATAATTAGCTGGCAGGTTCAGCTGCTTTTTGAGGGCGTGTTGTTAGAATGTAGGAAGATGTTATCTTCCTGTTTATTCTGGCAAAAAGGTATCTGCCAGTTCGACCAAAAGGAGCACTAAAATTTTCAGGTCTAAATTGCAAAAGAAGGGTTTTTATTTTTTATTTTTTTGGAACCAGGGATTGAACTCAGGGGCACTCCACCACTGAGCCACGTCCCCAGCCCTATTTTGTATTTTATTTAGAGGCAGGGTCTCACTGAGTTGCTTAGGGCCTCGCTAAGTTGCTGAGGCTGGCTTTGAACTCGCGATCCTCCTGCCTCAGCCTCCCAAGTGCTGGGATTACAGGCGTGCGCCACCGCGCACGGCTAAAAGAGGGGTTTTAGAACGCTATCTGCTTTTACCCACTTTGAAACAGGCCTTGCTCCTCCTGCCTGCATGTATTCTCTTTCTGGCAGGATATACAGGACCTGAAGGGGCAGTAAGAACCTTGGATCTCTTCCATACCATATACCTTGCTCCTCATAGTTCTTGTCTATGGAATCCAAAGCCATTGACAGGTAATAAATACTACAAAAAGCCTTGCATGGTTTTAAGTGATCGCACTCATAGGTGAAACACAGTAGGTACCTAGTGTTAAGTCCCAAACCAAATGTTGTGCAGGAGACTATTGTAAGACCCTGGACCACCTTAAATGACAGACCACCTTAAATGAATATCCATGATTTGTAAATTTTCCTATATACACCTTATAATTCACAATAGAATGTTATTTGCCCAACCTAATGGCTAAGGGATGAAATCCATCACCAGGCCAAGCATAATGATGCACATACCTGTAATCCCAGCAACTGAGGGAGCTGAGTGGGAAGATAGTAAGTTTGAGGCTGGCATCAGTGATGTAGCAATACCCTGCCTCAAAATAAAAAATAAAAAGGGTTGGGAGTGTTGCTCAGTGGTGTAACACTCCTGGGTTCAATCCCCAGTATAAAAAAAAAAATCACCAGAATAAAGTGGCTGTGAAAGCTTGCTTAAGAGGGGGAAAAACACCCCCACCGCAAAAAAAAAAAAAAAAAAAACACACACCATAGCAACCACATTCCCCAACACTAGCAAATACCCAAAATAAGGGTGCTTCATATTATTGAAGAGTCTAGATTCTCAATTCCATTCCGTTGATCTATATCTATATTTACACAAGTACCACACTGTCTTTTAATTTTTTTTTTTTCGGTGCTGGGGATTGAACCCAGGGCCTTGTGCTTGTAAGGCAAGCACTCTACCAACTGAGCTATGTCCCCAGCCCTTTTTTTAAATTTTTAAGTGTTAGAAATGTTATTAAAGTTAACATTCCATTAGGTTATACTCAAAACAAGTCAAACTGCAAAAAATTCCAAGCATACACACTATCTTGCTGTCTTCTCCAAAGATCAAAAATACGCTGGTTTTTTTTTTTTTGGAACCAGGGATTGAACTCAGGGACACTCGGCCACTGAGTCACATCCCCAGCCCTATTTTGTATTGTATTTAGAGATCAGGGTCTCACTGAGTTGCTAAGGGCCTCGCTAAGTTGCTGAGGCTGGCTTTGAACTCGCGATCCTCCTGACTCAGCCTCCCAAGTCACTTGGATTACAGGCGTGCGCCACGCACCCAGCGGCGCTGGTTTTAATGATACAAAAGTCTTCTGAAAATCAAATCTGTCCATTTGTGTTGGGTAAGAAACCTATATCTTCTTTCATTCATTTCATGGAATCCATGTTAAAAGAACCCTGTATATTATCAGAACGCTCCTGTATTAATCCATTTTCCTCACTTCCCCATAGTGGACTGCCATCTTGATTTCTCAGTGGTAGGGGCCATTTGAGACTCTTCAAGCTGACTGGGTATAAATGTTTCCACCAATGTCTACTATGCTATATGAGCCCTTTAGATTTTTCAGTCTGGGAAGCCATACTTTAGATAAAATACAGACTTTCCCAAAGATTTCCTTAATCCTCAAGGATAAAAGTCATTCTTCAGAATGACATACCTGGGATAAAAGAATTGTATTTGTTCAGAAACATCAGCAAATTAATTTTAAATTTGTAAGTCATGGGGTACAAGCAAGGTCACTGACAGCTTCTGGTCTCAGGACTGACCATCAGCACGAACCTCTCCTGCCCATGTAGGGTCCAGGGGGCCGGCACAGCCACTGCCCCAGCCCAACTTTTGGCTTAGTGGGTCCAGCTGTCCTGGTGCGCCTTGGCCATGAGCTCTGGCACCTGTGCGAGGCCTGCCTTGTCTCAGCCACTGCCACCCACCTCTTGCAGGTTTCCGGGCCACCCAAGTACAGCTCCCCACCAGCCTTGGCCGCAGCAAAATATCTGACAGCTCAGGGTGCTGGGTGCTGCTGCCTCTCCAGCCATCTTGGGCCATCTCCTCTCTCAGCTTTACTCCCTCCTTCTCCTCCCCCACCCCCTGCCCACACACCACAGAACACAGCCTCTTCACTGCCTAATACACTGTCTTAACTACTATAACTTTGTTCTAAATTTTGAATTCAGGAACTGGGAATCCTGTGTTTTTCAAGATTGTTTTTGTTATTCTGGGTCCCCTGAATTTCCACAGAGTTTTTATTATGGCCTGTCAATTTCTGTAAAAAGGCCAGCTTGGATTTTGTTAAGAAGTGGCATTGGAATTTATGTAACACTTGGAGAGTATTGCTATTTTAACATTATTGTCTTCCAATTATGAACACCAGATATCTCTCCATTTATTTAGGACCCCTTCCATTTCTTTCAAGGATGTTTTGTACCTTTCAGTGAGTATTTTATTGGATAACTTTATTCCTACCATTTTATTCCGTTTGGTGCCACTGTAAATGGAACTCTTTTCTTAATGTCATTCTCTGCTATGTACAGAAATACAAGTAAAATTTGAATACTGATCTTAAGTCCTTCAATCTTGCTGAACACATTTATTGGTTCTAACAGTTGTATGTGTGTGTATTCATTAGGCTTTTCCATATAAAAGATCACATTATAAAGATACAACAGCCAGGTGTGGTGGCACATGCCTGTAATCCCAGCGGCTTGGGAAGCTGAGGCAGGAGGATCGCCGAGTTCAAAGCCAGCCTCAGCAAGGGCAAGATGCTAAGGAACTCAGTGAGACCCTGTCTCTAAATAAAATACAAAATAGGGCTGGGGATGTGGCTCAGTGGCCGAGTGCCCCTGAGTTCAATACCCCGTTCCAGGAAAAAAAAAAAAAAAAGATACAACGAAAAGGGGTTGGGAGCTATAGTTCAGTGGTAAAGAATCACCTGCCTAGAATGCTTAAGGCCCTGGGCTTGATGCCTAGCACCACAGGAAAAAAATGTTACAAGAAAGTAAAATATATGGACCAATGTTTCTTATGAACAGAGATGCAAAAATTCCTCAACAGATTATTAGCAAACAAAATTCAGTGGCATATTAAAATGACTATACACTATAACTGAATGATTTAGTCTTGGAATCCAAGGATAGCTCAACATATAAAAATTTATCAAATTAACAGAAGGGAAAAGTCACATGATCATATTGACTGATGCAGGAAAAGCATTTGACAAAATTCAACACTCTTTCATGATGAAAAAAAAAAAACACTCAATAAACTAGGAGAAAAAGGAAACTACCTGAATACCTGAACATAATGAGAGCCATATGTGAAGTACACACAGCAAATATACTCAATGTAAAAAGACTGAAATCTTTTCCAGAAAGAAAGGATGCCAGTTCTCACCACTTCTATTCAACATATTGCTGGAAATTCTAGTCAGAACAATTAGGTGAGGAAAAAGAAGTAAGAAGTCTCCAAATCTGAAAGAAGTAAAATTACCTCTGATTTCAGATGATGAAAACACATACACAGACAAAAATATTAAAGCTAATTAATGAATTCAACAAAGTATCAGGATACAAAGTCAACAGCAAAAAATCAATCACATTTCTGAATACTAAAATGAACAATCTGAAAAGGAAATTACGAAAACAATTAGATTTATAATAGCCTCAAAAAATAAAATAGCATATTATTGAGCACATTCTACTGTCATGTGTATCTAAAAAGAACAAATAAAAAATAAAATTAAAAATTTAAAAAAATTTTTGAAGATTAAAAGTAGGACAGGGATGAGGCTCACTGGTAGGGCACTTTCCTGGCAATCATGAGACCCTGGTTATGGTTAGTCAGAGTATAAAATTTCAGTTAGAAAGAAATAGGTTCTGATGATCTGCAGAGCATGGGGACTACAGTTAAAAATAATGCATTATAAATTTCAAAAAAGATAAAAGAATGGATTTTACATGTTCTCACCACAAAGGAAAAAAAAAATGATTTGAGGTGATACATATGTTAAATAACTAGGTTTAAACATTCACAATGCATATACCTATCAAAATTTAACAGGGCTGTTCTTGTGAAGTTATCCATAGTAAAGTTATTCTCTTTACCCTTCCACCCCACACTGAACCTCAGATCCCTTTCCCTTTGCCCAGCATTCTAAAGAGAAGCCCCTTCCAAATGGTTTAAGATGCTATTTGTAACACATCTCATTCTTCTTTAATGAAGATTCAACTAACACAAAGAACTACAGGAGGGCTGAGGTTGAGGCTCAGTGGTAGGGCACTTGCCTAGCATGAGTGAGACACTGGGTTCTCAGCACTTCATATAAATAAATGAATAAAATAAGGATCCATCAACACCTAAAAAAATAACTACTGGAGCTAGCCTCAGGAGGTTGAAGTCCATTGCCAGAGAATAAAGGATTGAGCTGGGGATCCAAATTTTAAGAGCACTTGTCTGGGATGCCTGAGGCCCTGGGTTTAATCTCAGCATCACAAAGTAAAATTAAAAGGAATAAAAGAGACACAAGCCCTAGGTGACTAAGGCCCTGCCCTGCTCCTCCCTATTGACTCTTTTGCACACCCAAAAAGCCATGATAGAGCCTTGAGGACCTAGCCCCACCACCTTCTTCAAGAATAAACCAGATTCTTTTCTATCAACCCTCATATCCTGAGAAATTGGCCTTCAAGAATCAGGAAAGTGAGACTTAAGGTTGGTAACAAAAACATCACATTGTACCCCACAAATATGCACAATTATTTGTCAGTTAAAAATAAAACAGGGGCTGGGGATATAGCTCAGTTGGTAGAGTGCTTGCCTCATAAGCACAAGGCCTTGGGTTCAATCCCCAGCACCACAAAAAAAATAAAATAAAAATAAAATAAATAAATAATAAATAAAATAAAATAAAATAAAATATAAAGCAGGGGTCAGGTATGGTGACACATGCCTGTAACCCCAGTGGCTCTGGAGGCTGAGGCAGAAGGATCACAAATTCAAGGCAGTCTCAGCAACTTAGCAAGGCCTTAAAGCAACTTAGTGAGACCCTGTCTCAAAATAAAAAGGGCTAAGCATGTGGCTCAGTGGTTAAGCACCCCTGGGTTCAGTCCTTATTACCAATAAAAAGAAAAATAAAATAGGGGGTAAGGGATATAACTCAGTAGCACAGCATTTGCCTAGCATGCACAAGTCCCTGTGTTCAATCCCCAGCACTGTAAAAATTTAAAAACAAAACTTCTCAGGGACAGTGGCATGGGTCTAGATCTAGTTACTGAGGAGGCTGAGGTAAGAGAATTGCTTGAGCCCAGGAGTTTAAGGCCAGCCTGAGAAACATAGTAAGACCCCATCTCGATAAAAAGTTAAAATTATTCCTAAAGAACATTTACTTTAAAAAAGCATGTGAAAGTTCTCAGCACATAGATGGAATGTAAAGCCAATAAAGAAAATAAAATCACTGAGGGAAGGAGTATTTTAAAACAGATGGCACTCTACTTCATATACAACCAGAGAAACAACAGTTTTACCCCATTTGTGTACAATGAATCAAAATTAATTTAAAAAATTTAAAAAAACAATTTTTTATTAAGAACATATACAGAAAATTTTCACCTAATGTACATGAAATAGTGAAATTAGAAAATCATTTTGTAATCCCTAATTAAATTAACAGATTTAGTCAACCATTACCAATGGCTAAAAGGTTGATGGGGAACTGATATTCACAGAATGCTAAGGAATCCCCAACATATTACTTCCTCACCATGGGTGGGAAAAGGCAAATTTGCTAAGGACTGATAAGACTATGACCACTGTATCCTTTGGTCAATCTTAACATTACTGAGGCCAGACACGGTGGCACATGCCTGTAATCCCAGTGGCTTGGGAGACTGAGGCAGGAGGATCCCAAATTCATTAGCCAGCCTCAGCAACAGTGAGGTACTAAGCAACTCAGTGAGACCCTATCTCTAAATAAAATACAAAATAGGGCTGGGGATTTGGCTCAGTGGTTGATTGCCCCTGAGGTCAATCCCTAGTACCCCCCCCCCCAAAAAAAAGGCCTGGGGATGTGGTTCAGTGGTTAAGAGTTCCTGGGTTCAATCCCTGGTTAAAAAAATAATAATTCCTGAAAGTAGGAAAATCAGACATGCTTCCGGATATGATGCAAAAAGAACTACTCAGCTGCACATACATGTAATCCCAGCAACTTGAGAGACTGAGGCAGGAGGATTGCAAGTTTGAGACCAGCCTTAGCAACTTAGCAAGACCCTCAGCAATTTAATGAGACCCTCTCCCAAAATAAAAGTAAAATGGGATGGGGATGTGGCTCAGTGGAAAAGAACCCCTGGGTTCAAACCCCAGTATCTCAAAAAAAGAAAAAAATTACGTAGCTTTGTCTATGAAATACTTAATTGAACCCTAATCTTATCAAGCCTTTAGATTTAAATTACAAGAGAGAGGAGAATCAGCTAAAGACACTGCAAGGAAGCCATCAGGCTAACCCAAATCATTGGCATAGAAATAAAGGCAGGAGGCAGTTGTCCTTCATTAAGAGACTTAAGGACTGGGTGTGTAGCTCAGTAGTAGAGTGCTTGCCTAGCATGTGCAAGACCTTGGTTTTCTTTTTCTTCCCCTCACCCTGCCTTCAGTACTGGGGATTAGCACTCTACCAAGGAGCCATGACCCCAACCCTTTCTATTTACTTTTAAAATTTTGAGTCAGTGTCTCACTGAATTGCTCAGGCTGCCTCAAACTTCCGATCCTCCTGCCTCTGTCTCCCAAATGTGGGGTTACAAGTGTGCACTACAGTGCCTGGCTAAAGCCCTGAGTTTCATCCCTAGAACTGTGAAGAAAAACATTAAAAATTAAGGTTGCTGGGGTTGTGGCTCAGTGGTAAAGTGCTTGCCTAGCATGTGTGAGGCACTGGATTCTATCCCCAGCTCCACATAAAAACTAAATAAACAAAAAAATAAAGGTATTATGTTCATCTACAACTAAAAATATTTTAAAAATTAAGGTTGCTTTAGTGCTGGAGTGTATCTCAGTGGCAGAGCTCCTGCTTAGCATGTAGAAGTACATGGGTTCAATTCCTGACCCCAACCACCAAAAAAGTGGAGGAGGGCTTAAACAATATAATTAAATTCAGTGTGAACCTTCTTTGAATTGATTCCATAAAAACAATGATAAAAATACCATTTGAAAAAAGTGAATATGGACCATATATTAGATGATATTAACGAGTTTGTCAGGTGTGATATGATATACTGCTGTTGTTAAGAATATGTTCTTTAAGGGTGAAATGCCATATTTGTTCCTTCTTATTTTCAAAATCACACACCATATACATACAAAAAAATAAAAATTTATTCACTAAACCCAGATATTTTTTTATAAGTCAACTGGCTCTACCTTGCACTCTTTGGAAAGCTCATATACACAGACAATTTCTATGTCCTGGCCCAGCAATCCATCAGGTAGGTCATCAGTAGGGTGTAAGACTTGCCCTCTTTTTCCTTCCAACTTCATGGCTCTCCAGACTTGAGGCTCTCAAGGTTTCAAATTTATGACCTACAGCTGTATTACCAATAGGGGTTTGGGGAGAATTCAAAATCATTTGAGATGAGAGCCAGGTGTGCCTATAATTCCAGCTAATCTGGAATCCTAAATTCAAGGTCTGTCTGGGTGACATAGTAAGACCCCATAAGAAAAAAAAATGAGCTGGGCATGGTGGCCCACACCTGTAATCTGAACAGCTCAGGAGGCCGAGGCAGGATTGTGAGTTCAAAGCCTGCCTCAGCAACTTAGTCAGGCCCTATGCAACTTAGCAAGACCCTATTTCTAAATAAAATATAAAAAAGGACTGGGGATGTGGCTCAGCACTTAAACACCCCTGGTTCAATCCCAGGTACCAAAAAAAAAAAAAAAAAAAAACAGAAAAGAGATGAATGAAATAATGGGGCTTAGATTACTGACAGACATTCTCCTTTTCCAAATAAACTGTTTCTTAATGAGTTTCTAGACTCTGCTTGACCTTAGATGCAATGATAATACTAGGAGTTATTTGTAATCTCAGACTTTATGACTTTGCCAAATGCCTCAAAGTGAACAATATTTTGGAAATGCTTCTGGAAAAGTTAGGAAATCAAATGGCAGCTGAGAATCTATGGAATACAGACCAATGAGATCACGTTAAACATCAAAATGATGAGAGCTCAACAGACACTGAGTTTTAAAACCTGCATAGAGCTACCATCTATGGTAATTGAGGATCTGTACATTTTAGAGCCTGAAGTAAGGACTAATCATCCATCTATCCATGGGGACACAAGAAGATGGGGACTGGGGGTGGGGGACAGGTAGCTGGTCATCAATGAATTGGGTTTTTGTCAGATGTCATGGGGTGCCCTTCAGGTACTCAAAGAATCTTATAAGATTTGAGAAATCAGAATCTAAGCAGCAGCAGCCAGTAAGGTAGGAAGAAAATCAGGAATGAATTATGGGTTTCATGTCAGAGTAATCAACTCTTGTCAAATATTTTTGGTCAAGGAAGATGAGGATTGAAATTTTACTGTTATATTTGGTTATAAGAAAGTCATTGGTGACCTTGAAAAAAAGCAGTTTGATTAGAATGACAGAGTACAAACCAAGTTTAGACAATGATATCTGTACCTCCAATTTTGATGTAAAGTGAAGAAAAGACATGGAACAATAACTGGAGTGGGAAGTAGGGTCAAAACAGGGTTTTTTTTTAAGAGATGAAAGAATCACTGGATCAAAATCCTTATACTAGAGGGTGATAAGGGATGAGATCTTTTCCATAAAAGGAGGGTTGTGTGGAGGGCTTGTGCCTTGGCTAAAGAGCATGGAGGGTTCATTCACAGTAACAGGAGAAAAGGCAGAAAATACAGTGGGAACAATGCTGCGAGGTGGGCTGATATGGAAGAAGGTTGGACATTCTCTGTTGATTGCTTCTATCAACCTAATGAAATTGGAAGCAGGTTCACAGACTGAGAAAGATGAGGAAGGTGTTGAGGGTATGAAAAGCAAGAAGGCATGAAACAGGAATCTACCAGAATGGATGAATGAATGAATACATTAGAGAAATGTGATTGCCAGGTATTATTAAGGGCCTGTTTGACATTGATAATTATGAATTTCAAGTGAGGTTCATCAGCATGACTATTTCTTCAATCATGTTAATCTGCATATGTTGTAGCTGGATTTAGTGAAATGGTTTCTGTTTTTATGGTACTGGGAATTGAACTGAGAGCCACTGAGAGCCACCAAACCCCATCTCCAGACCTTTTTATTTTTTATTTTGAGACAGAGTCTCACTAAGTTGCCCAGGCTAACCTCCAACTTGCGATCCTCCTGCCTCAGCCTCCAGAGTAGCTGGGATTACAGGCATATGCCATGGCACAGGTTTAATGAAGTATTATTACTTTCCTATTGCTGCTGTTAGAAATGATCACAAATGTAGTGCTTAAAATAACACAGATGTTCAAACTGTCCTCTGTATCCATGGATTTTATATCCTCAAACAACCATACATTGAAAATATTTCAACTATTATCCCAGCTACTCAGGAGGCTGAGACAGGAGGAGTATAAATTCAAAATCAGCCTCAACAATTTAGCAAGACCCTGTTTCAAAATAAAAAATTAAAAATTAAAAAGGATGTAGCTTTGTGGTTAAAAAAAAAACCCTGGGATAATCTCCTGTGCCAAAGAATATATATTTGGAAAAAATTGTGTGTGTATTCATTATGTTCAGACTTTATATTCGGTATTATAAGTAATTTAGAGATTTACTAGATTTAATCTAGAGAATGGGGAGGATTATGTAGGTTATATGCAAATACATGGAATTTTATATGAAGGACTTAAGCATCTGTGGATTTTTTTTAATCCATGGTGGCAGGGGGTCCTGGAACCAATCCCTGCTATACCAATAGACAACTGTATTAGCTTTTATCCTATGGTTGTATAGAAACCTGAAACAGGTCTTACTGTGCTGAGAAAAAAAAGGTATCAGAATTTCATTCCTTCCTGAAGAATGTTTCTTGTCTGTTAAGCATGATCTGGGATCATGGCTCCTTCCTCCATCTTACAAACCAGCCATAACAGGTTAAGTCCTCACATGGCATCACTCTGATCTCTTCTTCTTCCTCCCCTTTTAACTTTTAAGGACCCTTGTGATGACATCTAAGCTCACTCAGGTATTCCAAGATAATCTCCCTATTTAGGGTCAGCTGATTAGTGGCCTTAATTCCATCTTCAACCTTAATTCCTCCTTGCCATATAAGGTAACAATATGTTTCAGCAACTAATATGTAGACATTTCTGGGAAGTCATTATTCTGTCTACCATAGTAAAGGTGTGATCTTGCAAAGCAAGTAAAATGAAATGACGGGAAAAAAACCAAAGCTGTATGTAAGTAAGTCTCTAAAATTACTGACTCCAAACCTCAAGTTATGTAAGGAGGGAAGTGAAGACCTGAGCAGCATGAGCAATAGTGAAAAGACTGAATCAATGAACTAGTCCCAGTGATATCAGAGAGTTGGTGAAATCAGCAAACTCCAGGTCGAAGCTGAAGAGAGGAATGCTTAAAATTGAGAAAATGGAGGCAGAATTAAAAATGGAATCCATTACTGATGCTTGACTGTTGATAGCTTTTAAATTCTACACCTCCTTCTTCCTGTTCTGCCCTAAACTAAAAAGAAATCGCAATTCTTTCTCTTTTGGCACCAAAGGGAAATCAAACTATGTAAGTCTTATTCTACACACAGGAACCTTCACTGTGACCTATAACCACCCTAAAAACACCAAGCCTATATCATTTCCTTGCTCTCTCAAGAAACCTGTCCTGCTTTCCTCCAGAAAGCCTCATATGTGCCTAATAAACACCTTTGTACTGTCCTGGTTGTATGTGGCATCAGCAATCTTCACATCTGCACCAAAATTTAGAGTGAAGGTCCATCTTGGTCTGTTTTCTGTTACCATAACAAAACAGCTGAGGCTGGGTAATTTATAAAGGTAAGAGATTTATTTTGGCTCACTTCTCTGGAAGTCCAGGTTCCAGCTTCTGGCGAGAGCCCCATGCTGCTCTATGTGTGGTAGAAAAATGGAAACAGTACACATAAGAGGGGGAGGAGACTAAAGGAGCTGCCTTGCTCTTGTGAAAATTAATTCCTTCATTAGAGCAGAGCTCCCATGAATCCAGTCACCACTTAAAGGTCCCACCACCTCGCAATACTGTCAGACTGGAGATGAAATCTTAACAGAGGTCTGGGGATATAGCTCAGTGGTAGAGAACATGCCTATCATGTCAGAGGCCTTGGGTTTGATCCCCAGTATTTCACATACAAAAAAATTATGTAGATTGTTTCCTTCTGAAAAGTTGCTGTAATGAGCAAAACTATGATAAATCATATACACGTTTAAAGGTGTGTTTAAACAAACACACCTTTGCCCACTCATGCAAGTGTATCTGTACAAGAAAATACGAGGATTTCTAGCTTCAAGAAGTAAACTATGCCAGGGTTAGTGGCACACACCTGTAATCCCAGTGACTCAGGAGGCTGAGGCAGGAGGATCCCAAGTTCAAGCCCAGCTTAGGCAACTTAGCAAGACTATCTCAAAATAAAAAATTAAAAGGGCTGTAGCTCAGTGGTAAAAATGCCCCTCAGTTCTATTCCCAGTACTACCTTCCCTGAAAGTTAAACTATATATCCTAACTTTTTTGTGGTACGAGGGATTGAACCCAGGGTTGCCCTACCACTGAGTTACACCTACAGCCTTTTTTATTTTTTATTTTGAGGCAGGATCTTGCTAAAATGCCCAGGCTGGCCTACAACTTGCAATCCTACATCAGCCTCTTGAGAAACTAGGATTACATGTATGCACCAACACACCCAGCTATATATCCTAACTTTTGAATTAATTCAGTTCTTTAAATAACAGTCTGAGAAAAGATGGATAACTGGTTACTCATGTACTGTTGATTTAATTAAAAACTGTATGGTTTTCTTGGATAGCAATTAATATGTTTATTTATTTTGGAGATAGTGTTTTGTTATGATGCTCAGGCTGGCTCAAACTCCTGGGATTGCTGGGTACAGTAATGCACGCCTATAATCCCAGCAACTCAGGAGGCTGAGGCAGAAGGATTACAAATTGGGAGGCCAGTCTCAGAAACTTGGTGAGTCCCTGTCACAAAAATATTGAAAGAGCTAGAGATGTACCTCAGTAGTAGAGTGTCTTTGGGTTCAATCCCTGGGGTAGCAGGGAGGGGCAAAGAATATTTGACAATAAAAAGAAATGAAGGAATAATATATGCTACAATGAGGATGAACCATGAAGTCATCATGTTAAGGAAAAGAAGTTGGTCACAAATAATCATACTTGATTCCATTTATATGAAATGTCCAAATAAAATCAGAGAGAAAGGAAGTAGATTAGTGATTGCCTAGGGCTGGGAGCAGAAAGAAAATGGAAACGGTAGCTAAAGCATATGGGG
This sequence comes from Glaucomys volans, assembly GCA_020662805.1. NCBI lineage: Eukaryota > Metazoa > Chordata > Mammalia > Rodentia > Sciuridae > Glaucomys > Glaucomys volans. The sequence goes on along the minus strand of JAJEJO010048647.1, from coordinate 211,855 downwards.
TTTCTTTTAAGGGTAATAAAAATGTTCTAAAACTGTGATGATGGACATAAAACTCAGTGAATAAAGTAAAAGTCAATGAACTGTACATTTACAACAGGTGAGTTATATATTATGACAAAAAAGTTGCTGAAAGGAAGAAAGCTATATAGAGGGGCAGTGCATAAAAGTCCCAACGCATTAGCAAGAGAACAAATAAGCAAGAAAATTCAGATAGAGAGCACTAGAAAACATGTTATAAAAATGGGCATGAGGGGCCAGGTGTGGTGGCGCACACCTGTAATCCAAGCAACTCGGGAGGCTGAGTCAGGAGGATTGCGAGTTCAAAGCCAGCCTCAGCAACTTAGCGAGGCCCTAAGCAACTCAGTGAGACCCTGTCTCTAAATAAAATACAAAATAGGGCTGGGGATGTGGCTCAGTGGCCGAGTGTCCCTGAGTTCAATCCCTGGTTCAATCAATCAATCAATCAATCAATCAATAAATAAATAAATAAATAAATAAAATAAAAATGGGCATGAGGGGCTGGGGTTGTGGCTCAGTAGCAGAGTGCTTGCCTAGCATGTGTGAGGCACTGGGTTTGATCCTCAGCACGACATATAAATAAATAACTAAAAAAAAGGCATTAAAACAAAAAGGTGGTATTAATAGCTATATTTTTAAAAGTGGGCATGAGCCAGACAAGGTGGCACACCTATAATTCCCATGACTTGGGAGGCTGAGGCAGAAGGATCACAAGTTTGAGGCCAGCCTCAGCAACTCAGTGAGGCCCTGAGCAAAAAATCAAAAGGACTGGGGATGTCGCTCAGTGGTTAAGTGTCCCTGCGTTCAATACTCATTAAAAAAAAAAAAAACTGGGCATGTTGGCCCATACCTCTAGTCCCACCTACTCAAGATGCCGAGGCAGGAGGCTTACTTGAGCCACGTTCCATGAATTCGAGACCAGCCTGGGCAACATAGTGAAACCCTGTTTCTTTTTTTTGTTTTAAGTATTTTTTCAGATATTGATAGATCTTTATTTATATGTGGTGCTAGAATGGAACCCAGTGCCTCATACGTGCTAGGTAAATACTCTACCACTGAGCCACAACCCCAGCCCAAAATAACCTTTTATTGTGGTGCTGGGGATTGAACCCAGGGCCTTGTGCTTGCAAGGCAAGAACTCTACCAACTGAGCTAAATCCCTAGCCTGAAACCCTGCTTCAAAAAACAAAATAAGCCGGGCGCGGTGGCACACGCCTGTAATCCCAGCGACTCAGGAGGCTGAGGCAGGAGGATCGCGAGTTCAAAGCCAGCCTCAGCAACCTAGCGAGGCCCTAAGCAACTCAGTGAGACCCTGTCTCTAAATAAAATACAAAACAGAGCTGGGGATGTGGTTCAGTGGCCAAGTGTCCCTGAGTTCAATCCCCGGTTCCAAAAAAATAAATAAATAAATAAACAACAACAAAAAAATCATGTTATAGAATATGAAAAAAGAAAGCCTTTAAGATTGAAATGGTGTATGATAGAGACATTGAATAGACAGTGTTTGGTATTACAAAGTCAGAAACAAAGTTGTTATTTAGAATAAGTTTCAAAAAAGTGTTTTGACAGAAAGTGTTGAGAGATGTAAGAGGAAGTATATGTAAAAAAGAGACTGTGTGTATATGTGTGTTTGTATGATAGAGTGTGTGGGTAACAGGTATGTGTGCTGACACAGGAAGAGAAGGGTCATGGAAAATAATATCCCTACAAGACAGCCCCCAGGGAAAAGTGGAGGGATAGTGTGGCTTGGGAGGAGGGAAGGAAATTAGCCAAACTACCGGCTGGGGTATATCCCTTCCCAGTAAGAATGGGCCCTGAAGGAAAATGCAAACTTTCATCCCTTCCTGGGTTCATTCCCAACATCTCCACCAAAAGTAAACATTCACCCCTTCACAACCACAATGAGTCCTGAAGGGAGGATGCAAATATTGAAACACAGGGTCCTGGACCTTAACCCTTTCCCATTGCAGATGAGTACTAGAAGAAGAAAAGCAAACAGTGAAGCTCTAGGTAACAATGGGTCCCATAGGAAGGAAGATAAGCAGCAAACCCCAAATTCTGAGCTTTGGCCAATGACAACAAGTTTTAAACTTTTTACAACCGCCTTCCTTAGTTAAAATTTTAACCAGGGTAACTAGGTCCCTGACTGTCCAAACAGCACGTCCACAGTCTCCAATGATTAATTCACCCTCATTGTAAACTATAAAACCTGACTCCTTCTGTAACCCGTGGGCATTTCCATTCCCAGAAAATGAGCCCTCCTGTGCCTGACTGACTGACTTTGCTGCAGAATAATGGAAAGCTTACTGATCTGTTTGAGGTCTGCTTCTGTCCCAGTTATTTGTATTTTCATTATGGTACCAAAGTCATGTTGGTTATTTTTGCTTACAGGGAGAACAAACCTGTAAGCAACAGAAAGAAGGAAAGAAAAAAAACACGACAGAGAATGGGCAAGAGTGGGCAAGCTGGCTTCCATAGCCAGCAAGTGGGTAAGAGCTCAGTGACATAAAGAAAGCAATCAAAAAGAGGGGTACAAGGTGGGCAAAGGAGAGATAAAGGATGGGTGGTGGTGGAGGGGGTAGGACAGACAGATGGGGTAAGAGACAAAAAGCAAGCAACAAAGAGAAAGCATGAGGAACAAGGAAACAGAACACATGATTGGGTACCAGAGTAAGTGGTCAACACAGAGTGGGTGTATGACAGAGAGAGTACACAGGTGATGGGGAGAGAGATTAAGTAACAAAGACAAAAAAAGGAAAGCATCAGAAAGAGTGGGCAGTAGAGAGAACTGGGTGACAAGGAAAGGGTAAGCAAAAGAATGAACACATTGGGCAGAAGAGAGTAAGAGAAAGCACAACCAAAAAGCAACAAGAACTGGGCATGATGGCACATTCCTGTAATCCCAGTTGCTCCAGAGACTGAGGCAAGAAGATCCCAAGGTAAAGGCCAGCCTCAGTGACTTAGCAAGGCCCTAAGAAACTTATTGCAATCCTACCTCAAAATAAAAAATAAAAAAACAGGCTCAGGATGAGGCTCAGTGGATAAACACCCTGGGTTCAATCCCCAGTACCAAAAGAAAAATAAAAATTAAAAATTAAATAATAAAATAATTAAAACGAATAAATAAAAAAGACTGGGGATATAGCTCAGTGGTAGAGTTCCCCTGGGTTCAATTCCCAGTATTTCTTTTTTTATTTGTTCTAATTAGTTATACATGACAGTAGAATGCATTCTGACATACATAAATGGAATATAACTTCTCATTCTTCTAGTTGTACATGATGTAGAATCACACTGGTCATATAGTCATATATGCACACAGGATATTAATGTCCAATTCCCAGTATGTTTAACTATCAGAATGAATGAATGGGGCTTGGGATGTTGTTCAGTGGTAAAGTACCCCTAGGTGTCATCCCCACTATCACAAAAGACATGAGAGTAACAGACACAGTGAGCAAGCAGAAGATATAGAAAAGGTAAGTGACAATGAGAAAGGTGGACCATACAGTGCAAGCAGGTCAAGTGACACAGCCATAGCAAGTGGAAAAGAGAAGATGGACAAGAGAGAGAGGTTGGGTGACTCCAGTCATTATTTACTGCCTCTCAATTCCAAATTCACCCCCCAATGCCTGTTCTGTGCTAATGAACAGAATAAGCTAGCATCCCTCATTTAATCAGAACAATGGTAAACTTCTCAGTAGAGGGCGCTAGAGGGACACTGCAAGAGGAAGGGTCGTTCTCCAGAAGTTTCCAGCTGCTACAAATGAAAACAACATCTTGTAGAGCTCAGCTACAGCCACACACCCAGAGCACCCAAATCCTCAATGACCCTGAAGCCTCCAACTAGGCTGGAGATACCTTCTTAAGCCTCCTCTACATGTAAACCAGCTCCTGAAGTCCTCTTGCCCTGGTGTCCTCTGCAGGGCCCTGAAGCTGACCTGGGACTAGGCCTTTCCCTTTGTGCATGCCACTAGATGCCAATGGCCTACTCTCCCTGCCTGTACTCCAGAATTACTGCCTGCCTGTGTGTACTGGGACACACACCACAGCCGGCCTGGGCAAACAGGCACACTCCTCTGTTATCTAAGTGGCTGCCCCTTGCCTCCTCTGAGAAGGTCTGAACCTACACCCAGTGAAGGGGGCTTTCCTCAAAGTTCACTCCTCCCTAAATACTCTCCCTTAGTCCTAGGATACCACTCAGAGTGTCCTTATACCTTACCTCATTCATCAGTTGGCTATCTCATTTATCAGTTTAATAATTCCTTATATTTGGGGCAGGGGTTTGGCTCAGTGGTAGAGCACTTGCCTCACATGCGTGGGGCTCTGGGTTCGGGCCTCAGCACTGCATAAATAAATACAATAAAGGTATTGTGTCCATATACAACTAAAAATTTTTTTAAAAAATTCCTTATATTAAAATTCCTGTTTTAATAGACTGTGGTTTCTATCTGCTGACTGGACCCAGAATGACAGTGACAGAGAAAAAGACAGTGGGCAATCAGAGGGTGGGTGACAGGGAAAGTATGGGCAACAGAATGAGAATAGATGGTAGAGAGACAAAAGTAGAGAATGGGTAATAGAAATGAAGGATGATGAGAAAGAGGGAAGGGGTTATAAGAGGCCAGAGTGCGGAGGATGACAGAAAGAGGGTGGGATGGCAGAATAAGCAAGTGAATGGCAGAGAAAATGAACAGTAAGCAGGTGAGAGTGTGAACAGATGGGTGTCAGAGAGCTGGGTGCCGGTACAGAGAAGGGGATGGTGGGTAACAGGGAGAAAGACTGAGAGAAATAGAGATAGCATATGAATGTCAGAGAGGGAGCATAAGTAGGAGAGTGACAAGGTGGACAAGAGAAGCTGCCAAGCAGGCACCACCAAGAGAGACCATGAATGACACCAGAGTATGCCCCAGAGCTGCTGTGACAGAAGACCAGAGTGTGACAGCAAGTTGCTGGGTTCTCTTTCAGTGCTTACACAACAGAGACAAAGTGACATGGAAGGAAAGAGACAGAAAGGGGAGAGGGGGAGAAAGAGAGAATGTGAGAGAGAACTGTACCACAAGAGCAGAAGTATGAGCAACAGGGGAGATACTTTGTATGAGTGGATTTATAAGAACAGCAGACTAAGAACAATTAGGAGAAATAGAAGAGCAATTGTGAGAGCTGAGGGGTCATGAGAGATGGGGAGGTTGTCAGAAACAGGGGAACCACGAGAGAGAAAGATAGAGATTGTGAGAGAAGATAAGGATTGTGAGAGGAGCAGATGATTGCTGCAGGGAAGGGGAGAAAAGAATTGTTTGAGAAGGTTCAGGAAAGAACCCTGGGAACAAGAAAAAAGTGTCAATGTGAAGTACAGTGGTGGGGAAATCACTTCCTAATCAGGGAAAGGGGTGATGAGGAGGGCTAAAGGTCCTAAACCTCCTTACTACCATTTCCTAGATGAAAAAACTGAGGTTCAGTATACTCAAGGTACTTGCTTGAGGTCACTGAGCTAGTAACAAGGGGATAGAATGTAGGGTCTCATGCATGCTAGGTAAGTGCTCTATCACTGAGATACACCTCCAGCCCAGAGCCAGTAATTTGAATCTAAAATAACCCAACTTGGGCCAAGGATGTGGCTCAGTGGAAAAGAGTGTTTGCTCAAACACAGGGAAGGGCCTGGGCTCAATCCTCAGCACTGCAAAAAATAAAATGACCCAACTCTAAATCCAGCACTCTATTAAAAGACACAACTTCCTGTTTTCCTCAAGCCTTATGAAGTCATGTAACTATTCCACAGATGGGCTTTTTTACTCTTTTGTAAGACCTTCTGACTTTTAGCATCCTAAAAAAAACCATTTTTTATAAATGAAATAGAATTATTCTACTGCTTAATTTTTTTTCTTCCCTTTCTCTTCCTTCTGTTTTTTGGTACTGGGGATTGAACCTAGGGGTACCCGACCACCAAGCTACACTCCCAGTCTTTTTTTTAATTTTTGGTTTTGAGACAGAGTCTTGCTAAGTTGCTGAAGCTGACACTGAACTTGTGATCCTCCTGTTTCAGCTGCCTGAGTGGCTGGATTTACAGGCCTGTACCACTATACCATGCCCAATTTATGTCTTTGCACTACATCGAAATTTAAAAACTTCTAAGCCAGGTGAGGTGGCCCATGCTTGTAATCCCAGTGACTCAGGAGGTTAAGGCAGGAGGATTACCAAGTTCAAAGCTAGCCTCAGCAATTTAGTGAGACCCTACGTAACTTAGTGAGTCCCTGTCTCAAAAACAATAAAAGATGGGCTAAGGATGTGGCTCAGTGGTTGTTAAGTTCTGCTGGGTTCAATCCCTGGTACCAAAAATTAAAAAAAAATTTTTTTATTTGTTGATGGACCTTTATTTTTGTTTGTAGGTGGTGCTGAGAAGTGAACCCAGTGCTTCACACGTGCTAGGCAAGAGCTCTAACACTGAGCTACAACCCTAGTCCCTTTTTTAAAACTTAATACATCAGTTTAACTCCACTCTCATTTAAACTTCCCTTGTGTTTTCCAACTATGAAACAGTGCAGTTTGCCTGAAGAATCCACTTGGAAAATGGACTGGCAATATTGATGGTGCTATGTAAAGGCACCCTATGTGAAAAACCCTGTTTTCACCCACAAATGCTGGCAAAGAGTTCAAATGGTGAGGGAGCTCAAATGGGACAGGCCCAAGTAGCTGTGTTGCACCCACAGTCTACCACCCAACAGTGCTAATTTTAGAAAAATGAAAGTTTTATTCATTTATCCATTGAGATCTGGGAAGCCCTGTAGGTTGGTATTTCTGATCCTGGCTATTCCTTTAGAGAAAATAAGTCCTTTTTTCTGGCCTTGCTTATGGGTGCACAAATAAAAGGCATTTTTGCATGGTCACCTGCCCATAAAGGTAGGTATCTGGGGGATCCCCTGTGACCTGGATCATTCCAGCCAGATGATGAACAAGCTAACTGCACTGTTTTAGGAAGGCTGTTTTATGAGTACAATGAATGCATGTTTGTGTCAAAGGAAAAAAAAAACTTCTGTGCATCAAAGGACATAATGAAACACACTGAAAAGGCAACTTAGACAATAAATTTTTTCTAAAAAATGAGATAAAAATGGCAACCTACATAATTGGAGAAAATACAGTTCACATAAAGATAAGTTAATATCCAGATATAAAGATCCTAACTGAAAAATAAGCAAGCTAGGAATGGTAGCACATGTCTATAACCCCAGCAACTTGGTTGAGGCCAGTCTGAGCAACTCAGCAAGACCCTGTCTCAAAATAAAAAAAAAATGGTTAAGAATGTAGCTCAGGGGCTGGGGATATAGCTCAGTTGGTAGAGTGTTTGCCTTGCAAGCACTAAGGCCCTGGTTCAATCCCCAGCACCACACACACAAAAAAAGAATGTAGCTCAGTGATACAGCACCCCTGGGTTCAATTCACAGTAGTGCAAATTTATATATATGTGTGTGCGTGTGTGCGCGCGCGCAAAACATGCAAAACACTTTAACTGAATTTCTCCAAAAAAAAGGCCAATAAGCACATGAAAAGATGATCAAAACCACTTATCAATAGGGAGATGTAAATGCAAACCACAACAAGATACCATTTCATTCCTATTAGGATTGTTACTCTATAAAACAAATAACAAACATTGACAAGGATGTAGAGAAAATGGAGCCCTTGTACACTGTGGATGGGACTGTGAATTGGTTTAGCCACAGTAAAAAACAGTATGGAGGTTCTTCAAAAAATTAGAAGTATGTGCTTAGTAGTTAGGAAACCCTGGGTTTGATATGATTCAGAAACCCCACTTTTAGGTATATAGCTAACGGATTTGAAATCAGTATGTCAAAGAGGTATCTGCAGTCCTGTGTTCATTGAAGCATTATTCACAATAGTCAATGTACAGAAACAACCTAAGTGCCTATCAACAGATAAATGCAAGAACAAAATGTGGTATATACAATGTAGCCTTAAGAAGGAAGGAAATCCTGTCACTTGACACAATATAGAGAACCTTGAGTACACTGTGCTAAGTGAAATATGCTAGGCATAGAGAGATAATTGCTGTATGACTCCACTTACAGTGTCTATAGTGTCAAATTCACAGACATACAGAAGAATGGTGTTTGCTAGGGAGGAGGGGCAGGGAAAAGGGGAGTTTATTGGGTATAATTTGAGTTTGGCAAGATACAAATATTCTGGGGATGTTACACAACAAAGTGAGTGTACTTAACACAACTGAGCTATACACTTAAAATGATGAAGGTGGTAAATTTTATGTTATGTGTATTTTATTACAATTTTTTAAAACTTGAAATATTTATTCTCACACCACCATGCCCCATACCATTAGCCATCCGGTGAAAGCTTATGCATTTTTCGACACAGCTGAAATGTTTCCTCTTCTGGTGAGATCATCCCCCTGCACATTAAACAACACTTAAACAGCACTTGTAACATTTATAACATTATAGTTAAGTATTGGTTTGCAGGTCTGTTCCCACTACTAGATTATACACAATTTGGGGACAGGCACGGTGTTTTTCTCATCTCAGTACCTGTAAGTGCAAAAAGGAAAAAACGGGAGGCAGACCTCGACAGATTCAGAGAAGGCTTTATTCCTTCGCAGACTTGGGTGTCATTCGGATCCACCTTCCAGAAAGGAAAAATGGCCCCCAGTTACAGGGGGATTCTGGTTTTATAGGGTATGAGGACGATGATGTAATCCTTGTGTACGTGCAGTTTCCACCATCAGGGGCTAGCTGTACAAGTTAAAACCAGACCCCAAAGGATGAGTACTCAAATCTTGCCGGTTGTCAGTTAGGACTAGGTTGACATGGAAGGTCAAGGTTCAGGGCCTAGCATTCCATATCTGCCCTTTTCCTTTAGGGCTCATTAAACCTCTCCCAGTACTCAGGAATGCACTGGGAGAGGTTTAATGTTCCGCCAATTTTCCTTTCCCACTTCTCGAGCCACACTGTCCATTTTCTTGGGGAGTTATTTTATAGGAATATTATTTTCCATAACCCTTCAGTACCCACTAGGTCTGGGGCTTGGTAGGTTGAAAATACTAAAGGAGAGCTTGATCATTTGGAAGTTTTGGCTCTCCAGGAGCTCATAATGCAGGGTTATTTGGCCAAAACGAGGAGGGCGGCATGGGGAATTCCACAGATCAGGAACGTGATCAAGGTCCAGAGCTGATTCTTATGCCCTAATCCCAGGAGAATACGGAAGCCGGCCTCACAAGGCTCAGCTTCCGCGGTTTGGACCCCTGGGAGGGTCCGAGGGCCACCCGACTCCCGCCTGGGCGAGGCCTGCGAACTACACCCGCCTGGAAGCCCAAACATACCTCAGATAACGGGCAGCCTGTTCTGGGCTCAAGGTCTCCACTTCCGCCAAACCTTGGGAGGGCTCCATGACCCTAGGGTTAGATCCCAGGTATCTCCGCTGGAGCTTGAATTTCGCTCTCTCTCGCCCCGCGCAAACTCTGTGCACGTCTGTGTGGCGGGCCAGCCAACCGTTAGCCTCCCGCCGAAGCCCCGCTCATGAAGGTCGTGCGCCTGCGCCAACACGCGCGGTAACTGGGAAGCTATGGCTGCCTGCGCAGCGCGCACAAATTACGTCATCCTGTGACACCCCCCCCCCACTTTTTAAAATCCAATCCACACCAGGCTATGGAGAATTAATGTGTGCGTGTGCTCGCTTGCGTGCATGCCTGTACTAGCCTTGTGAGTGGAGGAGATGGCATGATAAGCTCTCAGTCCTTATAGTGGCCTCTAGAGACCTCTGCCTCGTCTTTCCCTGCCCACCAATTCCTGGCCCAGCATGCTTTGAATTCAAACACCCTGGAGGGTGGAGTACTTGTGACAAAGTTACGTTGAAGAAGGGTCTTCAGGAACAAAGCCAAGCCGGCCTGTGATCCTAGCTGCTAGGGAGGCTGAGGCAGGAAGATCATAAATTCCAGGCCAGTCCCAGCAACTTAGGGAGACCCTGTCTCAAAGTGAAAAGGGAACCGGCTGTGTTGGTCCCCTGCTGTAATCCCAGCCACCCAAGGCTGGGACAGGAGGATCGCAAGATCGAGGCCAGCCCGGATAATTTAGCGAGACCCTGAAGCCAAAATTATAGGTAATTGAGTCAAATCGAGGAAATAGAGACCATCTGAGTCTGAAAAGTTGGAGACTGCCCCTGGGAGAATGGAATGTCAGAGCCTCCAGAGCCCTTTGATCACCAAGTTTACTAACATCCTCCCAAAAGGCTGCAGGCAGGGAATTGCTAATTAATGCCCCCTGGCGCTCAACCTGCCTAAATCACTTTATTTGGCCCTTCCCCCTGCCCATCTGCTCCTCAACTTTTTGCCTTCTCACAGGCACCTCCGGGGCCTAGTCAAGTAGGCAGGAAGGGCCTTCTGTTAAGAAGGCTTTCAGTGTGCTACTATTCCCATTTTTTGGAAATGGAAACAGGTTCACAGAAATGAGTGACTTTACCTAAGTTTCCTGAAACGGGAAATGCAGAGCCAGAATTCAATACCAAGTCAATATGGACACAAATCTGTGCTCTTCACTGTATCACACTGTCTATTGCTAGAAAGAAGAGGGGAGTGGTAGGAAATGAGGTGGATGAGATAGTTGGAATTCAGGTTGTGAAGGAACCCTTGTCTACCCTGCCAAAATGTTCTTGTTTTTTTTTTCCCCCACCAAAATGTTTGAATCACTCTTCCTGGAGGCAAGTTTGGATTGAGGTGTACTATGGTCAGAATGACCCTCCCAAATTTGTTGGAAACAATTTCTGTGGTGGTACTAAGACTGGGGACCTTTGGAGAAGTGATTGTTACAAGGGCTCCACCCTCTTTTTTTTTCTGTACCAGGGATTGAGCCCAGGGGCATTCAACCACTGAGCCACATTCCGAGCCCTTTTTTTTTTTTTTTTTTGCGGTGCTGGGGATTGAACTCAGGGCCTTGTGCTTGCAAGGCAGGCACTCTACCAACTGAGCTATATCCCCAGTCCCCCCATTTTTTATTTTTAATTTTGAGACAGTGAGACAGAATCTAGCTAAATTGCTTGGGCCTAAGTTGAGGAGGCTGGCTTTGAACTTGCAATCCTTCTGCCTCAGCCTCCAGAGCTGCTGGGATTACAGGTCTGTGCCACCATGCCCAGCTTCACCCTCTTGAATGGATCACTGTTTATAAAAAATCTTGAGGTAATTAGTTTATACTGTATTTGCTCTTCTCCATTCCTTCCTTTTGGGAGGATGCAACAACAAGGCACCATCTCGAAAGGAGATTGCAGCTCTCCCCAGACATGAATCCCATCAGCCCCTTGATCTTGGATGTCCCATCCTCCAGAACTGTAAGAAATAATTTTTATTGTTTATTAATGAACAGTCTGTGGTATTTTGTTATAGCAGCACCAACTGACTAAGACAGGCAGGTCAGGTATTCAGGTACCATGGGTTCCCAAATGATGGGCATGGGGAAGAGAATAGGGGAGAATTCTGTAGAAGAGAAAAGAGGTAGGAGCACAAAAATCTTTATCTGGGATCTAGGAAAGGCCATCTCTAGTTGTGCTTTGGATCAGGGTCTGCCATCATCACTCATATCTCTGGAGAACTCAAGATGAAGCAAAACAGGCCCCTGGTGGTTGTAGGCAGCTGCCCCTCTGTGGATTATAAAGAAAAGCTAAAGAGAATTCCTTCAGGAGCCTAACTACCCTAACCCCCCTCTGCTTCCCAGCAGACAGTGATCCCCAAAGGCCCTGATCAATGAGAAGGAAGGACTCATGCTCTATTTGCCTGTCTTTATAGGTTACCAACCCTAACCCTAGGAGGTGTGATAATTGTAAATTATCCACCCTCCCAGTTCAAATATAAGGAGAGGGGTGGTTAGAGTGGTTAAATGGAGGGAATGAAAGAGAATCAAAATAATACTTACTACAACATCCCACTTAGTATGTGGCAGACCCTGTCCAAAACACTTTACATGCATTAATTCTCTTGGCTGTTTCTCATTATGCTGTGAATTGAGGGCTCCTGTTCCCCCAACATCAGTCAAGGGAATGGGGTTTAAAAAGCTCTCCTTAATTATTGTTAATTTCTAAGTATGTTAATGGTATTATGGTTTATTTTTAAGTTCTCATCTGTTAGAGATATATATTGGAATATTTTCAGACAAAATGATATGATATCTAGGACTTAAATTAAAATACTCCATAGGGAGAATAAAGAGGGTATGTAGTGAACAAAGATTGGCCAAATGTTGATAATTATTGAAGCTTGTTACATAGGTTCATTATCCTTTTTTTCTCTGCTTCTGTGTATTTGAAATTTTCCATAATAAAAGTTTTGAAAAACAAAACTTTTTGACCCAACCTGCATATTACACTGAGTCACCCACCCTCACAGACCTGAAATAAGATAATGAGGCTTAGTGGGAGAGTTCAGAATGTGTAAGTGGAGAGAAGGAGGAGCAGAATAAGGATAATAGCTATTACCTATATGGTATTTAAGTGCTAGGCCTTGTTCTACACATTTTATATGTGTTAAATCTTTTATTCCTCTTACCAAACTTATTAGGTAGTATATATTATTATCATTCTCCCTTTATAGAAGAGGAAACTGAGGCACAGAAATATTGAATAACAAACAAGTTTACACAGTTTGTAAGTGGGAAAGCTGGTTTCAAACCCAGGCAGTCTGGCTTTTGACTTTTTGCTCTTTCTTTCTGCACCCCAACTTTTTTTGCTTTTGGTACTGGGGATTGAGCATAGGGCCTTGCACATACTAGATAAGTGCTCTACCACTGAGGCACTCCCCCAGTTGGCTTTCTGCTCTTAAACACTATACTAATTAGACATAGAAAACAGGTGATAAGTGAAGAAAAGGATTCAGTCACCTTTTTATGTATTCATTCGTTTAATGAATATATGTTAAGCCTTTACAAAATTGACAGGCAAGAATCTGGGAGCTTGGATAGAATGGCAAGCAAGATAGGTGCTTGCTATCAGGGGGTGTAAAGTTTGATGGGGGAACTGGGCACAGTGGTGCACACCTGTAATCCCAACAACTCTGGGGGCTGAGGCAGGAAGATTGCAAATTCAAGGCTGGCCTCAGCAATTTAGCAAGACCCTGTCTCAAAACAAATGAAAAATTAAGAAGAATTGGGGATGTAACACACTGGTAAAACACCCCTGGCTTAAATCCTTAGTATAAAACATAAAAAGTTTGCAGGGTGTAGTGGCACATGCCTGTAATCCCAGCAACTCAGGAGGCTGAGGCAGGAGGATTGCAAGTTCAAAGACAACCTCAGCAATTTGGTGAAAGCAACTCAGCAAGACCCTGTTTCTAAATAAAATATTAAAAGAGTTAGGTATGTGACTCAGTGGTTAAGGACCCCTGGATCCAATCCCCGATACCAAAAAAATAAAATGAAATAAATAAATAAAAAGTTTGAGTGGGGAGAAGGACTTGAAACAGTAATCTTACAAATATGTGGAAACACAAACACAATGAAGGCTCAAAAAACTACAGGCAGTTATGAGAGCATAATATGAAGGATCTGATCCATTTCAGAGGAACTGGGGAAAATTTCACTCAGCAGTATTTGAGCTGAGAACTGAAGGAAAGAGAGCCAGACACATTGGTGCACAACTGGTACTCCAGGTACTCTGGAGGCTAAGGTAGAAGGAACACTAATTTGAGCCCGGCCTGGATAACTTAGCAAGACCCTAGCTCAAAAACTAAAAGGTCTTGGGCTATAGTTCGACTGCAGAATGCCCCTGGTTTCAGCCCCATTACTGAAAAAAAGTGAGGGGAAAAGCATTTCAAGAATAGGGATTGGCATGACCAAAGGCCCTAAGGCAGGAGAGAGCTTGATATGTAGGAAGAACTGAAAAAGCTAAGGTATTTGAAGCAAAGCCTCAAATACCACTATTGGAGTGGTAGAGTCCAGTCCAATACCACAGGTGAGGGAACTGCCACTGGGAAAGCAGTGACTGACCCAGGTCATACCCTGAATCAATAGCAGAAACAGGATTCAAACCTAGGTTCCTTGACTCCCAATCCATTGCTCTTTCTCTTTTACACTGTGGAATCCCTGCTGTGAACAGGAAGGAGGCAAATTGAGTGTCAACAAAATGCTGCTTTTAGGGACTGACAAAGGGAGAGAGTGCTTCTGGAGATAAGTGTAAATAACCAAATGAAGTCTTCCTCTGCAAGTATATCAAGAGTGAATTTGGGCTGGGCACCATGGTGCATGTCTGTAATCCTAGGGGGTCAGGAGGCTGAGGCAGGAGAATCACAAGTTCAAAGCCAGCCTTAGCAATTTAGTGAGGCACTAAGCAACTTAGCAAGACTCTGTATCAAATTGAAAAATAAAAAAGGACTGGGGATGTGGCTCAGTGGTTAAGCAGTGGTACCAAAAGAAAAAAAAATAAAGAGTTGTTTTGGGCCAACGATTTAATTTGTGTTTCCAGACAACTAATTAGTCCTTCCCCCATTTCTAGCTAGCATTATTATAAATTAGGAGATCTGGAGGGGAAACAAAGTGGACTGGGACTGAGGTGATTTTTAACGTGGCACTGGGGATTGAACCCAGAAGTGCCCTAACCACTCCCAGACAATTATTTATTTATTTATGCAATACTGGGGATCAAACACAGGGGCACTTCACCACTGAGCTCCACCTCCAGCCCATTTTGTTTTTAATTTTGAGACAGGGTCTCCCTAAATTGCTGAGGCTGGCCTCAAACTTGCAATCCTCCTTCCTCAGCTTCCTAAGTAGCTGGGATTAGAGTCATATATCACCACGCCTGGTTTGGGATTGAGGCTTTAATTGTCTCTTGAGGTGAGACTGAGGCTTTAATTGTCTCTTGGAGTGAGAAGGTTCAGTTTCAGGGAAAGGACGAGGAAAGAGAAAAGGGCTGGGATGAAGTGTACCCCTGCTGAGAGTCATCTCTGACTCTGCCAGCAGAGGGAGCCCTATACTGAATTTCCCTAAGAGTGGCGGCTGGCCTGGACCCTGGGCTGGATAAATTATTTTATTGGAAGCTCAACTCAGCCCAGGATACTGTGGGAATAATGAAAGAAGGAATAAAGGAGGGAGCTAAGATTCAGGATTATCTGCAGGGTCGTTGCCTTAAATTGTAAAGTCTTTGATATGTATGTTCTAAACCTGCCTTCCATGGTTTGGAGTGAAACAAGCACTAAAAGGTAAGTAATCCTTTGACAGGGCAGTCACTGTGCAGAACACAGCATCCTCCACTCCCTTTGGACAACTTCACCCACTCCACCCGCTCTCAAGACCTTGCCACTCTTTCTATAACCTCATCCTCTCTCCCAAGTGTCGGACTGAGATGGTCATAGGACATGTCACCCTGGAACATCAAACCCAACATGCCACTGAACTCATCTCCTACCCTCCTCTATGTGCACTCCCTCCATATTCCCTATTTTCATTAACAGTACTTACCAACATCTCAGTTGTTCAAGAGAAACTGGGAGGCAGGGCTGGGGGTGTGGCTCAGTGGAATAGAGAAGCATCTTTGAGGTCTCTCATTTGCCTCTCACTTTCAATCCTTCAATAAGCACACGCTGATCTAAACGACAATCATCTCCTGCCTGGACCACTTCAATAACATCCTGAACTGTCCTCCTGTTTTCTTTATGTGTCTGCCCCCGACCAAACACTGTCTGACTTCCACCCAGAAACCAGAGTGACCTTTCCAAAAAACCAAACTATCTAAATTGTTCAAACCTATTCATTGCCTTTAAGATCAATTCCTGCCTCCTCAGCATAATTTACAAGGCCTTCCTGACCTGGCCCCTGATTACCTCTCCCACCTCATGTCTCACGTTGTCACAACCTGTACACACATTCTCTCTCTTCTCAAACTGAACCATTTCCAGCTACTCAGATCTTGCCTCTAGATCTTCTCACATGCTGTTTCCTCTCCCTGGACTCTCTGCCTTTCCTTTTCACCTCACCATGTCCTATTCATTCCTCTTGTCTCAGCTCAGGAATCCCTTCTTCCAGGAACTTTCCCTTGATCCTTCCCAACAGTCACCCCCTATGACCCCATAGACTATCTTTATCATTGCAAGAAGGTTCAGAGGGAAAATGATTGGGTTGTGAGAGTCTTGACCCAATAAGTTAATTAATCCCCTGATAGGGATTAACTAAGTGGTAACTGAAGTGGTAAGGTGTGGCACTGGGGACTGACTTGGGGATATATATTTGTATCTGGCCAGTGGAGTCTGTCTTTCTCTCTGCTTCCTGATCACCATGTGAGCTGCTTCCCTTTGCCACACACTTCCGCCATGATATTCTGCCTCAGCTTGAGCCCCAAGGAATGGAGCCAGCCTTCTATGGACTAAGTCCTCTGAAACCATAAGCCCTCAAATAAACATTTCTTCTTTTAAAATTGTCAGATCTTTTAGTCACAGCAGTGAAAAAGCTGACTAAATCATGGAATGTAACTGCCTGGTAGCCTGTCTGGCTCCCACATGATGATGTGAGTTCTGTGAAGGACATACCTGTCTTTTTCACAGTTATAGCCTCAGAGCTTAGAACAGAGCCTACACATTGTAGCTAATCAGTAAATTTTTCATGGATGGATAGATAGGTAAATGTGTGGATGATTTATCAATTTACTAATCCAAAGGGGGAAGAATGGGCACCATGATAGAGCCAGAATAAGGCCTCGGGCAGGACTGATGCATCCAAAACCATACTGGGGACCAGAAAGGGGGAGGGCCAAGCATGCCCATCCCAACCACTCTTCCTGCCAATATTACCTGTCTCCCTTTTATACCTGCCTCAAGGTGGACCTGGAAGTAGCACAGAGGAATCTGACTTACACTCAGGAACTGGACACCTCTCTTCTATTCCCTTCCTAAATCTTGTTCTGGGACAAAGTCACCCATGCTTGGCTGTGAAATGAACAGACTCCTGCCAGTGCCTAGTGTGGACTTTCCAGAAACCCTGTAGTCCTTTCTTCCCCAGGGCAAAAACATTTCTGGGACTGGGGATGTAGCTCAGTGGTAAAGCCCTTGACTGGTATGCATGAGACCCTGAGTTCAATCCCCAGCACTGCAAAAAAAATTATATGTGTATACACACACACACATACACATACACACACACATATATTGCAGCCTTCATAAACTTTTCTTTAGCCTCCTCATTTTCATCCTGTGGCAGCAGAAAGCCTCCATACGCAGCATGGTACCTCTCCCAAAAGCTGAAATCAAGACTTCTCCCTGACGCTAGCCCAAGAAGGGACTCCAAGTGGGCACCTAATCTTGATGTTTGTGGTCCTTTCCCCTTCTTCACTGGGATGAAAGGAGACAGACAGTAAAAACTACAAGCTATTGGGGCAATTGCAGGAGGGAGTGGGGATGAGGGTTAAGTTTTTCTACAGCTCTTCGAAGGCCTTGGCCCCCTGCCCAGATCTGAGTCAGGAACTGTATGTCCCAGAACTTGCTTGCCAGCCATCTGCTCTGAGCTTAAAGAGCCTAGGGGCCCTCTGGGATGTTTTGTTCAAATTCATCAAGAAGGGCAGGGTGAGGACAACACAGCTGGGGGACCTTAGCCAGTCTAGGCCTCTGAAGGTGTAGAGAGAAAGGGCTGATTTATGACACCAGAGCATGGTGAGGGCAAGGCA
Organism: Glaucomys volans; assembly: GCA_020662805.1. Lineage (NCBI taxonomy): Eukaryota > Metazoa > Chordata > Mammalia > Rodentia > Sciuridae > Glaucomys > Glaucomys volans. Next base: position 194,179 of record JAJEJO010048647.1, on the reverse strand, counting down.
AGTCCCAGAGCAGAGAGCTTCTCTCACAGCACAGCCCCACTGCTCCCAGAACCATGCCTTCCAGCAACCCTTTAGATGAAACTGATGCTTTGTGAATTTTATGCCAGGCACTTTCCCTACAATGAGCAATTAATTTATGTTTATTTGTTTGTTGTAGTATGGAGATTGAACCCAGGGGCACTCTACCACTGAGCTATATTCCATGCCCTTTCAAAATTATTTTTTTAATTTTGAGACAGGATCTTACTAAGTTGTCCAGACTGGTCTTGAACTTGTGATCTTCCTGTCTTAGCCTCCAAGTCTTGGGGATTACAGGTACATGCTACCATACAGATTCAATGAGACCACGACCAGTCCCCTGGTAATTGGTTGCCAAGATTGCCAGAAAATGATTTTTCTTTTTAGTGAGCAGGTAGGCAGCCTGAGAATAAAGCTGGGAATGGATACAAGCATACTTCTATGTCTAGGCATAGCTTGCTCCATCCCAGACAAAATATAATTATTCCCCGAACACACACCATCTCCAGATGTTAGGAATAGATCAAGCAATAGAGTCCAGTTTTTCGGGTGAAAAATTTTAAGGTGAAGACAGGAAAATACTTTCTTAAGGTCTCACAGAGTGCAAGAGAACAGTTCAGATGAATGAAGCTGAGAAACCAGACAGAACTATAGGAGAAAGACTGACAAGGCAACCCTTACTCCTAAAATCCCCTGCAGCCAAGGGCATTCACATAGATTGAAAAACCAACCCCAGGCATAGTTGCTAGGGGGAAGATTTGGGGATCCATAGAAACAGAGAATCTCAGCTGGTAGTGCCTGCATATAATCACAGCTATTCTGGAGGCTGAGGCAGGAGGATCACAAGTTCAAGGCCAGCCTCAGCAATTTAGCAAGACCCTCAAAAACTTAGTGAGACCCTGTCTCAAAATAAAAAAATAAATAAAAGGATTGGTGATACAGCTCAGTGGTAAAGTACCCTTGGGTTCAATCCTCAGTACAAAAAATGAAAAAATTAAAAAAGAAGAAATTTTTAAAAAGGAAGGAAGGGGATTTATACAAGAATATTTATAGCTATTTTATCGCTAATAGCCCAAATCTCAGAACAACCCAAATGTCCCTAAATGTGTGAATGGATAAATTTTGTTATATCCATATAGAATGGTTTGTCCCAACTGAAATTCATGTTGAAATTTGTTTCCCAATATAATGGCGTTGACAGGTGGTGGGGGCTTTAAGAAGCATTTGAATCATGGGGTTCTGCCCTTATGAGGGATCAATGCTGAGGGAGTGAGTGAAGACTTGCTGTCATGGGACTGGAATAGTTACCACAAAATTGGTTTGACATAAAGCAAGGCTGCCCCTTAGCTTTTGTCTCTTCGATATGTGACTGCTTTTCCTTCCACTTTGCACCTTGAGATGAATCAGCAACAAGACCCTTACCACAAGTTGAGCAGACGCTGGCAGTCTGCTATTGGACTTCCCAGACTCCAGAATCATGAGCCAAAATAAACCTCTTTTCTTTATAATTTATGCAATCTCATATTTCTGTTATAGCAACAGAAAATAGACTAAGATACCATACAAAGGAATGCCACTCAGCAAAAAAAAAAAAAAAAAAAAGAATTAATCAGTGTACCAATTTGGGTGAATCTCAAAGGCATTACACTAAGTGAAAGAAGTCAGTCTCCAAATCTCCAAATATTACAGATGCTTGATTCCATTTATGTTAAGTTCAAGAACAATCAATATGAATCTATAATAGAAATCAGAATGGGGGATGCCTTGGGCAAGGGTGTTGGGAGTTGACTGGAGCAATGGAAATGTTCTGTTGTTATTGAGGCAGTACCCAGGTGCCCACAGTGATCACTATTCACTGAACCATGACCTTAAGACCTATATATTTTACAATGTTGTAGATCATTCCTCAATTTTAAAAATTACAACCAGAGAAACAACAGCTATACCCCATTTGTGTACAATGAAACAAAATAAATTTAAAATAATTAATTAATTAATTTAAAAAAATAAAAATAAATAAAAATTACACTCAGGTCACCAACTCTGACTAATTAAATAAATCCCTAGAAGTGGGGTCTGAGTAAGGGCATTTAAAAAGTCTCCCTAGTGCTGGGGGTACAGTTCAGTGGTAGAGTACTTCCCCAGTATGTGCAAGACCCTAGGTTTGATCCCCAGCATGGCAATAAAACATCTCCCCAATTGATGCTAATATGAAAGCAGAGATGAGAACCACTGATTACCATTACCAATACCTTTCCCTGGCAAGGAACCGTCTCAGCCTCCTGTGGCATGAAGACTTTTCAATAGTGCCCATCAGAAAAATTCCCCTCCATAGCCAGGTGAGGTGGCACAGGCCTGTAATCCCAGCAGCTAGGGAGGCTGAGGCAGGAAGTTGTGAGTTCAAAGTCAGTCTCAGCAACTTAGCAAGGCCCTAAGCAACTCAGTGAGACCCTGTCTCTAAATAAAATATATAAAGGGGTGGAGATGTGGCTCATAGGTTAAGTGCCCCTGGGTTTGACCCCTGGTACAAAAAAAAAGAAAAGAAAAAGAAAAAATCCTCTCCACCATCGCAAATAAGGGTAGACAGGTGGGGATAGAAGGTGAATGAGGGTACATGCTAACTATATATCTAAAAGGTTAATTTATTTCAAAATACTGGGCTTTATACTTTAAAATGGCAAAATGGTGAATTTTAGGTTATTTTAATTTCATCTTGATTTTTAAAATTAAAAGAAAAAAATCAAGAATTCCCTTAAGGGAAACCTGCTAATGTTTCCTCTTGCCCAGTGAAAGCTCTGCTTCTTTTATTCTCACTCAAGTTCTACTTCTTTCACTCTCAAAAAAAAAACAAAAAAACAAAAAAAACAAAAAAACCCCCACAAAAACAGAGCTGCTCCATTATTTATTATGGCTGCATGTATTCCATTGTAAGGATGTACTTTAATTTATTTATTCAGTCCCCTATTAGAGTCTTTTTTGTGTGTGATGCTGGGGATTGAACCCAGGGCCTTATTGAGGAGAGGAAAGCACTCTACAACTGAGCTATATCCCCAGTCCTATTAAAGTCTTTTGATATTATTAACATAGTGACAATAAATATCTGGGTACTTGCATTTTTGTGAATATGTATATCTGTAGAATAATTTCCTAAAATTAGAGTTGTGGGTTAAAGTCAGTGTCTGTCTGTCTGTCTGTCTCTCTCTCTTTCTCTTTTTCTCCTTCCCCCCTCTCTCTTTTAGGTATCAGGGATTGAATTTAGGGGAACTTAACCACTGACACACATCCTTAGCCCTTTTTATTTTTTATTTAGAGACAGGGTCTTGCTAAGTTGCTTAGGGCCTCAATAAATTGCTGAAGCTAGCTTATGAACTTGCAATCCTCCTGCCTCAGCCTCCTGAGTCGCTGGGATTATAGGCAAGCACCACTGCACCAAGCATCTTCTTTTGATAGAAACTGCCAAATTGCCCTCCATAAGGGATGAATAAATTTACATTCCCATCAGCAACCTGTGAGGATGGTGGTTTCCCCCCTACCTTTGCTAACAGTGTTTCCTGGTCTTTGATTTTTGTTCCTCTGATTATTATAAAGTGGTGTGGTGGTACACACCTGTAATCCCAGAGACTCTGGAGGTTGAGACAGGAGGATTGCAAGTTTGAGACCAGCATTCACAACTTAGACCCTCAGCAATTTAGTGAGACCCTGTCTCAAAAAAAAAAAAAAAGGACGTGGAATGTGGCTCAGTGGTAAAGCACCCCTGAGGTCAATCAGCAATACCAAATAAATAAATACATACATACATATATACATACATACATTTAAAAAACCTCCAACCATGTGGCTCACTTACCCAGCATGAATGGATGGGTGGGTGAGGATGGAATTGCTGGGTCAAACTGTCCATCTTATTCTCATTTTGATAGAAACTCTGCTTCAATATTACCTGTTTCTTCCCTAGCCTGTAAACTCCATGTCTGTATCAATGCCCACAGTAGCTCTGGCACGTAGTAGGTGCCGAAAATAATTCCTGGAATGAATGAATAGTTCAATGGTTTCTTGTTTTCAAAGCCTTCTCCTGGCAAGGATCTTAGATTTGGAAAGGGAGGAAAGGGCTGGAGAAGGAAGGATTAATTTTCAACTCCCTGAAGGGAACAAAACTGATTTTAAGGACTTGAGTCTGTCCAAATAATTAGCAAAAAGTCTTACCTATTCACTAACTAATGCTCTCCTTGACTCAGGGAGCTGCCTTTGAATTATCGCCTTTGAATTATAGTGAGTCATCGCAGGCAATAAAAGAGCCTTTCTTTGTCAATATTCTCTGCTTCAAATTTGTCACTAATTCCAGCTGGCCTCGGCCCAGCCAATCTGAATGACCGAAAGGCAGGGTGAATATAATTTAATCAGTGGCTTGGCCCCCGCAGGATGAGCTTGCAGTGTCTCCGTGGGTCTCGTCCCTAAAAGGTGTCCCAGGGGCAGTGATTTTTTGCACGGAGAAAAGGAGAGCCAGCAGGAAATGGCTCCTGAGGTGGGGAATCTGTTCAGGGCGGGGGCGAGACGGGCAGAGGCAGACAGGCGGGGGGGGGGTGGGAGAAAAGGTAATATCACAGAAAACAATAGTTATTGAAATAACAGTCTATTTTAGTGCTAGCCAGCCCTCATTTTACAGTTTACAAACTGTTGAGGTTATTAGCTCACTCTGCCCTACAACAACCTGCATACAGATTATTCCTGTGTCACCTATGGGGAAATTGAGGCTCAGAGAGGTGGAGGCTGAGGAGGCTTATGGCCTCCTTGCAACGAATTGCCCTTGGCCTGACCCGCCCCTGGGTACCGGCAGTGCCCCAGCTCCCTGCCTGATCTCTTGCCATCACTAAGCCTGCTAGCGCCTGGCTGTTGCTATGGCATTTCTGGAGTGTCACAAGTGCCCAGGAAGCATACAAATCGACCTGTGTGAGACATAGCCCTGTGCAAAACAACTTCCAATTTACTCATAATGATTACCACCCCCAGATAATAGATACACAGGCGGATGAGGAGGGGGCAGAGTAGGGAGGGAGGAAGGAATCAGGAAGGGAAGGAGCCTTTCCAGGACTGGGAGTTTCAGGGATGGGTTGGGGAAAGCAGAGAGGTGGTCTTTCTGGATTAGGGACTGAGGAGGACTCTGTCCTGTTTAGTTCTGGAAACTGGAATGTTCTTCTGGAGGACTTCTATCAAGGCATTTCATTCAGTGTTTACTGGGCACCTTTGGTAGTGAACACTTTGTACAGCACTGAGAATGCAAAGCCAAAGAATCACAGTTCCCTGAGTGGAGTGGCTCACAGAGTCAGACACAGAGACAAGGTATAAACATAAGGGCTGTAAATCATTCAACCAGTATTTATGAAGCATCTAATATATGCCAGACATATTTCAAAGGATACAGCAATGAGCAAAGCAAAGAATCCCTGCCATCATGAAATTTACCTAAAAGTGGAGGAACCAACAATTTTTTTAAAGTGTTAGTTGATATGTTCATGTGGATTCTCCAGAGAAACAGAATCAACAGGATACACACACACACACACACACACACACACACACACAATAAGTAATTGACTCACAATTGAACAGACTGAGAACAAGATCTGCAGTTGGCAGGCTGGATACCCAGGTGAACCAATAGTATAGTTCTGTTGTGAGTCCAGCTTCAAAGGCAGGAAAGATGGATGTCACAGCTTGAAGTCAGGCAGACAGAAAGAATTCTTACCTAGCCTTTTATTGTATGCAGGCCTTCAAGGAATCGAATGAGGCCCACTCTCATTGGGTAAGGTAATTTGCTTTACTTAGTCTACCAATTTGAATGTGAAGTTTTGGTTTGTTTGTTTGTTTTGGTGCTGGTGATGGAACCCAGGGCCTTGGACTTGCCAGGCAAACGGGTCTACCACTGAGTAACATCACTGAACTCTATCAATTTGAATGGTAATATAACTCAGAACACACACAGACACACCTAGAAATAATGTTTAACCAAATTTCTGGGTTGGGGATATAGATCAGTGGTAGAGTGCTTGCCTAGCGTGCATGAACTCAGTACTGCAAAAAGAAGAAGAGGAAGAGGAAAAGGAAGAAGAAGAAGGAGGAGGAAGAGGAAGAGGAGGAGGAGGAGAAGGAGGAGGAGGAGAAGAAGACGAAAAAAGGAAGTGTGGTTGTAAATTTAAACTAGATGATGGGAGAAGTTTGACAGGGAAGGTATCATTTGAATAAAAACTTGAAAGAAATGAGTGAGCAAACTGGACAGATTTCCAAGACAGTTCCAGGCAAAAGAAACAGTAAGTAAAAAGGCCCTGAGACAAAAGTCTCTGGTGTGTGGGATGAACAGCAATAGTCCAGTGTAGCTGAAACAGAGTAAGCAAGAGAGAAATAGGTGGTAGGAACAGATCATGTAGGTCATATGGGCCAACATAGGGATTTATACTACAAATGCAAGAAGAGCCATTGCCAGATTTTTTAAAAATATTTTTTAGATGTTGATAGACCTTTATTTTATTCGTATATTTACATGCGGTGCTGAGAATCAAACCCAGTGCCTCACACATGCTAAGCAAGCGCTCTACCACTGAGCCACAACCCCAGCCCATTGCCAGATTTTAAGATGGAGAAATGACATGATTTGGCTTGTATGTCTCACCAACCACTCTGCGCTGGGGATGGGAACCAAGGCCTCAGGCATGCTAGAGAGTGCTCTACCACTAAACTACACCTCCAGCCCTATTCTGAGACAGTGTCTTGAAAAGTTGTTGAGCCTGTTCTGGAATTTGTGATCATCTTGCCTGAGCCTCCTGAGTAGCTGAAATTTACAGGCATGTAACACCATGCCTGGCTTCAGAAGGATCATATTAAAACATAAGTCAATCCAGGCACAGTTGCACACACCTGTAATCTCAGTTACTCAGGAGGCTAAGATAGGAGGATCACAAGTTCAAGGCCAGCCTGGGAAAATTAGCAAGATCTTGTCTCAAAATTTAAAAGAAGAAAAGCCTTTAAAGTTCTAGGGACATAACTCAGTGACAGCACTTGCCTAACATGCATAAGGTCCTGGGTTCCATCCCCGGTCAGTACAGGGGGATCCCTTTGGCTTCTACATGGTTAATTGACTGTAGGGGTGGTAGTGAGGGACAGGGCAAGTAGTTAGGAACACTAGGGGCAAAGGGGCAGTTAGGGTGCTATTGCACTAATCCAGGTGATGGGGACTTAGACCAGGGTGGCAGCAATGGAGATGGTGAAAAGTGATGGATTTTGGATATTTTTTTTGAAGGCAGAGCCAACAGTATTTGCTGACAGATTGGACACGGATGGGATGAGATGAAACGGGAGGGTTGGGAGATGATCAAGGAGGAAAGTATCTCAAAGGAGGCAGTGTGGTATGAAATGGAGAGAGTTAAAGTTCATAGGGACTCATTGTTAAGTTGTACTGCATCCCTGCCCTTCGCTGTGTGACCTTGCGCAATTTGCTTCCTGTTTTTCAACCTGAGTTTCCTCATCTGTAGGAGCTTACACAGCTATTGTGAAGACTTTTTTCTCTGAGTCAGGGTCTCACTAAGTGGCTGAGGCTAGCCTTGAACTTGCAATCCTCCTGTCTCAGCCTCCAGACTTTCAGAGACTACAGGAGAGTACCACTGTTCCTGGCTTGTGTAGAGTTAATGAGGTGATTATGTAAAACTCCCATCTCCACAGCTAGCACACAATAGTGCTCCCTGGCCACCTGCTGCTTCCTTAAACTTCCTTTTTGGGGAAAGATGAAGAAGCTTCACAGCAGAGCTAAGATCTGAGGGGACTTTGATGGATGGGCAGGGCTTTGTTAGGTGGAGAAGAGGCACAAAGGGGATCATCCTTCACAACAGGCAGGAGGAAATGAAGCCAGTGGCCAGGCAGGCCTAGTGGAAGTCCTGGGGGTGGGGAAGGCTGGAGGAGGACAGGGAGCATCTGGGTGTGGACAGCATGTGATGGAAAGAAAGTCATGTGCGAGGAAAGGGGTCCCACAAGGGAGGGGTGGTCCCTACCCCTGCCTTGGACCAGCCCTGGCCCAGAGGACCTTTGAAACCTTTTGAGTTACAGGATGAAGCTGGTCTTAACTGTGGCACACAGAATTACCACCACTCTAAGGAGTTACTGAGGTTTGTGCTGTGTGGAATCACACAGCAAACATCTGGCTTGGCTACTGGCCAGGACAGACCTCCCCCCTCCAGCCATACACACTCTAATTGCAAACATATGACCCCCAAGGCAGAAACTCTGAGAGCCATCTTTGCATTCTGGCCTGAATCACCCTGGCTGGGGGCCTGCTGCCAGGGGCCCCTTACTTATTGCAGGAAAGCATGAAAGCATGTATCCCCCCTTACCTAGGACCATTGGGCCCACTTTGAGGAAACTCTCTTCCAGAACCACAAACACCAACCCCTCACCTCATGAGAAACTCTGACATCAGACTGCCTGGGTTCCTATTTGGCCTCATCCCTATTAGTTTTGTGAACTTGGACCAATCTCTTGACCTCTCTGAGCCTTATTTTCCACTTCTCCAAAGAAGAATGTAAATGATACCTCCTTCACAGGCTTGATGTAAGGCTCAAATGGGATTATTTGAGACAAAGGTTTAGGGGCTCTAAGGTACTGAAAAGAATGTGGATTTTACCTTGACTCCACACCCCCAACCCCCTCTCAATACTACCACTACCATTATGTGACTCAGGAAAAATTAAACCAAACTGCAAAATGGGTAAGAAAGTCTAACCAAGTTCTGATTTTTCCTATGATGACTACTTTGCTGGAGTTCTTTGAAATACCAATTATCACATTGTTTTCCAAAACACTGGTTGTTGTCCCTGCTTTATGAATGCCCTAAGCACTTCTATTGGGCAATGGGGCTTAGAGAATATGTATTTGGAAACCATCATGGGCTACTCACATTCTTGTTGGCCAGGATCAGTTAACACTCAAAAGAATTACCATCTGCCAAGGAACATTCTAGTTCATTTTATCCTCATGACATGCCCTATGAAGTTAGTATAAATATTATCCCCTTTTATAGATAGGAAAGCTGAGAATTGGTGGGGTGGTGGAGGTTTTGAACACAGGCAGTCTTGTTGAAGAAGCCATATGCTTAACTGCTCTACTAATTAGCGCCCCCATCCACGGGGTTTGGTTCAAGAACCACCCCTGCACACTGGTACCCAAGTCTGAGGACACAGAAGATGTTTTCTGGTACTGAGGATTGAATCCGGGGGCAGTTTTTGTTTTGTTTTGTTTTTGTTTTTGTTTTTGGTACTGGGAATTGAACCCAGGGACACTTAACCACTGAGTCACATCCATAGCCCTTTTCATTTTTTATTTAGAGACAGTGTATCATTTAGTTACTTAGGGCCTCACTAAATTGCTGAGACTGGCTTTGAACTATCAATCCTCCTGCCTCAGCCTCCTGAGCCACAGAGGTTACAGGCATGTGTCACTGCCCCTGGCTCCAGGGTTGTTTTACCACTGAGTTACACCCCCCATTCTTTTTGTTTTGTTTTTTAGAAACTGGTGTTTATTTTCCACAACCTTATTTCCATTCTGCTTAATAAGTGTCTGCAGAAGAACAGCTCAAGACTACTCTGTGATTGTTCCTACCAATTCAGTGGCCTGAGCAGTGGGAGCTGCAGGCCAATCTTCAGTGGCCGGCTGGGCACTCCAGTCTTCAATAGGGAACTGCTGGATAGGCACCGAGGGCACTGCACACCTTCAGACCAGTCTGCAACCTCAGGCTGAGTAGCAGTCAACTCAGGAGCTGGAGCAGTCCATTCACCCTGAAATTCCTCCTTTTTCCACAGCTTTTTCAGCAGCAGCCTGCTCTTCCTTTTCAATCTCTTCAGGATCTCTGTAGAAGTAGAGATCAGGCATGACCTCCTATGGGTGTTCATAGGAAATAGTGCCATGTATGTGCAGAATTTCTCAGACCAGCATCCACCACATCAGACCCACAGAATGATCTCCCTTATTGTTGCACAGAATAGCAGTGTCCATAGAGCGCAGAGGAGAGTCTGTGTTACACAGAGCAATGGTAGGCAGATTGACAGAAGATGCTTCTGAAAGAGACTGGTGGTCAGCCCTGGGATCAGTAACCACCAGAAAATGTGGCTCCCTGAAGGCTGCCTGGATCTGGTTAGTGAAGGTTTCAGGAGAGAAGCAGCCAGCAATAATTGTGGCTCCAGTGGCAGCAGCAAACTTCACCACAGCCCGCTGGCCAGTATTCCTAAAGGATATGACACTGACATCAGTGGGGTTTTTGATGGCAACAATGGCATGAGCTGCCAGCAGAAGCTTCTCCCAGGTCCTCTTCAGATTTGTGATGTATATGCCAATCGCTTTTCCTTTTGTAGATATACTTTTCCACCTGGAAATCAAGGTTGGCGTCACCTAAGTGGGTTCCTGCTGCAAAGAATTTGAGGACCTTCTCCTTCTTCATTTGCAGAACATCCAGGGCTCCGAACATTGTGACAGTTTCCCTTCAAGTTACAATGGGAATCAAGAACAACACTGTGTGGACCCCTCCCTGGGCAGCGTAGAAAAGTACCCCCAATTATTATTTATTTTTTTATTTAGAGACAGGGTCTCCGTAAGGTGCTGAGGTTCTCACTAAGTTCCTGAGTATGGCCTCCAATATGTAATCTTCCGGTCTCAACCTACCAAATCACTGGGATTACTTCACCTGGCCTTCAAGACCTTATATATAATGACATGAGAGGGGCTATGCTCAGTGGTACAGGATACACTAGGTCCTGTGTTTAGTCCCCAATACCAAAAAGAAAAGAAATAAAATGGCATAGTCATTGTATATAACCTACTCACATCCTCTCCTATATTCATATTTATTTATTTGTGGTACTGGAGATTGAACCCAGAGGCATGCTACCACGGAGCTAGATCCCCAGGTTTTTAATTTTTTATTTCAAGTAAGGGTCTCACTAAGTTGCTCAGGCTGGCTTTAAATTTGCAATCCTCCTGCCTCGGCCTCCTGAGTTGCTTGGATTACAGGTATGTGCCACCATGCTTGCCTCCTCCCCTATACTTTAAATCATCCCTAGATTCCTCTGCTATGTAAATAGTTGTTCCATATTGTTTAGGAAATAATGGCAAGAATAAAGTCTGCACATGTTTAGTACAAATGCAGTTTTTCCCAAAATATTTTCAATTCATAGTGTGTTAAATCCACAGATGCAAAACCTGTGGGTATGAAGGGCCAATTGTAACTGTCTCTTCAAATGGTTGAATCAAATCTTTGTCACACATGTGAGAACCTCACATTCAAGGGGACTAGAATGGATTAAGAAAGAGAAATGGAGTAGGGTGTGGTGTTTGACACCTGTAATCCCAGTTAATCAGGAGGCTGAGGCAGGAGGATCACAAGTTTAAGGTCAGCCTCGGCTGACTTTAGAAAAGTGCTTAGAAAAGTGCCGGGCTTGTAGCTCAGTGGTAGAGAGGGTTCTCTACTACTACTGAGTATTCAATCCTTAGTACTGAGAGAGAGAGAGAGAGAGAGAGAGAGAGAGAGAGAGAGAGAGAGATTGTTTGCTGAAACCCAGCCCCAAACTTACATCCTCATTGCAAAATACATGGGTGCTTAATTAGATCAATTTCATTCTACATTTCCTCCCTTTCTCTGACCCACCTCCCTCCCCCTCAATCTCCTTCCTCTACTCCACTGACCTCCCCTCTATTTTTGTGGGATTCTCCCCCACTAAAATTGGCATACTCTTGTGATACAGTCACATCAATGTTTATAGCAGTACAACCCCAAATAGCTGAATTATGGAACCAACCCAAGTGTTTGTTAACAGATGAATAGACAAAGAAACTGTGAGCTGGGCATGGTGGCTTGTGCCTATAATCCCAGCAATTTGGAAGCTGAGGCAAGAGGATCGAGAGTTCAAAGCCAGCCTCAGCAACTTAGAAAGGTGCTAAGCAACTCAGTGAGAAGCTTTCTCTAAATAAAATATAAAAAAGGACTGGGGATGTGGCTCAGTGGCTAAGCACCCCTGGGTTCAATCCCTGGTACCAAAAAAAAAAAATAAGAAAAAGAAAATGTGGTATGTATACATAATGGAGTTCTACTCAGTCATAAAATGAGTGAAATTATGGCATTTGCTGGTAAATGGGAGGAACTGGAGAACATCATGCTAAGTGAAATAAGCTACACTTAGAAAGTCAAGGGTCAAATGTTTTCTCTCATATGTGGTTGCTACAGCAAAATGAGGGAAAAAAGGAGGCATATGAATATATGCGCTGAATTCCACTGTTACGTCTTTAAAAGAACAATAAATAAATAGATGGAAGACCAGGCTGAGGGGGACAGGGGGAGGAAGCATGGGAACTGAAATGAAGAAAATTATATTCCATGTATATATGATTATGTCAAAATGAATTTCACTATAATGTATAATTAAAGATGCACTAATAAAAACCTTTAAAAAAACAAAATACATGAATACTCAAATTGGCAACCATGTTGCCTCATGTCCCTCTTTGGGGGGGGTATTTATAAGTAAGAGGTTTGAATTAACTTCCGAAGGTGCTTTTTAATTTTTTGCAGTGCGAGGATCCAACCCAAGTTTCTGCTTTCATGCACTCTGCCACTGAGCCACACACCCAGCCCTGAAGTTACATTCTTTTTTTTTTTTTTTTTGGTACTGGGGATGGAACCCAGGGGCACTCCACCACTGAGCCACATCCCCAGCCCTATTTTGTATTTTATTACAGACAGGGTCTCACTGAGGTGCTTAGGGCCTTGCTAAGTTGCTGAGGCTGGCTTTGAACTTGTGATCCTCCTGCCTCAGCCTCCCAAGTGCTGGGATTACAGGCGTGCGCCACCGTGCCCGGCTTGAAGTTACATTCTTTATCCTGCTATGAGTCTTGCTATGATGCCCAGGCTGGTCTCAAACTCCTTGGCTCAAGTGATCCTCCTTCCTCAGCCTCCCAAGAAGTTGGGACTACAGGAACACATCATCATACCTGGTTTTTGCACTTTAATAATTTACTGCCTGTTTTAGTCAGTCTTTTTGCTGTTGTGACCCAGAGACCTGAGAAGCACAATTAGAGATTGGAAAGTTTATTTGGGGGTCACAGTTTCAGAGGTCTCAGCTCATAGATGAATACTCCATTGTTCTGGGCTCTGAGGTGTGGCAGAACATCATGGCAGAAAAGTGTGGTGGAGGAAATTGGCTCAGAACCTGGCACCTCAGAGAGAGGGCTCCTCTCAACGAGGACAAAATATATACCCCAATGGCACAATGACCCACCTCCTCAGCCACACCCTACCTATGCAGTTACCACCCAGTTAATCCATATCAGGGAATTAACACACTGATTAGGTTAAGGCTCTCATGACCCAATCACTTCACCTCTGAAATTTTTTGCATTACACATGAGTTTTGGGGGGATACCTCATATCTAAATCACAACACTGACAGTTAGATCTGGTTATTATAAAGTTATCAGGACCAGTAATGCAAATTATTATTGATTTAATCAACTAATGATTCATAATTATGATTAATAATGTAATGGAGCATGTTATACTGTATTGTGTAAGTTATTATTATGAGGCTATTGTGATATTAATTTGGATTTTGTGATTTTCCCTCCAGCCTCGCCTCTCACAACTCTCTCTCCCCATCTTCCCTTGCCATTACTTGTCACATACATACACCACCCCTGGTTTTCTCATTTTCTGCTCTCTCTCTTCCTGGAAAATATTTTTTTCCATATTTTCTGATCCCTCTCAGTTCCCTTTTTGTCTTTCTGAGATCCTTCCCAACCTTCCCCCAGACTAGTTTAGATGGCCCTTCTGTGGGCCCCCAGAGCACCCTGTGCTTCTCATCTCAGAACCACATTGTAATCATTTACTTATTGGACTCCTGGAATTTGACCAACAGTTTGATAAGGAGCTAATGCCTTTTTTTATATAGACAGGGTCACATTATGTTGTCCAGAGTGGCCTCAAACTCCCCTGCTCAAGCAATTCTCTTGCCTCAGTTTCTTGAGTAGCTGGGACTACAGGTACACCAAGCTAGGAGCTCTATGTCATTTTTGTCACTATATCCCAAGTTCTTAGCACCCTACTGGGCCCATAGTCGTTATTCATTAAATGTTGACCTGCCTATAATCCCAGCTACTCAGGAGATTGAGGCAGGAGGATTGCAAGTTTGTGGCCAACTTCAGCAATTTAGCAAGTCTTTGCTCAAAGTAAAACCTAAAAAGGGCTGAGGTTGTAGCTCAGTGGTAAAGTACCCTATGGGTTCAATCTCTAGTACCATAAAAACAAAGAAACATGGATTCACCTAGTGGCAATCAGTACTCCCTGCAACCTACTTCCTTTCAGGTGTCCTACTCACCCCTATCGTTCCAAGGAGGCAAACTTCATTTTTTTTTTCAGTGCTGGGGATTAAACCCTAACCCTAACCCTAACCCTAACCCTTGTGTTTATAAGGCAAGCACTCTACCAACTGAGCTATCCCCCCAACCCCAGAGGCAAACTTCTTAAAAGTAAAAAGTTGCTGAGCACAGAATGAGGAATGAACAAAAATGGATGGACCAGTTACCTGATCACTGTGAGAACTTTCTCTGTGTGCCCTAGAAGTATTTCTGTCCTTGAGTTCATAACTGGCTCACCCACCATGGGCTTGTGGAGGAGTGTGTGTGAGGGGTAGTTGCTGTTGATATTGTTGTTCTCTATAAAATGGCAAATAGGCCTCAACCCCTGGGGATCCTTATGGAGATACACTGAGGTAACACATGGAGGTTTTTTTGTAAACTGCAAAGGGCTGCATGTAGCACTTAATGATGATCACAGAAAATGTATTGCTCTTTGGTTCAACTCTTCTTAAGACCCCATGCAGAGAAGGGCCCTCCTGTTTATACCACATTACCTCTTGCAATCAGGTTACAATTGATTGACATTATCACTTTCTTTATATCTGGCAGATTCCCAGCCTGCAGCAACATGCTGGTTGCCATAGAGACCTGAGAAGCACCCCCTGTCTCATTGGTATCATATTTACAAATGAACCCTTAAAGTGGATTATTTTGCAGATGGCTGATCTCATATATTCAATGCTGATTCTATTAGTTCCAATTTCAGAATGTGACATTTTCTGACTTTGTCCCCTTAAGCACAAACAAAAAGTACGGATTTTTTGTTTTTGCTTTCAGAGTAAAAAAGTGCCACATATGCTGGCAGAAAAGTAAGGAAACCAGGCAGAAGGAAGGGAAGGTTTATAGCGGAACTGCAGGATGTACCTCTCATTCTTTCATGATTGGCAGTACACACATGTGCCAGTGGGTGGGTCAAGTGCTGGGGATAGAACCATGAATAAGATTAGCCTTTTGGACCTCACAGTCTCCCTGGGGAGACAAACAATTAAATAGATAATTTTATTTATTTATGTATTTATTTGTGGTACTGGGGGTTGAACCCAGGACCTTACACATGCTAGGCAAGCACGCTACCAGTGAGCTATAACTCCCGCCGTTTTTTATTTTTAGACATGGTCTTGCTAAATGGTCTTGCTAAATTATCAAGACTTGCCTCAAATTTGGAATCCTTCCACCTCAGCCTCTTGAGTAGCTGGAATTATACGCATGAGCCAATGGTGCCCAACCTAAATAACCAATTTTAATATGGTGTGGCAAAATCTATGATGGGAAGAGCGGGGAAACTGTACATGGGCTCCTAGCTTCCCAGAGAGTTTCCATAGGAAGCAACATCACAGCTGAGACCTGAAGGACCAGTGAGAGTCAATCAGAAAAAAATATTAGGAGAGAGAGAACAAGCAGGGAGCAGAATGGAAAGAAAATGTTCTGGGAGGGAAAAATAGTGTCCAAAGAATCTGAAGAGAGAAGGGAAGTGGCTGAATTTTAAATCTAAAGGAAAATCAGAAACAATAAAAAGAAAAAAAATATCAGGAATAGAAGCACCATGCAGTCAGGATGAGGGAGGAAAATAATGAATTCTGTTTGGGATATGCTGAGTTTGAGACATCTGGTGATCATCCAAGAGGAGATGTCCAGGTGACAATTGACCACATGGGTCTGACAACCGAGAAAGAAGAGAGAGTGGGCAACAAGGAATTGGGAGTTGGGAGCTACTGTGTTGTCCTTTCATTGAGAATATATCTTAGGACCACCATGAGGAAGGCTTGCAAGAAGTCACAGTCAGTGCATTTGAACAAAAGTTTTTGAAGAGAAAGTGACAAAATTCAAGCTGAGTTCTGGGAATTGGGCAGTAGTGTGTGAAAGAGACTGGGATGGGAGAAGAGGAAGCAGCCTCCCAGCAGAGGTGGCTGAAGCAGGTGGAGAAGGAGGACCCATGAGGGCTACTGAGGCAGCATACTCCACAGGACCAGGACAGCTTTCCAGAAGCCTGACACACAGTGGTGTACTCTAATTGACTTGTACCAGCTTGCCAGAGCCAGTTGTTGAATTTTCAGGAATTTTCTGAGCTATTTGTTAAAAACAGCCATTATTAAAAACAAAACAAAAAAATTAAAACTATATTAAAACTATATTTAAAAATTTTAACCTATACACTGACAATGAAGTAAATTATATTAAATACAAACATAATAAACACTAAAAGTTCATTACTTCCTGGGGCTAAGGGTATGCCTCAGTGGTAGATTGCATGCTTAATATGCACAAGGCCCTGGGTTCAATTCCCAGCACCAAAAAATTATTTAAAGAAAAAAAAACCTCATTACTTCCTAATTATCTTACTGCATTTTTTTTTTTTTTTTTTGGTGCTGAGGATTGAACCCAGGGCCTTGTGCTTGCGAGGCAGGCCCTCTACTGAGCTATATCCCCAGCCCCTATCTTACTGCATTTTACTACTATTTATGTCCTTGAGATTACTCACAATTTTTGTATCTGCATGATGGAAATGCTATATAATGGTGTGCTACAGTACATCTCTTCCCAACTCTCTCTTCAATGACATCATGTCAGTCACTTGAAATCAGCCACAGAAATTGGCAAACACTGTAAATCAGGGCTTGGTTAATTGTTTTGCTGATGGAAGTGATGGAGAAAATGTTTAAAATGGGAGATTGCTGCCAGGTGTCATGGTGCATGCCTGTAATCCCAGCTATTTGGGAGGCTGATGTAGGAGCATAGCAATTTAGGGAGACTCTGTCTCAAAACAAAAAATAAAAATGGCTGGTGGGGAGTAGCTCAGTGGTAGACCATCCCTGGGTTCAATTCCCAGTACCCTACACAAAAAAGATGCAGATTAAGGGGTTGAGGGTATAGCTCAGTGGTAGAGTGCTTGCATGCCCAAGGCTCTGGGTTAGATCCCCAGCACCTCAAAAGAAAATAAAAAAAGAAAGGAAAAAATTTCAGATTAAATTTAGAAATGGCTGGAGGCATTGGCACATGCTTTTTTATCTGAGTTACCCAGGAGGCTGTCAGAAGGAAGGCAAGTTTGAGGCTAGCCTTGGTGATTTAGCGAGATCCTGTCTCAAAATTAAAAAATAAAACATGCTGGGGATCTATCTCACTGGCAAAGCACCCTTGAGTTCAGTTCCCAATACCCCCCAAAAAAGTGTATTGTGATTGTAACCATTACAATATGCACAGTACAAAAAAATTAAGGAAATACTCTTTCATCATTCAAAAACTATGATCCAAATCAGCAAAGTTATTCATGTCATTAACAAACAAGTGATGTTCCAACATACATATCTTTATCATTTCAGTTTTGTTTAATTTGTTAAAGTAAACAAAAATACTATTCAACACCCAAACTAAAATTCCTTTGTTAATTGCAGACACCAACCATAGATTGGCTGTGGATACAAGAGTTTGGCAAAAACCAATAAAAGCATTTGTAAGAATCAACTGGCTCCATGCAAAATCTCAATAAATAATATTGATAATTTATTTTTATTTGTAACTTGTTATACATCTTTTATATTGGTAAAATTTACAATAAGTTTATGTTCATATATACATACACACACTTTGTTATGAGTCAGTCAGTTAAACATTTACCACCACAGCACTTATTCCACATGCTGACCATTGTTAGAAAACCTAGAAAAAAATGCATGAGCATGTTCATAGGAAAGTCCTGGGGATGAAATTGACTCTTGGGACATTTCTTTTTTTTTTTTTTTGAGGATGGTTCTGGGGCTGGAACCCAGGCCCTTGCACGTGTCAGGCAAATGCTCTACCACTGAGCTACACCCCACTGCCAGCCCTCTTCTTCTTTTTACTTTTCTCTTTTTTTGAGGGGGTACCGGGGTGCTTTGCCACTGAGCTACATTCCCACCCCTTATTTATTTATTTATCTATTTTAAATATTTTTAGTTGTAGTTTTCCATACACCTTTATTTTATTTATTTATCTTTATGCAGTGCTGAGAATCAAACCCAGTGCCTCACACGTGCTAGGCCAGCGCCCTACCACTGAGCTACAACCCCAGCCCTCCTTTTTAATTTTTTATTTTGAAACAGGGTTTTGCTAAGTTACTTAGGTCCTTGCTAAATTTCTGAGGCTGGCTTTGAACTTGCAATCTTTGTGCCTCAGCCTCTGGAGTCACTGGGATTATAGGTGTGCACTATCGTGCCCAGCCCTAGCCCTCTCCTTTTGGTTATTACTATCATTAATAAAATCTATTGTCTCTTAGGAATACTTTTTTGTGTTACTGGGGATTGAACCCAGGGCTGCTTTACCACTGAGCCACATCCCAAGCCTTTTCATTTTTTTAATTTTGAGGCAGGATCTTGCAAAGTTGCTGAGACTGGCCTCTAACTTATGACATTTCTCTGGCCTCGGCCTCTCGTCTCTGGGATAACAGGCAGGTGCCCTGTGCCTGACTCTTGGGAATATTCTTTGTTATTATTATTGTTTATTGTGTAGACTACAACATTCTCAGAAATCAAAATGGTAGAGAAAGTTTACCCAGAAACTCCTGCCTGTGCAATCCAAATCTTTTAATTTTTCACTACTCCTGTTAGGCTTTAAGATTGATCTTCATGTTGGGGGAGTTTTTGAGGCTTAAAAAACTGAGGTAGATGAGGGGATTTCTGATTTAGGATGGGAAATTTCTACAAGAAAAGGTAGCATCTCTCTTGGATATCTAGTTTATACCCAAGGTAACATGGAAATTGATTCCTTGGGTAGAGTTCCTGAGCCCCAGCACTTGTCTCTTGGCACCAGGAACCCAACTCAATGTCATGATGTCTGCAACTTTTCTTTTCAGTACTGGACATTGAATTCAGGTGTGCTCTACCACTGAGCTACATCCCCAGCCCTTTCTATTTTTTACTTTGAGAGTTGTACTAAGTTGCCCAGGCTAGTCTTGAACTTTGATCCTCCTGCCTCAGCCTCCTGAGAAACTGGGATTACCAGAGTGTGCCATTGCACCCAGATATAATTTGCTTTCAGAGAGTTTAGAAATAGGTGTGTGTGTGTGTGTGTGTGTGTGTGTGTATGTTTACATATAGACAGTTTCAACTTACAATGGTTTGATTTATGATTCTTCAACTTTATGATGCTGTGAAAGCAGTATGCATTCAGTAGAAGCCATACTTCGGGAATGGGTGTATCTTGGTGGCAGAGTGCCTGCTTAACATGCAAGAGTCTCTGGGTTCCATTCCCAACAACAAAAAAACAAAACAAAATAAAATAAAAAAAACCAAAACCAAAAAACAAAACCCAACTGTACTTTGAATTTTGAATTCTGCTCTTTCCCTGGGTTGGCAATATGCGGTAGAATGCTGGACAGTGGCAGTGAGTCATAGCTCCCAGTCAGCCATGTACATGTTCACACAGGGGAAACACCTGAGGCTTTACAGTGTGCTGCATTTCTAAGCTATGATATTCAGTAGGTTAGGCATATTAACATGCATTTTCAATTTGTGATCTTTTCAACTTACAGTGGATTATAGCCAAACCAGCCTGCTTGCTGTTTCTTTTTTGAGACGGAGTATACAAGCCATTTTGTTGGAAATGTGTAGTTTATTCTGATGATACAGGCCTCATTGCCTAAGTTCGTTAATACAACCTGGTATTAGGATGGAAATCATCCCTACATTAGAGCTATTTGCTTTAAAAAAATATCCCTAGCCAGGTGAAATAGCATGTGTCTGTATTCCCAGCTATTCTAGAAGCTGAGTCGGAAGGATCATTTGAGCCAAGGAATTCTAGATCAGCCCGAGCAACACAGCAAGTCTCTGTCTCAAAAAAGAAATGGCAAGGAGGTCAGTGTGAGTGGAACAGATTGAGCCAGGATGTGTGGAAGGAGATGAGGCCAGAGGCTAGACTGTGAAGACCTCACAGGTCCTCATGGCTTTTGATGTGAGTGATAGATGCGAGCCATCTGTGGGCTGAGAGGTGTGATCTAACCTGATTTACACACTTTAAACAGGATCTCTCTGACTGCTGGGTTGAAACTAAAGGGGGCAAGAAAATGGAAGCCAGGAGAGCGTTGTGCCATCTGTAGTCTAGAATGTAGGCAAGAGTTGTTAGTGGCTCTTAGTCATTCCACAATGCATACCTATATGAAAACATGTTATATGCCATAAATATACACAATTTTAATTTGTCAATTAAAAAAAAAAAGAATTGTTGGTGAATAAGACCAGTGTAGTATCAAAGAATGTAAGTTGTCCTCTGCATGTTTGAGGTTTTTCATAATGAACTTATAAAGCAACATCTAAATAGCACAGTGTCTGCCCTTCTTCCAAATAGTATAACTTCTTAAAAATATATAGCTATAATATGATTATCTCACTAAAAATGAATAATCATTTCTAAATATCACCAAATATGGATTCTGGACATATTTTGCAGTTATAGCTGCCAGAATTTTCTCATAAAAATTATATGAGTGGAGTGTAAGAAAAGAAAATGAATCAAGGATATATCCAAATCCTTTTTTTTTTGGTACCAGGGATTGAACTCAGGGGCAATCAACCACTGTGCTACATCCCCAGCCCTATTTTGTATTTTACTTAGAGACAGGATCTCACTGAGTTGCTTAGGACCTCACTGTTGCTGAGGCTGGCTTTGAATTCTTGATCCTCCTGCCTCAACCTCCAGAGCTGCTGGGATTACAGGTGTGTGCCACCACACCTGGCTCAAAGCTTTTGACCTGAGTAACAACTGGTAAAGTGGATTTGCCAGGGAAGACTATGGGTAGACTGACCAACGTGAGACAGGGGTGAATATCACTTCCTGTAGCTGATCTAGCAAAAATAAAACAGGATATTGGGTCTCAAAAAGTTAAAATGAGGGACTGGGGGAATAGACCAGTGATATAACATGTTTCTAGCATGCACAATGCCCTGGGTTCAATTTGTAGCAAAAGAAAAAAGAAAAAAAATCAAAATGGTTCTATAAACTATAAAATACTACGGAAGTCCAAATGTTTGCATTGTTCTTATTCTTAATGCTGTGCTGCCATGCTACTCTCTGAATAGGTGTGAGGCCCAGCTTGCTGGAGGTACAGGGACATAAACCAAACCTCATAAAGTTCAGCTTGCTTGAGTCTGTTTCATCCCAGAACCATTTGTTTGCCTCCCTGCTGAGACGATCTTCAAGGTTCCCTCCAGGTCTAAGATTTTATGAATTGAATCAAAACAGACACAAGCCATTTTGTTTGGAAACCTATAGTTTATTCTAATAATACAGACCCATTACCTAAATCCATTAATACAACCTAGTATTAGAATGGAAATCATTCCCACATTGGGGCTAGTTGCTAATTTACAAAACAAACAAACAAACAAACAAAAACAATCCCTGTCATGGTTTAACGAACTAACAAAAACATTTAAAATGTCATTAAAAAGCAGTCTCCTGGTGATGTGAAGACTGCAGTCAAACACCATTTCTCTATTTTGTGTGAGATGGTCCGCCAATTAACATTCAGGAAACTACTGCATTTGTGTCCAGAATCAACTTTTTCTTTGCTTTCTTTTTTAAAAATTGAACCCAGTGGGCTTTACCACTGAGCTCTATCCCTGGCCCCTTTCCCATTTTTGAGACTGACTCTTGCTAAGTTGAAGGCTGGCCTGAAAGTTTTCATCCTCCTGTCTCACCCTCCAAAATTGCTGGGATTATAGATGAGTGCCACCACACCTGGCTTGCCAAGAATCAACTTTGTGGTCTCTCAGTTTTCTACATTTGCTTTAGTTTTTGTTGTTGTTTCTTTCTGTACTGGGGATCTAACCCAAGGGCACTTCTCTTCATCTCAGCCTCCTGAATCTCTGGGATTACAGGTGTGTGCTTTCGTGCACTTTGATTTCTTAGGCAAAATCCAAATAATTTCTATCATTTGCTGATAGTAAACTATAACAAACTAGAAAGAAGCAAAGTGCAGCTAAAGTTGTGTTGAGCAGGGTAGCAGCAAGAGCCCACCAACATTCGGAAACCAAGTATCCAGTTACTGGATAGAGCCCTACCCTCTGGTCTCAAGCTGCTGGTTTCTCAAGGTGCTTTAAGATTACGTCTGACTTGGCCCCTCATCACAGCTGGCTACCTGAATGAACTCCATTCTCTTGAGAACCAAGTAAAAGCAACACCTGTTTGACAAACCCTCTTTTTATGGTCCCCATACCCACCATTTAACTGTACTGTTCCCGCGAATTCCTTCTTCCTTACGCAGGTCCTGGGGCTCTGACCAACTGTGCTTTGAAATCTGCAATGGGGAAGGCAGAGAAGTCCTGTGGGGCCAAATCTGGACTTTTGAGACTCCTGGCACACCTCCTTTAGCTGCTTAGTCTGAACATTGCCATTTTTTGGCAAAACCAAGTAGTTGGCTGGGTGTGTGGCTCAGTGGTAGTTCTTGCCTAGCATGTACAAGGTTCCGGGTTCCATTCCCAGCAGACCCCACCCCCACAAAGTAGGCTGGGGATCCTGATTCTTAAAAGCCAGGTCATAGTCCAGAGAGGTGGTCAGGGGGAACACTGCTTTAAGCAGGTCTCTCTTGTTGCTGAACCACAGGCTTAGGAACCAGAGATTCCCATTTAACATGCATAGCTAAAGTGGGCATGACAGTGCATGCCTGTAATCCCACTGATTTGGGAGGCTGAGGCAGAAGGGTTACCTTGGGGCCAGTTTGGGCAACATTAAGACTATCTCAAAATGAGTAAAAAAAAGACCTGGAATGGAGTGTTCTGGGTTCAATCCCCAGTACTGAGAGGAAAAAGATACACAGCTAAATTAATCAAATTATGTGCATGCATGAATATGCCACATGGGAACCCACTATTTGGTGCAACTGTTAAAGATGTAGTTACTTTATATGCTTATCATGCATCAGATGAGAAAGATGTCTATTATTCCAGGGCAAGGGAATGTGCTTCCCTGGCATACGGGAAGCCTTGGGTTTGATCCCTGGAACCAAAACAAAAATGCCCTCCCTAAATCTGCCCTGGTGGGACTTAGTAAGCTTGAGTAGTCTGCAACTTAAACGCAAGGTATTAAGATGGTGAGATACACTGTCTCATATCTAAAAAGAAAACAAAAATAAAGATGGTAAGTTACCATCTACAGAGGAAAGTGGCTCTTCAATGGTTAAGCGCCATTGGGTGCAATCCCCAGTTTACATACCAATCAGAAAACCTGGGTGGGTGGTACCAACAGCTGGTAAAGGGTAGGAATTTTGTTAAATCTCCCTTAGTACATAGAATAGCTGCCCATAAACAATAATCAAGTATTAAGGTTGAAAACCCCTGATATAATATAGGACAAGGGTGAGAGAGATACTGTGGTGCTTGTGAAGCAGGAAGCTCTTCCTCAGACTGGCAAGTGAGGTGGACAGCACCCTACACACTTGGGGTAACAGGAACAAATTGATTTTCTACATGGTTTTGCAAAGCACTGAGAGGGAGTGGAGGAATTCAGTGGCAACTGGATAATGAAGTCCAAGGCTTTACAATATCAAGAGCTCATCTGCATCTGGAGATTTTATCCTGCATTTGGCATGCTGGGCACAGGAGTTGTGAAAACAGAGAAACCCGGGTAATGATTAAAAAAAAAAAAAAAAGCCAAAAAGACTTAATAGGGCAGAGGGATCCCATTAGTTACCTAAGGATCTCAACTTTCTTGGAACACCTACTTGCTGCACCCTTAAGTTTGGTATAGTCTTCAAGGCACAAGAAAATCTAGATCAGAGACTGCCTAAACCTGTCTGAAAATTCAATCATTTTTGATGTTATAAAGTAAAAGTTAGTTGTAAACACACACACAAAGAAAATAACAAGAAGTCAAGAGCAATTCATCCTGATACATTTTAATTAAGTACAAGACCTCTACTCTCCAGGCACATCACCTAGAGACCATTTATTTCACCCACTGCTTTGTTTGGCGGCCAGTCGCTTGTCTCTCTCTTCAGCAATGGTGAGGCGGATCCCTTTTCCTCGGGGAAGAGAAATCCATGGTTTATTGCCCTGAATTGGGGGAAGAAATCAAAACCTCCATCAGCAAGGCTGTCTTAAGACTCAGATACTAGTTTATCAGAAATTCCCACTGCCTTGCTTGGGAAGTCATTTTATTCAACACACTGCCTACATAGATGTGGATGATGACACCCTTCACAATATCTCAAACTTATTTCATACAGTAGACACTGATATTTGAGTCAAAGCAGTATGTAAAACTGACCCATTAATTTCCAAGGAGACCACAGCTACTAATAATCGAAGGACCCAAGTTATATTCCTTCCATTATGGCACCAGGTCAAAGTGATCAGTTCCCCCCAATGGTTCTGAAAAAGCCTAGGTAGGACCAAGGCCTGCTAGGAGGGAGCCCAGGTGCTATCCCAGCAATATCTGCATTTACATTTCTCTGGAGGCTGGAAGAGGATAACCCAGACTTACTTTGCCAATAACAAAAATGTTGGAGAGCCGGGTGGCAAAGCTGTTACCATTGGCATCTTTCACATGAACCACGTCAAAAGAGCCAGGATGTCTCTCTCTGTTGGTAATCACACCAATTCTTCCCAAGTTAGCACCTCCGGTCACCATACACAGGTTCCCTAGTAGGAATAAGCAAGGCAATGTGTAAATTCTTAATAATCCAATGTATTGAAAGAGCAGTTCAAATACAAGTCTAAATAAAATCAAGCTCAGTGGTAAAATGCTTGCCTAGCACATGCAAGGCCCTAGTGCTACTGTTAAAACACACACACACAAACACCAAAAACCAAAATAAAGTTTTCCATCATTTTCTCCAGCTCAATTTATTCTTATGGATCTGAGCCCAAGCCAGAACTTTTGACCCCTGTAAGATCTGCCTCACTCCTCACCAGGCCCTTACCATCTGTTCCCTGGATAGATGCTGATCCTCTAAGGCACAGTTCTCTTACTGATAAGTTATTTTAGTGCTATATCAAAATCAGGGCGGTTCACTTTATGGTCAAGATTTCCTGCCCAGCCCTCCAACTGTTTCTCACAGATAGGGGTTTTTGAAGCATCCAGCACAGTCCTAAGAATGTCTTTTATAAAAGACCCACTATAAAAGTGGGAGACACAGTATTGTGAGCTATAATCCCAGCAACTTGGGAGGCTGAGGTAGGAGGATTTTAAGGTTGGGGTCAGCCTCAGCAACTTAGCAAGAACCCCAACTTATGCTCAATCCAACTTAGAAGATAAAAGAACATCATTTATACCTGCCTTCAAAGATGCCCAGGTAGCCCAGAGGATGCTTACCAGTGTCAAACTTGATGAAGTCAGTAATCTTGCCAGTTTCCAAATCAATCTGAATGGTGTCATTCACTTTGATTAGGGGATCAGGGTAGCGAATGGTTCGAGCATCGTGAGTCACGAGATGAGGGATTCCTTTTGTGCCCACAAAGATCTTTCTCACTTTGCACAACTTGTACTAGAAATGCAAAAGGGTTAGTCAATATTTAGTCCAGCTCACATGCACTATTTTCCAGAGTGGATGGCATAGTTCTTTCCAAGTCACTGGCACAGAAATGCAATTAGCAGCCAAAGGCAACAACCCTACACAGGACCTGTAAAAGAATCATCGTGGATCTGACTTTTCTATCCACTCTTCATGAAGGTATGATGCACACTGCTCCTCTCTTGGCTAGTCTTCCTGACATTTACCTTCCTCCTATCACTGCATCACCTCCATGCCAAAGCCCAAGACTTTGAAGGACCACGCATCTTACCCAACATGAACATTAAAACTTAAGAACTGGTCCAATGCCTACCACCATTGATGATCTCTGATATAAACCCCACTCCTTTCCTCAGGTTCTTCAAGTATTCTGGGCCCTGGGCATTCGTCCTTTCAACTAACCCTTATCTCTCTTAAAGCATGTCTCTCTCTACATCACAACTGAGTTTTGTCTCACAAATAGCAACTGCATTACCAATTCATCTACTCATCAGATAGTTCACAAAGCATTTCAATTTTAGATCTTCACTCCGACACCCTTAAAGTAAATCAAATTACTTCAGAGGCCACTAGACATGCCCTCCAGCCTGCTGATAACAAGGCATCATCCAATTGAATTAACCTTCATTTATGGCCAGTAATCCAAGAAGCCCCAACTATTATGGAAAAAAAAACAAACCCCATCACAATGAACTGAATTAAATAATCAGACTAAAGTCTTTTTGAGTCATTTCAAACTAGTGCCTCAAGGATTTTCAGTCACCTCCACCAACACCCTCCCCCAACAAAGTAAAGCTAGATCCACAAAAGGCAACATGCCAAAGGGTTAACTGCAACGGACCACTGGTTTTCTGGTACTTATCTATAAAGCACTCATAATTTGAGGAACCCATAAACATGCTCCTAGAAATCAGTTCTAAAGAGGACCACCAGGAAGTCACTGTTCAACTGCCATAAAATGAAAATCTGCTGGAGAAGTTACTTTCAAATAGGGGTCAATTATTACATATCCCACAAGATTGTTACTAGATCATGTACTTGATTCAGGCTGTAGCTCAAAACCAAACAACTTTACAAAATAAAGACCCACTGTGCCTCCAACACTTACCTTGGCCTCCTCAGGTGTAATACGATGAACAGCAAATCGACCCTTGGTGTCATAGATCAGACGGAAATTCTCTCCAGTCTTATCAATGCTGATGACATCTGATATGAAACAGTGACCAAGGTTACTATTGTGACCCCCCTACACTGAGCAATCACAATTCCAGCAGACAAAACCAGGCTGGGGATATAGCTCAGTGACAGAGCACTTGCCTGTCATGCATGAGACCCTGGCTTTGTCCTCCAATACTGACAAACTTTTTTTATGACACCAGGTAAAATTCAAAGCAAAATGAAATTTGGTTTTGAGAAGAAATTCATCACTTGTAGCTCCCACAGTATTTTATATAAAAAGAATTTCCAGTCCACAGCCCAATTTCTACTTCCTCCGGCATAACTGTGAGAACCTAGATCAGCCAAATTTCTCCCAATATGTAGGCATATCATCACAGGAAACCAGAAAAGCCCACTGCTATTCAACACTAATTGCCATGTAGAAGAGGGAGATAAAAACAAAATGGCCTACTACCAAAAGCCTCTTGCTTACCCATAAAACCGGCGGGATAGGTTATATCAGTTCGGACTTTGCCATCAATCTTAATAAAGCGCTGCATGCAAATCTTTTTTACTTCATCTCCTGTCAGGGCATACTTAAGTCTGTTCCTTAGAAAAATGATGAGAGGAAGACATTCTCTCAGCTTGTGGGGACCAGTGGATGGACGAGGAGCCTGTAAAATAGAAAATGGTAATTTAAAAAAGTCACTATCTACCCGTGGTCCTGAAAACAATAAAGCAGATACCAGACTGTCCATTGTTCCCCAACTTCGTTACTTATACAGTAGGTACTCAAAGCTTACAAAATGAATTTACAGCATTTTCTTCTCAAAGGACAGGGCCACTAATAATTAACATTTAAAACCTGAGTCCATTTAAGTGTACTGTGTGGCACATGGAATAAAACAGGCACAAATATATTGAGTGAAGGGGTGCAACTAGATAGCTCAGGGCCTTCAACAGCAGAGAAAGCCAATACTTTCTCTATAGCCTGACACAAAAGGAAAGCACGGTGGAAAGCATGTCCTAAAGACACAGTGTAAGGATACTTACAAACACACCAGTCAATTTATCCAGCATCCAATGCTTAGGAGCTGCTACCCGCTTCAGATGCTTCTTGGGACCACGAGCCTGAAGGAAAGTTTTAGATTGCAATGCTGTTAACCAATTGCAGGTTTTTCAGATTACAAAACCTGATGTCTAACTTCTTCAAAGAACTGACTTTCAAGTCCCTCTTCAGCAGAATGTTGACTACGTTAAAAACACAGGACTAACTAAACAGTGAAGAAAGGAACACATGGCATACACCACAAAGTACCATAAACTGCAACCAACTTTCTCACTGTACAGAAAACGTTTATTGATTACTATTTTTCAGAACAGAGCGGAATACTTTCATGAAACATGCCTGCTTCCAAAGATTAGGTTCTTTCTACGGTAGTACTGCGCCAAATGGCCAGGACTTAGATTTCAAGGCACACTGCCAGACACAACAGAAATGGCCCAGAATGCCATCTATACTTCTGTCAAACACTAAAGTTTTCACACATAACTGGCTTTTAAGTGTCCGATGCAAGATTAATCTGATCTCTGCACAAGCACGTGTGCTAGTCCTTTGCAAACTAAAGCCAAGGGCTGATACTGACTTTCACTTTAAAAAAGGAAGGAAGCCTTTTAGTGCTCTGTACAAATGCTTACCGGCCACACGACGTAACATCAAGGCCGTGCCAAAAGGACAATGATGAAACCAACCCTTCTCCACCAGGCTGACACGGGGCCCACCAGCCCCGGGCTCGCCAACGGCGCTACCGGTCCACCCCCATGTCTGGCCCAGAAAGAAAGCTGCTTCTCCCGAGGTCGGAAGATCGTGTCTGCGAAGGAGGCCCAGGCCTTCCCGCCGGCAGCACCCGATGGGCCCCCCCGCCCTTGGGCTGCCGTTCGCTCTCGCCCTGGATCCTGCCCCAGCCAACCCTGAAGGCCGCGCTCCCTTCGCCTCAGCTGGTCCATCCTCCGCAGGAGTCCCAAAGACCTGGGCAGCCCCGGCCTCGGGAGGATGGAGGCCGATTCGTCCCAAGAGCTCGCAAAACCCCTGCCTTACCATGGCTGCTCTAGGCACGGAAAGAGGCCCGCCTTCTTCCGGTGCGCGAAGAAATTGGGGTCGGAGGCTGCGCGCGCCGGAGCCTCGAACGCTCCGCCCAGCGCAAAACTTCCCTGGTGTGCCAGAACTCTTTTGCCACCTGCTGGTGGGAGGTCAGAGGTTCCAAGCCTGGGAACGACCTCCGAAGGAGAGTCTTTCCTAAGGCAATTTTGACCCTCCCCTTGTCCCGCCCTTCCTCTTCCCACGTGTGCTGAGCTCCTCATGTGGGTGTGGTTCTGCGCTAAGTGGTGGGAATTCAAAGATGAACGGGACAAGATCCCTGCCTTCAAGGAGAGTGCAAAGTGTGGCTGGTGTAAATTCCACGTATAGATGATTATATAATCATTAGAATACATTTTAATGAATATTTAATAGTATTTCTTTTTGGTTCTGGAGATTAAACCCAGGAGCACATAACCACTGAGCAACATCCCCAACACGTTTTGTTCATCTATTTATCTATTTATTTATTTATTTGATTTTGAGACAGGGTCTTGTTAAGTTGTTGAGGACCTCACTAAGTTGGTGAGACTGACTTTGAACTGGCACTCATCTTCGCTCAGCCTCCCGAGCGGCTGGGATTACCGGTGTGCGCCACTGCGCCAAGCTAATACTATTAAACATATTTTGTGTCATCTTCCAGATTCCCTCCAGCCAGTCAGCAAGCCCATACTAAGAGTTGGGAAGAACCAACATTTTTTCCCTCTTTTTTGTTTTGCAGACTGCGGAGGGGATGGGCTGTAAGGGATAGGGGGTAGAATCCCTTCTTGAACCCTGGGACCCTGCCACTCGTTTCCTGTAAATGCATTTGGCACTTGTTATGACAAGTGTCAGGGAAGAGAGGGGACGTTAGAGAACATCTGGTTATCTAAAGTGTATATCCGGTCATGCTATTTCTCTCCTTTGAAATTGCCCTTGGTCCTCCATTTTCTGCTTTGAGGGAGTAGGTCCAAAGCTGCCCCTTGACCCCAAGGGCCCTCTTAGGCAGTCACTTGTGCCCTTCCTGGAGTGGGTACCCTCTGCTCATACCAAACTTCAAAGCTCCATTCACTCCAAGCTATTACTACTCTGAGGAAGAAAAAACCCCACACATGCTTCCCACATGCTCCTCCCCGCGCCCCCCGACATTCTTCTTTTGGATAGCCTGGCTATGTTGCTCAGTCTGGTCTCAAACCCCTGGACCCAAGTGATCCTCCTGCCTCAGCCTCCAAAGCAGCTAGAACTATAGGAGCACATATATAGGAGCTAGAACTTTAGGAGCAGCACATAACACCAAGTCCAGCTTATCCATTTATTTTTAACTGACACATAGTAATTGTTTAAATTTATGGGGTACAGTGTGACATTTCAATGCATCTATATAACTTGCAGTGATCAGATCAGAGTAACTGGCATATCTATTACCTCAGACCTGTTTCATTTCTTTGTGTTTGGAACATACAGAAATTCTTTGTACTAGCTGTTTTGATATACTCAATTAATTGATGTTAACCATAGATATTCAACTATGATATGGAACATTAGAAACTATTCCACCTACCTAACTGCACCCCTGAACCTATTAGTTTTCCTCTCTCCATACCTCCCTCCTTGATACCCTTCCCAGGTTCTGATAACTGCTATTCTGTTCTTTACTTCTTTGAGATCACCTTTTTTAGAAGCCAGGTCTTTCAAAACTGTGAACCCCACAATTACTCAACTCTGTAGTGTCATGAACAGCCCATTCTCCTTCCTGGCACAACCCAATCCTATTCCTCAGCCTTGAAGATGCATGCAGCTCCAATATCTCAGGTTTTGTGAGTTCCTAGTCCCCTCAAACAGAGTAAATCTCTCATTCTTCCTGCCCCAGAGCTCTCTGGTCAAACAGTTCAAAGTGTGGCAGCACTTAGTGCTTTGGGTAGCAATGACTGACTGACTTGTCTGCCCTCCACTAGACTGAGCCTCTCCAGGATAGCGCCTGCCCTAATTCATCTGAGTAGGCCCTTTGCTTCTTAACAGAGAGCTTGGCACTATGCCTAGCACTTAGTAAATATTTGTTGAATGAATAAATTGAGTAAACATCCCATTCATCATGCCAAGTCCTACTATACTTTCCTTGAGAGCATTCAGCCTGTGCCTAAATTCCTCCCACCATGGGATCAAGCTCCTTATTCAAGAGGTTCCATTTTACCAATCCCTGTCTAGACCTTCCTCTTTACCCCTTCAGCAGTCTGCAGAGGAGAGAGAGAGAGAGAGAGAGAGAGAGAGAGAGAGAGAGATGTTAGATAATATTAACTAGGAGGAGGGCAGGGAATTCTCTGTTTAAAACTAGGTCATGCCAGGTGCAGTGGTGGATGACTGTAATCCTGGTGGCTCAGGAGGCTGAGGCAGGAGGGTCACGAGTTTAAAGCCAGTCTCAGCAAATTAGTGAGGCCCTAAGCAATTTAGTGAGACTCTGTCTCTAAACAAAATACAAAAAAGGGCTGGGGATGTGGCTCAGTGGTTAAGTGCCCTTGGGTTCACTCTCTAGTACCTGCCCCCAATAAACTAGGTCATGATCCATAATAAAGCATGTTATAAATTGGAGGTGGAGATTAGAGAAAGGATGATGGGGATGAGATAATGGAGGGTTGGTTCTATGGTTTTCAGTCTGGGAGCACTGGAAAGAGTAGATGGTGATGCAACTAACAGAAATGAGAGAGGAATTGATTAGGGAAGTGAGAGACCACCATGCAATTGCCATCGAGGGAGGACAAGAAAAATGACTGGTTAGAGCTCCACATCTCATTCCAGATCACACAGCCCTTTAGGGTAGGCCTGTGTGTGTAGCTGGGGGCAGGTGTCTTACCTCCCTGGTCACTGGTTTGTTTGTTTTTTACTCCACAACTTGGCCAAGGACTTGAGGGAATCAAAGCATCTTTTTCTGTATTTTTTTTCTCTCAATTTGTATTTATGCATAAATGACATTGTAGCAACAATAAAGGGAACTTGGAAAGTGCTAAGTAAATTGTGAACCGTACCTCCCCAAGCACCCTAAATACATCATCTGTATTCATTTGTTCTTGCTCCTGTTCTCATTCTGATCGATTTGTGTGCATGCATACTTTTACATAATTTTAGTCCTAGCGTACAGACCATTTTGTATTCTGCTTTTATTATATTAGAAGCACTTTCTGAGTTGCTACATAATCTTCATAATTATTATTTTAACAGCTGCATCATATTCCACTAAGTGGATGTCCCATAATTAAAAAGAAAGTTCTCTATTGTCGGACTCATAGTTTCCTGCACTTTTTCTTTATTAGGAGTGTTTCTACGGTGAACAACTTCCTCTCTGTAGCTTTTTCCTTTACTTGGATGATTTTCTTAGAATAAATTCATTCTTTCAACCAACATTTATTGAGTGCTTACTCTGTGTTAAGCTCTATATTATGAACTGGGAATACAGAGATGACTGAGATCTAGTTCTGGCTCTCAAGGAACTCACATTACAATGGGAGAAACAGGCCAGGAGACAGGAGGGAAAGCTAGGAGAAACTCATCAGAGATAGGATGGTGGAGAAGCAGGTTGGGCTGCTAAATCTTAAGAATCTTAAATTTCAGCCTGTAGACAATGAGGTGTCATTAAAAGATCTTAAGGAGGACAGGATCAGCTCTGTACTTTAGGAATATAGCTCATTGCTTCCTGCAGGATGGTTTGAAGGAAGTGATTGGCTTGGAGAAGATGGGCCAGTGCTATTTCAACAATACCTGTAAGAAATGGGAGTGTGAGGGTGAGATCTGTGACTGTGGGAGTTGGTAGGAAGAGACAGATTCAAAAGACATTGCAGATGGAGTATTGGCAGGATCTGAGAAATGATGAATGTGCAGGGCTGAGGGGCAAGGAGATAATTAGGGCGACTGCCAGGATTCTGGCTTGAAGCCTCCATGGTGCATTCACTGGAACCAGGAGAAGGCAGAGGAGCATGTGTGGGGCTGAGGGTAGGGGAATGTCATCCTGGAGATATCTTATAGACATACTCCTGTGTTTAAGTGTGTCATTTGGGCTGGATTTCAGATTCAGAAGAATTAGATCTTCTATGTTCAGTCCATGGAGTGACTGGCAATAACCATTAATAAGTGAGCTCTCTGGGGCTGGGAGTGTAACTCAGTGGTAGAGTGTGTTCCATCCCTAGCACTGAAAAAAGAAAAAAAAGCACTATGAAGGCTTTTCTAGTTGGATATGTATATTGACAAACACCTTTCTCAGAGGTTTTTTTTTTGGGGGGGGGTACTGAGAATTGAACCCAGGGGCCCTCTACTCCTGAGCTATATCCCCAACCTGTTTTTGTTTTTATTTTGAGACAGGACCTCACTATGTTGCTGAGGCTGGCCTTGAACTTGTCATCCTCCTGCTTCGGCCTCCTGAGTCCCTAGGATTACAGGTGGGCACCATTGCACCCAGTTTATTAGAGGATCTTTGCAATTTTTCTACACTCGTGTACACTCATGCCTGTCTGGTAATTGCTTATGTTTACTTTTGCTAATGTAATTTGTTTTAATTTTCACTAAGAAACCTACCAGTGAGGTTGAACATTTTTCCATATGCTTATTTACTCATTTCATTTTCTCTTGAGTGAAATGTCTCTGAACATTTATCTTTGGAGGACATGTTTTTTGAACCTATTTGCAACAGCACTTTATAAAATACAGAATTAATCCTTTGTCACGTTTGAAGCAGATATTTTTGCCAGTTAGCTATTATCCTTTCAGTTGTGTTTTTAGTGTTTGAAGATTTCATAGAGCCAAATCTGTTGATCTTTTCTCTTGTAATTTCTTCTTGTTGCTTCCAAGCTTAGAAAGCTACCATCAGTTGAAAGATATACTGGATACTCAATTGTGCTTAAAGATATATATTTAATTCTTTATCAACTTGTGGTTGATAAAGTTAAATAGAATAAGTAGATTTGTAGAAAAAATTTCTGTCTTTTCCCAGAAAAGTTAATTAACCAATTTTCCAGTACAATATATTGAATGATCGTTCTCTGCTCTATTGTTTTGTAAAAACTGCTTTAGAATATAATCAATGTAACATATGTTGGGTATTGTGGTGCATGGCTAAAATATCAGAAACTCAGGAGGCTGAAGCAGGAGGATTGTGAGTTCAAACCCAACCTCAGCAACTTAATGAGACCCTGTCTCTAAATAAAATATAAAAGGGCTGGGGATGTGCTTCAGTGGTTAAGTGCCCCTGGGTTCAATCCCAAGTACCTCCCCCAAATAGGTAGTCATATAGTACATAGTTCTGTAAGTGTGGGTATGGGAGGTGAGTTTATGGTGAGGAGACAACTGAAACGTATGCCCTGGGATCCTGTCCCACATTACCATGGGTGAGGGATGTCTATGAGGGGTACACAGAAATAAAACATACCACTGGTGAGCAGTCCAAAGCCCTCACACCTCATGATCTCATTCTTTTTTTCTTTTCTTTTCTTTTTTTTTGGGGGACCAGGGATTGAACTCAGGTGTACTTGGCCACCCAGCCCTATTTTGTATTTTATTTAGAGACAGGGTCTCACTGAGTTGCTTAGGGCCTCGCTAAGTTGCTGAGGCTGGCTTTGAACTCGTGATCCTACTGCCTCAGCCTCCCAAGTGCTGGGATTAAAGGCATGCGCCACCGTGCCTGGCTATCTCATTCTTTTTTGAAGCTGGTTTGGAACTCAGGGTCTTGTGCATCTAAGCATGTGCTCCACCACTGAACTGCACCCGCATCCCACTCTTCATTTTATATTCCCTGGTCAATTTACTGTCAGCAATGAGCCGACAATTTATTCTTCCATGTCTCACATTGCTGGGAGACAATGAGGCAGAGTGCAAAAAGTAGTATGAATTTGATTTTGTGTGACCTTGAGCAAGTAGTTTCATCATTTTGAACCACAGGTCACTTATCTGGAATATCCCTTATCTGGTATATAACCATCACAATAGAGTTAGCCTATTGTATCAGCAGGTTCCACATCCATGGATTCAACTATGAGTTGAAAATATTTGAGAAAAAATAGCATCTGTACTAAATATGTACATACTTTTTCCCTTGAATTATTCCCTAAAAATGCAGTATAATAACTATTTACATCATATTAGGTATCATAAATAATGTAGGCTACTGAACTTGACTCGACCTTTTGATTTCCTGCCTCGGCCTCCTGAGTAGCTGGGATTACAGACAGTGCCATTGTGCTGGCCTATAATTATCAAGCAATTTTCAGATTTGATGTGTATACTCTTTGGGAATCCTTTGGGAATTTAGTTGTTTTTTTTTTCTGGTACTGGAGATTGAACCCAAGGACTCTTTACCACTAGGTCACATCTGCAGCCCTTCTAAAACAATTTATTTTGAGTCAGATTCTCTCTAAATTGCTGAGGCTGGCCTTCAACTTGTGATTTTCCTGTGTCAACCTCCCAGCGTGTGCCATCATGCCCAACACTTAGCATACTTTCATATGCTTTTTTTAAAAAAAATTTCCCATGTGTTTTCTTTGGTAAAATATCTGTTCAAATGTTTTGCCCATTTTTCAAAACTGAGCTATTTGTTTTCTTATTATTTCATTTGAGTGTCCTTCATATATATTCTGGATATAAATCCTTTATCACATATATCATTTGCAAATATTTTTTCCAAGTCTGTGATCTGTCTTTTCATTTATTTTAACAGTGCCTTTCAAAGACCAGAAATAATTATGGTGATGTCCAATTCATCAATTAGTTTCTTGTAAGGATTGTGCTTTTTGTATTGTTTCTAAGAAATCTTTGCGTAATCTGAGGATGCAAAGATTTTCTCATAATTACTTCTATAAATTTAATAGTTTTAGATTTTACATGTGGGTCTATGATTCATTTTTGTGTTAGCTTTTATGTATAATACAAGGTACAGATGGAGGTTTATTTTATTGCTTATGGATAATAAATTTTCCAGAATCATTTATTGAAAAGACAGTTTCCTTATGGCCACTTCTGGCTAATATCTCTCTCTCTCTCTCTCTCTCTCTCTCTCTCTCTCTCTCTTTCTCTCTCCCTTCATTACTCCTCCATTCCTTTCTTTCCAGTTGTGGGTCTCACTGTAGATGTGTTCTGGAGAACTCAGGGCCTTACACATGCTAGGCAAGCACTCTACTACTGAGCTGCATCTCTATGTCTAATACTTTCTAACTAAATTAAAAAATTAAGACAGGTGTGGTAGCATGTGCCTGTAGTCCTAGCTTCTTAGGAAATTGAGGGAAGAGGATCACTTGAACCTAGGAGTTCCAAAGTAGCCTGGGCAATACAGCACAACCTGTCTTAAAAAAGAAAAGAAATCGCACAATTTCTTTTAATCACAAATGAACATATTCTTGTAAAATATAAATCATTTTTTACTGTCATAGCCAATTGTGCTTCCCCCTACACTTTCTACCAATTAACTTGAACTTTTATTTGAGATGAATCCTTCCAGATTCTCTTGTAGGCATGCATATACTCACATGTATCCATATATATAGTAATGTATGATACTGTATGTTTTATTCTGAAACTAGCTTTTTATTCCATAACTGCACTCCTCAGAGATCTTTCCACACCAGAACATAAAGATCTACTTCATTCTGTCTCATAGTTTGCTTGTTTGTTTTTGGTACTGGGGATTGAACCCAGGGCGCTTAACCACTGAGCCACATCCCCAGCCCTTTTTTTTAATATATTTTATTAAAGACAGGATCTCACCGAGTTGCTTAGGGCCTCAGTAAGTTGCTGAGGCTGGGTTTGAACTTGTGTTCCTCCTGCCTCAGCCTCCCGAGTTGCTGGGATTACAGGCATGTGCCACTGTGACCAATTTCCATTCTGTCTCATAGTATTTCATAGCACCGCTATACCTTTTTAGTTTCACCATCTCCATAATGATGGATATTTAGTTTTTTTTCAATTTTTCTACTGTTATAAACAATTCTGAGCATCCCTAAACCTGCTTTCAGTGTACATGTATGTTTCTCTAGATAGATACCAAGAAATAGAATTTATGAGACAAATACATTATACCACATTTTGCTAAGTGCTGTGATAAATGCTTTACATATGTTGATTCATTTAATCCTCAAAATATGTCCATATTTTTATTCTTTTTTACAGATGAGGAAACCAAGTCACAGTGAAGTTTATCAGCTTGTCTAAGGTCACACAGCTAGGCAATAGCAGGGTTGGTATTTGAACCTAGATAGTCAGGTTCCAGAGTTCAGTAATAGGGTATAGGCATTTGTGATTTTAAAGGACCTGCCAAACCAGGTGTGGTGGTGCATACCTGTAAGTCCCAGCACTGGGAAGGCTGAAGCAGGAGGACCACAGATTGAAGGCTAGCGTGAACAACTTAACAATACCCTGTCTTGGATAATAAGTTAAGATAAGTAAATAAGTAAAAGAACTGCCAAATTGGCCTCCAAAGAGACCGCATAAATTGCACTCCTACTAGCAATGTATGGGTACTCATTTCCTTTCATCCTTACAAACACTTAAACTTTTAAGAATAGCATTTTTGGTGATAATTATTAACACTGTATAGCCATAGCACTAATACGTTTGAGCGCTTATGACATTATAACCCTGTGCTCAGCACTCTGTATGTTTTCTCTTTCACCTCCCTTTGCTTTACTTTTTCTCATAGAAAAACCTCTGCGGATATATTTTAATTTGTGTTATTGTTTATTGCCCATCCTCGCTGCTAGAATCAGCTCTAAGAGAGCAAAGGTTTTGTCTGTCTTATTCACTGCTCTCCTCAGCGCCTAGAACTAAATTTTTATTGCCTGGCAGCTGAATAAATGAATAAAAACTGTTTTATACATGAGAAAATAAAGGCTCAGAGAGATTTAGTAACTCATTCATGCTCGTGTGTGGTGGCTCTTAGTTTAGAAGCCTATTGAGTTTTAGGGCTTGTCTATGCTAACAGTTTAGACTCCTGTGATCTGTTTTTCATTTCTATAATTATGCTATTTCATGGATGATATATAAATAGAACCATACAATATGTCTCCTTTTTGACTGTTTTTCATTTAGCCTAATTTCCTTGATGCTCATCCAAGTTGTTCATTCTTTTTATTGCTGAATACTATTCCACAGCACGGATGTACCACCATTTGTTTTTTGTTTTTTATTGTGGTGCTGGGTTTCAAACCCAGCTTTTGAGGCAGGCACTCTACCAACTAAGCTATATCCCCAGTCTGGATGTACCACCATTTGTTAAACCTGTAGAAGGACATCTGGGTGGTTTCCAGTTGGGGGCTTTTAGGAATTAAGATTCTAAGAATGTTTGTGTACAGGTTTTTGTGTGGATGTAAGTTTTCATTTCTCTGTGGTCGATATCCAAGATTGTAATTGCTGGATTGCAAGTTCATGTTTAGTTTTATGAATACCTGCCATATTTTATGTCACAGTGGCTGTGCCATTTTATATTCCTGCTAGCGATGTGTTGATCCAGTTTCTCTGCATCCTTGTTGGCATCTAATGTGACTGTGTTTTTATTCAAGCCATTCTGATAAGTGTGCAGTAATATCTCATTGTGGTTTTAATCAGCATTTCTATAATGGTTAAATAATGTTGACCATCTTCTCATGTTCTTATTTTCCATTTCCATGTCTTCTTTTTAGTTTTTTTTGGGTGGGGGGAGCTGGGGGTTGAACCCAGGGGCATTTTATCACTGAGTCACATTCCTAGCCCTTTTTATTTATTTATTTTAAATTTTGATACAGGGTCTTGCTAAGTTGCTTAGGGCCTCAGTAAGTTGCTGAGACTGGTCTGAATTTACAATCCTCCTGCTTCATCCTCCTGAGTTGCTGGGATTACCAGTGAGCATCACTGTGCCTGGTTTGCATATTTTCTT
Source organism: Glaucomys volans (assembly GCA_020662805.1). NCBI lineage: Eukaryota > Metazoa > Chordata > Mammalia > Rodentia > Sciuridae > Glaucomys > Glaucomys volans. The sequence goes on along the minus strand of JAJEJO010048647.1, from coordinate 155,089 downwards.
TGGTGAAATTTCTGTGCTTGTCTTCTGCCCATTTCCTAGTTGGATTGTCCAGATTCTTCTTATAGTTGAGTTTAGAGAATCATTTGCATATTTATATGCTAGATTCTACTCTTTTGTCAAACATGTTGATTTAAAATATTTTCTTCTGGTCTATAGCTTGTATTTTCATTTTCTTCACATGAGCTTTCATAGAGCAAAAGTGTTTAACTTTGGCATGGTCTAATTTATCAGTTTTTCTTTTTATGTGTGTAGTTTTGGTGTTAAGTGTAAGAATTCTTCACCTAGCCCTAGGTTTCTTTTTCTTTTTTCTGTGGTGCTGGGGATTGAACACACACCTTACATGCTAAGCATGTGCTCTACCACCCCCAGTCCTAGCTCTAAGTTTGAGGATTCTTTTGTACATTTTTCCTAAAAAATTTATGGTTTGTGTTTATAATTAAATCAGTGATAATTTTGAGTTACTTTTTATATGTTTTGAGATTTGTCTAGGTTCTCTCTCTCTCTCTCTCTCTCTCTCTCTCTCCCTCTATGGATGTCCAATTACTCCAGTACCATTCTTTGAAATGGCTATCATCTTCCTTTAAGCTGTTTTGCACCCTTGCCAAAAATCATTTGGCTATACTTGTGTGAGTCTGTTTCTGGTTTATCTATTTTGCCCATTGATCTATGTGACTCCCTTTCCATCACTATCACACTATCTTGATTATTGCAGCTATAGAGTAAGTTTTAACATTGATTAAAGTGAATCCTCCCACTTTCTTCTTCATTAACACAATTATCATGGCCACTCTAGTACCTTTGCCTTTCCATATACATTTGAGAACCTATGGATCAATTTTGGTGTACTTTGATTTCTTTCCTCAGCATTTTATCATTTTCAGCATACAGATCCTGATCAGGTTTTGGAGATACACACATATATAGTGATGATGAGTGATATCATGTTTTAATTTTGATTTCTAGGTGTTCATTTCTGGTATATAGAAACATGATTACTTTTTTATGTGTTGCTGTTGTATCCTTTGACCTTGCTGAACTCATTTATTAGTTACAGGAGTGTTTTTGTAGATTGCTTGGGATTTACTGCATAGGCCATCATGCTGTCTGTATAAGTAAAGTTTTCTTTTGTTTCATCTTTCTGATCAATTTGCTTTTTCCCCTTGTCTTACTGCAGGGTCTAGGACTTCCAGTGCTATGTTGAAGAAGAGTGACAAGAACAGTGTATGTCCTTGCCTTGTTTTCAATCTTTGAGGAAAATCATTTCAGTTTTCTCTATTAGGTATAATGCTAGTAATAGGGCTGTATGTGTGCATGTGTACATGTGTGTGTGTGTGTGTGTGTGTGCGTGGTGTTGGGGATCCAACCCAGGACCTTGTAAATGCTAGGCAAGCGCTCTACCATTGAGCTATGTCCCAAGCTCTTTTTTAAAATTTTATTTTTAGTGAGACAGTCTCACTAAGTTGTTGAGGCTGACCTCAAACTTGTGATACTCCAGCAACAGCCTCACAAGTTGCTGGGATTACAGGCATGTGCCACTGTGCCCAGATTATTATTTGCGATGTTAATTATCTGCATGATTATTTGACTGTTGTCTATCTCCTTGCTAAACTAAAACCCTATGAGAGCTAATACAATAACTCACAACATAGTCTTTGTGCTTAGGGTTGTGCCTGGTACATTACGTGCTCAGTCCATGTTTGTGGAATGATAGGGCTCTCCCTCACCTGTGGAATAAAGTAGAAATGATTGCAGGATGTGATTTTGACTCACCTTCTCTAAGTCCTCTGCCTTCCAGGAAGTCAAACTGCTGGGCATTCCACACTTCTCTGAGAAAACCAATCCCTTTCTGATAATTTGTTCTGGTTTACATCATGCCCTGATTTTATCTTTTTATTTGTGCTTCAGTTGCTACCTCTACCTTGGGACCACCCCTCCCCTCCATCCCTCAGTAACTTTGCTACCTTATCAAAGGCCAATTAATACTCCAAGGCTATACCTGTCTCCCTCACTGATCTGTGTTTGAGAGCACAGTCTCTCCAATTTGTCCCTGGGAGCAGTACAGCCCTTGGACTCTAGGAGGCGCTCTTGGTTAGACATCGCCACCTGTTCCAGGCTGCAAGTTCTTAGACAGTAGGCAGTGCTCCTTGCCTGTATGCAAGGTCCCTTGCCTGGGACCCTTGCCTCCTAGTACCCAGGTCCTATACCGGAGTGACACTTAGACTCACCTTAATGAACTTACTGGGAATTCAGTGAATAAATGTGTCTGGTTGTGTTATTGGAGGCATGAACTGAAAATAGCAGGTGACTGCGACTTGCTTGCTTTTCCCCTCTGTGCCCTGTGGAGTTCCCTGCTCTCTCTCCTTTCCCAGCAGTAATCAATTACTGTCCCATGACATCTCCATCATCCCCTGAGCAGTGCCCAGCTCTCCCTGAAGGATGCCCAGGCTTCCCTTTCCCTTCAAACCCTCTAGAGAGGAGGCTGCTCAGCTGGTTACATTTCTGGCCACCAGCACCAGGAGGCAGGGTTGCTCTCCTCTTCATTCAGAAACATCTTCCCTAGGTGTGATGGTTAATTTTAGATGAGCTAGGGGATACCCAAATGGGTGGCAGAATACTATTTCTGGGTGTGTCTGGGAGGGTGCATCAAGAAGAGATTGTCATTTAAATCCATGGACTGAGCAAAGACTGCCCTAAACCATCATCCAGTTGGATGACTGGCATCATCTAATATATTGAGGGCCCAAACAGAATAAAAAGAAAGTGGGAAGGTGAATTTGCTTCTGTCTGAGGTGGGACATCCTTTCTCTCCTACTATTGAACTTCGGTGCTCCTGGATCTTGGGACTCCAGACACAGACAGGGAGTTGTGCTATTACTACTCTCTGCCCTCCTCAGGCCTTTAGACGCAGACTGAATTACACTACTGGCTTTCCTAGGTCTCCAGATTGCAGATGATAGATTGTAGGACCTCAGTCTTCAGAATCTCATGAGCCATCACCTATCTATGTCTATATCCTATTTTTTCTCTGGCGATCCCTAATATATTGGGGATGCTCAGGCTATTTCCCACTACTACCTGCCTTCCAGTTGCACCCCTATCACCTCTACAATTCTATGATTCCCAGCCAGCCCCTTGCCTTCATAGATACTCTGGCCCCTGACTCAGGCCTTTTTCCACCCCAAGTGCAGCTGCCATCCTGGGGGTTCCAAAGCTCAGAGATCAGGGGTAACAAGTTGGGGATCTGTGTTGTTTGGCCAGAATGTTTTATGAAGGCCCTAGTAGAGGAGGGACTCTGTGACCCTCCAGCCTTTTAGGGTCTTGGCTCTTTCCATATCTTGCCACTTTGCTTAAGATCCCATCTCTGTGCTCATACCCTGTCCTATGTCAGCTTGTGTCAGGACAAGCTGTGTCAATCCTTCCTTCCTTTTTTTTTTTTTTAACTTTCAGACAGGTCTCATTAAGTTCCTGAGGCTGGCCTAGAACTTGTGATCCTTCTGCCTTAGCCTCCTGAGCCCTCAGGATTATAAGCATGTACCCCATGCCTGGCTAAACTGTCAATTCTGAGTCCCACCTGCTGATCGCAGCATCCCTCCTTCACCTTTCTCTTCTTTTGTTCTCCCCACAGACTCTAGGCCTTAGAACCTGCCCTGTACTTCCCATTTTCTCCCAGATTTCCTTTCTTTTCTCCCTATTTTCCTGCTCCTGCATCACTAGCTCCTTCAAAATCCCAGGTCTCCCTCTTCTTAGCCTTAGTTGAACCTAATCATCCACCTTCAGTGGGATCACCTTAAAAATCAAAGTTGGTCAATTATTTGCTTTTCCTACATACCCCAGAGATTCTCCATGAGCCACAGGACTGGTGACCCAAAAGATCAAGGTCTTCTACTAGAGCAGAGGAAGGAGAAGATGAAGGGGGAGGGCAGAAGGGAAAATGGGCGGGGAGGAGAAATCTTGAAGTGAAATCAATTTCCATGTATGTATGAATTTGTCAGGATGAACCCAACTACCTTAAAGCTCCAATTTAAAAAAAAAAGGAGAACAAGGCAAAAAAAAAAAAAAAAAAAAAAGATCAAGGCCTGCTCGACAAGGCCCTGTGTGTGCTCTGCCTTGTGCAAGCTTGGCCAGCCTCATCTCCTTGAGTGCCCTCCACCAGACCATGAGCCTTGTGCCAAACTTGTGGATTTTAGCCACTGATGCCCCTTTCACAAACCTTCACCTGTGTAACAGCTATCCCTCTCCACATACTCCCATTGGCTGACTTGTCTTACTTTAAAACGAGCTCTTTCTATGTGTAGATATATCTTGTCAAGGCATAGAACAAGGCCAAGAAAGAAGCACAATGAACAGATAAACAGTTGGTACCTCTGTGGAGGACCAAAGGCAATCAGAATTGAGGAAGAGTTGGTCAAAGGCTACTTTAAACTTATCTGTGAAGTTTTCTTCCTTTTTTTTTTCTGTTCGCTTCTTGAGGTTCTAGGGATGCAACCCAGGGCTGACATATGCTAGGCAAGCACTCTACTACTGACTACTGAGTAACACCTTTGATTTTTACAAGGAGATGCTATCATGTATTTATTATTTGTGGGATATAAAACAAATGAACTAACTTGTTCAGTATGAGAAAGTCTTCCCCAGACTTCCCAGGCAGATGGAGCTGTTTCCTTATCTGGGATTGAATAGCACTATTCCCTATATTCTGTGAAATACTGATTTATTGCAATTGCTTATGCCTGCCTCTCTCTCTCTGAAATGGGGGAACCCCCTCAAAGATAGAAACTTTTTCTAATTCATGGTTTCAGTGTCTCACAAAGTGCGTGATCTGGAGCAGGTGCTCAGGGAGTGCCAAATCTAGTGAAGTGTATTTGCTAGTGGGCTCCTTCAAAAGACTCCACTATGGGGTGGCCCTGATGCTGGTCCCTAGAGGCTGATTAGAGTCCTTTTCGCAATGTTCAAGAAAGAATGTCTTCAGGAATCTGAAATGTGTTCAGCAGAGTCTCTGAACATTTTTGGTTGTGCCCAATGAGATCAGGCTGCATTGGAACCCCATAAGGTGAGGATCCAGTGCAGTGCCAGGCTTGCCACTTAGCATGCTTCTGAAGCCATTGCTTCTCAGCAGTAAATCAAAGGGCAAGGGATATATCCCAAAACATCGAATTTGTCAAGCTCAGCCCTGATCTGTATTTCTTTATTACTTTCATTTTGCAGTACTTGGGATTGAACTCAAGGGTGATCTACCACTTTATTATGTTTTTAAATTCTGAAATAGAGTCTTGCTAAGTTTCTAAGGCTGACTTCAAACTTGCAATTGTCGTGCCTCAGTATCTGGGATTATAGGTGAGCACCACCTTGCCTGGCCTGACCTATTTTTCTAAAATGGAGAGGCCAGCCCAAACAAACAGGCTGTCTCCATACAGGGGAGCTAGGGAGGTAAAAGGGGACACTCAAGAGTGTTCCAGGATTGGAGGGAGAGGTTGATCCATTCTCTGACAAGGCACCTGGAATCCCAGCTTAATGGTGGGAGTCAGTAGCTTTTGCAATTTTCCGGAGAAATCTGAGCTCCCAGGTCATAAGAATACTTCTTTGGACCTAGCTATTGCATATAGGCAAAAGGGCAAAGGAATGCTCTTAATGGTCTGATTGGATTGGTGGCTTTTGGAGTTGAAGTGTGTGCTGCGTGTCTACGGATATACCTTTGGACTTGGATGTGCTAGTGGTGAGGAGGCTGCAGACGGGTTTGAACCCCCCTAACCAGCCCCAGTATTCAACCTGGAATAAGACAGAGTTCCTGGGCTCTTAGGGGCAATGAGGTACTCAGATGCCTGTGGAGATAGAATGATGGTGGTGGCCTCGGGAATGTGGAGAACAGTCCCCTCCAGCCCCTCCCATCCCATCCAGCTCCTTCCCAGTTAACCACCCCAACCCCCACCATGGGCCTGAAAATTGCTGAAAGGACATTGGAATACACCACACACCTTTAGACCTCCATGAAGAACACCTGCAGTCGATCATCTCTTTGCAAGTAAGTTTATTTTTATTTACAACAGAATTGGTGGCTTTATTCCTCCATCATTTGGGACAATTGACATCAGCAGCCAGAGGGAAAGTCTGCAGTGAAGTCAAACTCATTCTGCCCCAGCCACAGCTCCGGAAGCTCATTGGCCCGGTCCAGTCCCAGTTCCACCACCAGTGACATCAGCACCTCCTCATCCACTGGGTCAGAATCGATGATAGCAGGGCTCTGGGCACCAGCAGAAGGAGAAAGTGACCCTGCCCCTCCCGCCTGAGCCCCAAAGCCCCAGTTTTGCAGAGACCCTGCCTCCCCAGGTTGGCCTGGAGTGGCAGCAGCCATCCCATGATACTGGCTATTAAGTTTCTGTAGCTGCATACTAGCCAGCAGGTGAGGGGCAGGGTGCAGGTTGAAGGGTGGGGGCTTAGTGGGAGGGCTAGCAGTAGGAGACCCTATTGGAGATGGAGATCCCGAGGAGCTAGTGGGAGCCCCACTGGCCTTGGCTCCATTTGAGGCTACCCCAGGGTAGTGCAGAATAGCCACTGCTTTCCGATCTTTCACCCCCAGGTTAGAGTACGCCAGAGAGTTCACCTCCTGGTTGGTATCCTAGAAGACAGAGAAAGACACACCATAGTCCCCCTGCTTCTGGCTAGTCCCTCATTATTCATCAGACCTGGAAGGCTTCACTGGGGCTAGAGATGAGAAGGTAAGGACCCCTTGGAAAGTTTAGGCTCTGAGCTCAAGTATCCTTTTGTTTCCGTGGCTCTGAGCACTGAGCTCAGATCCCAGTTCTAGCCCTGCGGTATCCACCATCCTAAGTGCGTTGAATGTTTTCATTTCCTTCCTGGGATGTTCCATCTCTGATTTTTTTTAAAAAGGCATTATCTTGTCCCTCTTCTCAGCCTCACTTTAATCTCTTTATCACAGTGGTCTTGTCCCAATTCTGCTTTTCTGTTCCTTCCCTGCCATCTTTCAACACCCCCCATGGGTTCAATTTGACCACATTTAAGCAAAAAAAATTCTCATTCTCCTAAGAGAAGGCCCTGTTGCTTCCTGTCTGCTCCAGGACACTAGATACCACATCTAGGAGGGCCTGGCACATGACCCTCAAATAGTTCATTTTTTCATGCCTCAGTGTCTCCATCTGTAAAATGGCAAAACTTACCTCCTTTGCAGGGGAGGTGCCACCCTTGACATCAAGTGCAGGCCTTGACATAGTTGGCATTTCAGTGCCTTGGCAGAAGTGGGATTGATTGGTGGGAGGCGGTGATGCCAGCTGGAGCTGTTGTGCTGTAAGTGAGGGAGAAGTAATGATTAAGGACAAGAAGCTTTGTTGACTAAGAAAGCACTAGCAAAGCCCCAAACAGGGTAACTCTACATAGCTAAAGGTTTTGGTGACAGGGTTAAACCCAAGACCAGAGACTGCCTGGGTGGAGAGAAGACCAAGCTAGAATTTTTGCCTGAGGCTGGAAAGGTGCTTGACTCAGACAGGTGCTGCCCAGGCAGCCAACCACCCGCATCAGCAAGAGGCGACACATATGACTGTTTTCTCATGCAAGTAATTTCAAAGTCCCAAGTTGAGGGTATGGGTTAGGAATGACACTGTCCCTGGTTCTGAGGGACAGGAATGTCCTTGAGTAAGCAGCACGTTAAGTCAATAGACCAATAGCATCCAGGCTGGAGAGCTTAGGTCTCCACTGAGTCTGGAAGAATGTGGGAAGAATTCAGGGTTAGGAAGATCTGCAAAGTTGTGGAGGTTGCAGCACAAGGAAGAACAAATTCCCTAAGCAAGTGTCACAGGGCTCCAAAGCCCTGCATGTCTGAGAAACCCAGTCCATGAGGGTGGTCTGGAGTCTTCCAGGCAGCTGGAGTCAGAAAGCAGCTAGAAATCTGTTTTCTCCACATTTCAAGTCCCTTCCAAGACAGCAATGGGTTTTCCCAGGACACCTGTCCCAAAGCCCGAGCCCAGCCACATACAATATGTAGATGAGAATAATTCATCCTGGAGGGAAACTGAGGCACGAGAGTCAGTTGGTTTCCAGTCAGGAAGCAGTGGTTCTGGGAGCAGAATCTAGCATTCCTATGTCCACATTGCCTCACTTGACCACTGGCTAAGTTCTCATACCTGGAATGACTCAGATGGCTTCAGAAAAAAGAAAATGTTTCTCTGGCTCAAATGCCAAAAGGATAAGAGGATGAGGGCAAAGAATACCCTCAAACCAGAAAATTTAAGGACCTCAGAAAATTCAAGTTATTTTCCTAGAAGCTTGTTTTTAAGAAAAAATCCCATATATTCTACTCTTCAGGATCAATTAGATATGTAGAATTCCATGTATAAATACCACTCAGTCCAAAGAATCTTAAGGACCTTTAGAAAGAGTTCTAATCTTTCCAAAGAGGCTAGAATTCCCCAGAACACTAACCCTTCCCCACCACAGGTCTGAATAATCATTAGGAACCTGTTCGGACACTTTAGAAAGTGGCGGCTCTTACTGCCTCACGGTATCATCTTCGCACTAACTGCACAGGGGACGGGGGAGACAAGAAAATAAAGAAAGGGGAAAACAAAAAGAAAATACCAGGGGGGAAAATCATTTGCTGGGTCCCCTACCACTGCTTGTTTGGAGCTTTGCTCCTTCTCTGAGGCAGCCCTAGAATATTTCAAACCAGTGATCACAAGACAAGGACTTTAACGAGTGCCTTCTTCAAGAGTCCAGGCACCTTCACTATCAGGCAATTTTCATGTTGAAAGAAAATATCTGGGGAGCCCTGCCCATATTTTCCCCTTTCCATTCCTTTATGCCGCCCAGTACCTGAATGAAAAAAATTGCAGCAACAATAACACGGGGGGGGGGGGGGGGGGGGGGGGGGGAGGGGGGGAGGGGGAGAGAGAGAGAGAGAGAGAGAGAGAGAGAGAGAGAGAGAAAGAAAGAAACAAGAAATAAGTAAAACCGTTCTAGTATTAATTCGCCGGGAAGACCACTTTGCCATGTCTCCCCCTTCAGGCTGGGAGCTCCCCTCGGCGGGACCCTGTCTGCATTCAGATCTGCCGCCTCAGATCAACACCTCGTCACCCGCTCTAGCCCCCCGCTTGGGTCTGCACACTGCAGGCGCTCGGTAAGCGTTTCTGAATCATCTCAAGAGGCAGTCGCATTTCGACCTCCATACCTGGCCCTGCTTCCCTGATTTTCTGTCCTACCCTCCACTCCTTAGCCCATTCGAAGGCTAAAGTTGGCAGCGTGGAAACGTCCCATTCTGTTTTCCCAAGCTGCGAACCGACCACGGCGAAACGGCTGCCAGAGACGGCTGGGAAACCCAGAGCAACAAGTGCCTCCTCGCCGGCTGGTGCCTCGCGGCCCCCGACCACAGTTCCCAGTTCCGACGCCCGCCCAGAGGTTCAGACCGTCCCTTGCTTGAGAGCGCAATCCCCTCCCGCCTAGATGAGGTGGAAAGGGACCAGAGAAAGAGAGAAGGGCAAGGAAGGTAGGTGGGCGTCGTCTTTAACCTGTTGGGTTAAAGTTAAAATGGCACCAACCGGATGGCTCCATCTCCATTGCTATTTTCTCACTCAGGGGAAATTTTAAAATCCAAAAAGCACTGCGGCTTGGCTTGGACGCGTTCTAACAAGACCGGTCAGTTTCGCCACCTGAAAACTAAAGGCCCGTTGTTTGCGGACAACGCGGCTGCCCTCCTCGCCGTATCCCAGATGGAGCCGCCCGAGCTCTGGGAGGCTGGCGCGTACCTGCCGGGTGGGCGCGAGCAGGCAGACCCCTAGGGCTCCGAGCATCCGCTCCCTAAAGTGCTATATCAGGAACTGATCCTAGAGACAGGATGCACAGGCGGGGAGGGGAGCGGGGTCTCGGCCTCAGGCGAATTTGGGAGCCCCGCGGTGTTTCCGCACGCGGGGGCGCACTCTGGCGCCGGCTGCAGCCGCCACTCCAGCGTCTCACCAACACTTACCAAGCGCCCGCTGAGCACCCGATGCGACCGCTGGCTGAGCCTACCCCTAGCCAAGCCGCCTGCGGTCAGTGCTATAAGCCCGCTAAGAAAAGAGTGAGAGAGGTTCGGAGAGGTGCGGTAACTTGCCCAAGGTCACAGCGCTAGAAAGTGGCAGAGCCGGGATTCGCAGCCAGGTCGGTCTGACTCCAAGTCCAGCGCTCCTCAAGGCAGGGACTCCGCGCGCTGCCGGGCCGCCCCCGTTTATAGGGAGAGGGGTGTGTGCGTGCGTGCGTGTGTGTGTGGGGGCGTGTGTATGTGTGTGTGTGTGTGTGAGAGAGAGAGAGAGAGAGAGAGAGAGAGAGCGCGCGCGCAAGCGAGCCGAGGTCGACTGGGTAGTGGAGGCAAGTTGCCCAAATTCGCTAACTTCCATCCCGCAATTCCGCGGAACTCGGCCCGAAAAGCCCCTCTCGCCTCCGGCCCGCGAAGGAAACCTGAGTTTTGTGCAGACCCTGAGCTGGAGCTTCCAGATGTTGTCCGGGAGATTAGGAAAGTCGGTGGAAGCCAAGCCGGAGAAAGCGCGGGCGCGGGGAGAAAAGGTGCTGCGGTCTCCCCAAGAGAAACGGGAGCTGGGTCCGGCTGGCCGGCAGGCGGGCGCGCTGGCGAGCCAACCCGCGCGCTGGCTGACTGGCGGGCGGTGGCGGCGGCGGCCCCTCTGCCCCTAGCAGAGCAGCTTTGAAACAGAAAACAAGTCCCCAGAACCCCCTGGCCCGCCCGGCCACCGCCCGCTCCCCACGCCCGCTCTGCGGGAGTCCTCGGCCCCACAGCTCAGCCCAGCGTCCTACCCGGCGGCCCGGCTTACCTTCGCGAAGCCGCCTGCCCTGGAGAGAGGAAAGCGCGGAGCTCTGTGAGGCGCGGGAGAAGCAGCGGAGCCCCCAGCCTCTTGGCACGCACGCACGCTGCCGCCGCCGCCGCGAACCGGTCGTGCTCAGCACCAGCAGCCGCGCCGGTGGCCACCAGACCCCAGGGCGCCTGGGAAAAGCCCGCACCGCCGCGCCGCGCCGCCGCACCGCACCGTGCCGCGCCAAGCAACCCCGGCCCGCGCCCGTGCCCGCCCGCTTGCCCGCCCGCCCGCAGCTTCGGCGCCGGACTCCGGGGCGGTGGCGGTGGCGGCCACCGCGTTCCCTTCCCGGCGCGGGGGACCCGGCTCTCAAGCCCCCATTGCCGCCCAGAGAGCCCTGACGCACACGCACACGGCAGCAGGCTGGCTTCGGCAAGGAATCCCAGAAGGACAGACCCCCCTTTCTCCCCTTTTTTTTTTCTCCCCCCAATTTCCACGTCTTTATAACCGGCTTAGGGCATTATTAGCACATGTCCTGGCTCGTGGGCGAGTTGGTGGCAAAATCTGAACTGGATACTCACGGAGGGCCCGAGCGGGTGCTGTGCCTTCCTCAGCGCTCTTCCTCTTCGCCGGGAACAGCCCCTCACCGACAGGCTGTGGGAGGGCAGCCGGGCGGAGCGAACCTCCTCTCCGCAGCTCAGCGGTGCCCCTTCTGCAGTTGTGCCGCCGGGAACATTTTATAGCGGTGGCTGGCGTGTGTGGCCCTTTAAAGGCGCTCGAGCTGGTGCAGTCACCGCGGATCGTGTGAAAGCGAAGGGCCGGCTGGGGAACGGAGTGCGCGCGGCCCCGCTGGTCCAGCAGCCTTGGGGACTGGCCACAGCTCCCGAGGTGGGGCTGATGGGGCCAGGGTATGGGCACCCCTCGTCCAGTGCCCCTGCCAGTGCCTGCGCTCCTAAAGCTGTCGGGGCCCTGGGCCCGGGACATGAGCTCTCCCCACCGCCCTGCATGGACTTGCCCAATAAATTCCACTTAGTAATTTCACTGAGGCGAGGGAGAGCTGTTAGTGTCTGTTTTCTGACCTAAATCTAACGGGTGGTCAGAGGGGTCTTCGGGGGTCTCGGGGGGAAAACCGTGGGCCCAGGGGAAGACCCAGAGTAGGGGGATGCACACGGGACGGGGCTGGCACGGCTTGGCCTTAGTTTGCTTCAAGGGCTTCCTCGGAGCCTTTCTGCCCTCTTTGGGCTGCACCATCTCCCTCATTGAAGGGCTGACGCTGGGGGGGGGGGTGTTCCTGTACACTTAAAGTCGTCACATTCTAGGCAGAGCCACTTGGGGAACCTATATGGTATGGCCGCGTTGGTTTCCCTCGAAGGCCTGAGCTGGGATTGGGTTCAAGGGTTTCTGTCTTGTGGTCATCCAAGGCAGAAGGAGGCTGACAGGATGGGACACTGAGAAATGCTCCTTTGCCAGACCTTGGGACCAGGTACAGCTCACGTGGCTCCTCTAAAAGCCAAGAACAGGCAGTAGGGTTCAAAAAGCTTGCTCCAGGGTTCTCAAGAGATTCCTCCTGCCTTCCCACAATGCCAGGTTATTTTACTATGATTATATAACCCTTCCCATCTAGAAAGAATAACATTTTTGCATTTGGAGCATATTTTTCTTGGGTTGGGATGTAAACTTAAAAATTCTTACTGGAAAGACACCTAGGTTTTCTCTCTCATCTTAATTCATGTTCCCTGTGGCCAAAAAACTCCCACCTCACCTCTTACAGGAAGACCACCAGGATTACTCCTCTAGCCCGGTCCCCCCCACCCCCAGCCTTTCAGCAACAACTACTCAGTTTACACTGTTTATAAAACATGTTCTTTAAAAAAGTCCTGCTGTTAAGGAAAGGGGGGAGGAATGTCAAGAAGTCATTTTCGACATGTATGTGTTCTGTCTTCTTAATTGGATTTGAAGACCTGAAGGTCTTTTTTCTTTCTTTTGTATCCCCAAGTGCCCTGCAGTTTGCTCCTCTAACAAAGTTCTGTTTGTTGACGAACTGACCAGCTTACTGACCTAAAGATGGGGAGCAAATGGAGGAATAAATCAAGGCCTTCCTTTGGCATCTGGAGGAAGCTGGGGCCAGTGCCCTTGATGCCAGGCAAACCCATTTCCCAGTTCTGAAAGCTGCCTAGTACGGCTCCATGCTCCCACTCCACCCCAACGCAAACTCTGGTGACAAGGACACCCCTCACATCATTTCTGCATTTTCTCAGTTTTCCCAGAGATTGTGGGTCATTCCCAATTTCCTTCTGATAAAAGGCGGGTTTTGTCCGAACCCTAAATTCCTATTGGGTTTGCATGTGGAATACACCCTGACGCTCTATTGGTGTTTGCCTGTGGTGGAAAAAAAAACACATTTCTGTGGAAACCTAGTAGCGGAGAAGGAGCAGCCGTAGGCTTTTGAATTGTGTGTTGCTAATGTGGACCCTTGACCTACCCTCCCCCTTAACTCGGACACCCGAGCCAGTCTGGAAACTCGGTTGCAGGCTCCAGATCCAGGAGGTGCGGATCCGCCCTCCATCTATTGGATGGCTCCCAGGCCAATTGTTAGAAAGAGGCATATGTTCATCTCGGCTTCTGGAGTGTCTCCGGAGCAGTTGCTCAACAGCCAGCCCCCTCCCCCATCCGGACCATTGAAGGGCAGAAAAAGGAGCGCCCTCCGCCGCATTTCTCTGTGCCCACATGACAGAAAGGGCCTCCCCACTGGTGACTTCCTGTCATTTCCACTGCCCACCTCCTGAGGAGCAAGAAAGAGAGGGACTTTAAGCACTCAGATTTAGAGCACAAAAGCCACCCCTTTCCTTTTGGGGGAGATGGGCGAGGAGGTTAGTTGCAGAGGCTGAGGGAGCGTAGGAGACGTTTGCGATTCTTGGCAAATATGCCCTGGATCACTGACTTCCCATTCGGCCCCAGCCGGGCTCAGAGCTCTCCACTGAACTCTTATCTCCAACTTGGCAACTTGATCGCAAGCTTGCGAAGCAAGGAGAGAACAGGGATGGTCACCCAGCAAGAACCTTCTGTGTGCCAGAAGTGGGCCTGGCATGTTCCCATCCATCATCTCATTTAATTCCCAGGACAACCCTGGAAGGTTGGGTTACTAAAGGTAAAACAGAGTCTCTGGAGTAGTGCCTGAGTTCACACAGCCAGGAGGCTGGGTGTTTGAATCTGGGTGGGTCTGGCTGAGAAGTCTTTTCCCTACACACCCTACTGCCTGGGAAGGCAAGAAGGGGGTCCAGAATGTAGTTTCAGGGATTAGTGACCTGGGTTTAAATACTTACTCTACCTTTTGCTAGTTGTGTGGTCACTTGCTAGGTCAAGTGGCTCCACTTTGGGGGCCTCAGTTTTCCCATCCATTAAATGGGGATCATAATGGTGCCTACTCTGTGAGGTTGTTGTAAAGAGTAGAAGGAAAGGCATAGCCTATTGGTGCCGACTGTGCAGTAAATGGCCAATAAATGCTGGTATTGTACTGTGTCTTCTGATTCTTTTCCTTTTGGCCTCTGTCCCTTCCTCAGCTCACACACTTGGGGTTCAATATACTTGCTGACTGAGTAATTTAAAAATCAGACTGGGAAAGGATGAAGGAGGTGTAATAAACTCAGGAAGGGGAGGGAAAGGAAAATGCACATTTGTTTGCAAAATCCCACTCTCCAGAACCAAGGGCTCCTTGGGTCGTATGATAGGAATAAATTCAGGCAGTAAAAGATGACCACATTTTACAGGTCAGCCCATAAACTCGTAGAGTGGTCACCAGAAACATAGACTCAATATATATGTAGAAAAGTTAAAAGTACAAGTTTTTGCGTACAAAGAAGCAGAAGTATTTCTAATAGGGATAAATGGAAAGTAGACTAAAGGTTCACAATTAGTGAGTATCCCTTGGCACCTAGGTACAAAAAAACAAGACAAAACCAAACCAAAACAACACAAACAAAAAACTCAAAACACCACCAACAAAAAACCCCCAAACCAACCAAAAATCCAAATTTTATTCATGGGAAAATGTTCACAACAAAATATTAAATAAAAATGCTGGGTACAAAGTTACATAAATATAATGCCAAGTTGCAAAGGGCACAAAGGGTACAAAATTAAATTCTATGCTTTCAAACATGTATGAATATATATATAAGGCAATGGTTAGAATAAAAAACAAAGATAACAGTGTTAGTAGGGGGTAGGATTATGAATGATTTTTTCTTTCTTTTCTCCATGTTATATGATATGATTATATTATACTTACAAGTAAATACAAGTTTATATTTAATAGACTGCCTAAACAGTATGTTCCCACTTTTGTTAAAATTGTATGTGCATAGAAAAAATGCTGGAAGCAAATATACAAAATGCTAACAGTGATTATAATTGAGTAGTGGGATTATGGGTGATATTTTTCTCTTCCTTTAAAAGATTTTTGCAACGTGATTATATTGTTTTCTTGCAATTAGAACAGATTCATAACTTGAAAAGTGTGTAATCAGTAGGATCCTACTTGCGGTAAAAGTATGAATGCAAATTGAAAAAAATGGGAAGGAAATATACTAAAATATTAAGTTTTATATTAGGTGGTAAAGGATAATGGATAATTTCTCCACTTTTAAATTTTTTTCTGTAGTATGGTTTTATTATTTTTATAATTAAAATAAAACAATACCTAAAAATACCATATACAATATGATACTGCTTTTGTTAAAAATGAATGTGTACTCATAACAAAACAATAAACTGTACTAAAATGTGGTTTGCTCTGGGTGGTAGGGTTATGGTTGATTTTTGTTTTGTCCTTTATATGTGGCTTCTTAAGTTTCCATATTTCTACAGTCATATTATTATTATTATTAATATTAGTGGTGGTATTAGGGATTGAACCCAGGGGCACTCTACCTCTGAGCCACATCCTCAGCCCTTTTAATTTTATTCTGAGATGGGGTCTTGCTAGGTTGCCAAGGCAGCTTCCAATTTGCAATCCTGCTTCAGCCTCCTGAGAAACTAGGATTATAGGTGTGCACCAACACACCCAGCCACCGTGTATTTTTTAATTAGAAAAAATGTATAAATCAATTCAATATTGGAGTATTTATGGGGAAAAAGGGCACATTTGGGTTTGCTTCAAAATATTCTGGAGGGATGGGAGGAAAGTAGATGGAGACATAGATTAAATCAAGATAACTGTTGAAGATGGGTAAAGGAGGCTTCATTATAATGTTTTCTTGTGTGTATGTGTTGTAGGTGTATATAATTTTTTTTTGCAGTACCAGGGATCAAACCCAGGGATTCGCACATGCTAAACAAGTGCTGTACCACTGAACAAATATGTATTTTTTTAAAAAGTATCTTTCACATACATTATCTTTTTTAATCTTACACCACCCCATTGTGATCAAATATCTTCATTTTATAGAAAACTGAAATTCAAACAGGTGAAGTCTTTTTCTCTAGGTCACATAACTGGGAGGTGAGACTGTGGAGTTGACCTGGGTCTCCTAACTTCAATCCCAGATCTCTTCAGGATATTCCAGTTGCTGCTTATTTCCTTTTTTCTTCTCTTTTCTTTCTTTCTTTCTTTTTTACTTATTTCTTTTTAAATATTTCTTGGTTTTTTTTTTCTTTTTTGTTTTGTTTTGTGGTGCAGGGGATGGAACCCAGGACTTCACACATGCTAGGCAAGTGCTCTACCACTGAGCTACACTCCAGTCCTATTTTTTGCTTCTTTTTAATAATTAAAAATAATTAACATTTTGCCTGATTATGAATGTAAACAGAGAATTTGGAAATAACAGAAAAGCACTGGAGGAAAACACAGTAATCAATCCCACCACACCATCTTAACCCTTCGGTGTCCAGTCATAGATTTGTGTAAGTTGCCTCTTACTCCAGAGGTATTGCTAGTGGCAAACATTTTCTCAGGAAGAGTAGGCACTTATTCCTGAGTGCAGAGGCAGCTGTTTGGGGGGGGGGGGGCTCTGCCTGTGTAGAGTCCCTTAAGATGGTCGATCCTAGCCATCTCAGCCCCTCCATTCTTCTCTATGTCCCCTTTGGAGACTACAGTCTGAACCCCAGTTCTTCCTATATCCCTCCTTTCTCTGCCCAATCTTGGCATCAAAGTCCATTTGGGAAAGTCTGGGTGACCTTTCTCCTCTTGCCCATCTGGAGCCCCTGCCCAGGAGTCCCTTTAGTAGACTACGAGTCTGCAACCACTCCATGTGCGCCTGTGCCTCCATTTCCCCATCTCGAAGATGCTAGTGAGAATAGCAGACGGGTCGGCCCCTGCCAGGGAGTGATGAGCTAACGTCTGTAGCGCTTTCCAGCCCCTCCGAGCAAGGTGCTGGAGCCTCCCCGGCCCGCGCTTGCCGCTGCCAGCCTGACTGAGTGCCTGGGCCTGGCTGCCCCGTGTGCGTGGAGGGAGCAGCCACATTCCTCTGACCCAGGCCAGCGGGCTTGGACAGGCTCTCGCTTTTGCTCCTGTGTTTGAAAAAAAAAGAAGAGAAGAGGAGATGGAGATCAAGAGGCAGGAGAGGAAAGGACCTTGAGAATTAGAAAACCGAGGAAAGATAACAGGGCATCCTCGGGCACCCTAATCAGGCTCATAGATTCTAGCCTTAGTTTCCTGTTTATACAGTGGTGGGGGAAGTTTGGAAAGGGCCAAGAATTGGGTCCAGTTGAATTAATTCTCTACTTGACTTCCTGTTATTTATGCATAATGGGAAAACCACAAATATACAAACAGCCTTGCCACCCGCTTCTTGAGTCCTTGGGAATTCTTGGATATGGCTCTGCCCACTCCAGCTTTGGGGGATGTTGTTTCAGAGTATGTTCCTTCTTATGATGCTTTTTAGCATTCAGGGACCCAAGAACCCTGTGAAGTCAACACTCTCATCCCCATTTTATTATTTATTTACTACTTTTGCAGTGCCAGGGATCAGTCCTAGGGCTTGGTGAATGCTAGGCAAGCACCTGACCACTGGGTTATACCCCCAGCTCTCATTTCTATTTTCAAGAGAAGGCACTGAGGCACAGAGAGGCAATATAACAAGCCCAAGATCATACAGCTAGTAAATGATGGATTGGAATTCACAGCCAAGTCTGACTCACTCTGGAAGCCAAACTCTCCCCACCAGGTTACCTGCTCCTCTGGTATCTGTGTCCCTGCTTTTCTTTTTTAAAAAATGGATAGTACAGCACACTCATTGCAGTAAATGGCCAACACATGTGGCTAGAATGTGTGCAGGGCCCATGTTGAGGGAGGAGCCCAGTAGGGACTGTGGCAATCTCCAGGGATGAGGTGCAAGGTGGGAGAGGGCTGCAGCCTTCGGGAAAGCAAAGACAATTCTGAAAAATGTTGCCCAGGGAAAATCCCAGGGTTCAAAGGCAGGAGAGACCGAGGTGCTTGAGTAGGGGAGAGCAGCAGCCAGGCTGGTCTGTCCCTGGGCTGTTCGGGTGTCAGCAGAGAAGTGGAGGCCTTGAGAAGGTGTGAGGCTTTGTGGGGGAAGCGAAACTCAGCTTTAGCATGTTTAGTTTAAGCTGTTGGCAGAACATCCAAGTGGAAATAGCTTGCACACAGCCAGGAATATAGGACTGGAAAGAAAGTGTGAGGTTGTGTCAAAAAGAGCAATCGGCAGGATGACTTTCGGCCAAATTTAGGAGAACTTTCCCCTGACTCTCCACCAGCACAGAGAGGGGCTTTCTCCTCAGGGCCCTGGAGACTCTGGCTATTCATTGAAGCTCCCCCATCCTCTCCCTTCCCCAACCCCTCCAGACCAGTGCAATCACGGACGCATGCTTCAAATCCCTAAAGGACAGTGTGAGGGTATCTCAGTCTATAAATTTCCCCATGCCAGAGAGTGACAGGGGCCTCATCTCACTTTGCTAAATACATTTTGGCTAGTCCTCAGGCATGCCAGGCCTTCGCTGATTTCACTTTGGCTTCTAGAACACAAGCCTATGGGGTCTTGTTTGCTCTCCTTTTTCTGCCACCCGCCATTCTGAGGCCAGCACAGTGTCTCCCAGCTTACTTCATCCTTAAAAAGGTGAGACCATTTTCTTATTTATATATTTCTTTTTTCTTTTTTTGTGGTGCTGGAGATGGAACCCAGAGCCTCACACATGTGAGGCAAGCACTCTACCATGTGCTCTATCCCCAGCCCTAGGTGAGACCATTTTAGACTGGCCCTGCTCCCTGTGGCATCAGGCTGAAACTACTCCCCTTGCCTAAACCCTGAGATGATGTGGTGGATCCAATGCCCCCAATTTCATCTCCTTGGTAGAGGCGTTTCCTTGCATTCACCTTCTTGGGCTCTAAGGACCTTTCCTCTTCACATCCTGATCCCATCTCAGCTGCAGTCTCACACTTTCCCACTTTCATTCATGAGCCCCAATTTGCCTCCAATCAGAGTCTCTGCTGGCATGGAGAAATTAGAAGTTTGGATCATTAGTCTCTATTGTCTTTCTTGGCACTAGACTTTGGGTTTGGGGGCTGCAGGTTTGGTTACCCAAGGTCCTTCACCTGTCAAAAATCCAGAGACAG
The DNA here is from genome assembly GCA_020662805.1 of Glaucomys volans. Lineage (NCBI taxonomy): Eukaryota > Metazoa > Chordata > Mammalia > Rodentia > Sciuridae > Glaucomys > Glaucomys volans. Next base: position 135,736 of record JAJEJO010048647.1, on the reverse strand, counting down.
TGCCTCAGCTAACACACTGTCTCTTTGTACTAATTACAAAAAGGCGCCCCCTCTGGCAAGAGAAATTAGAAACATGTGCTGCTTCCCCTGAACTTTCACCACCAGAGCCTATGGTTTGGTGAGTGAAATGAAAGTTGGACTTTAGGGTACAATCTATACAAGTAGATATTGAGGTTCTGCAAAATGCTGAGTCTGAGCTGAGTGTGGTGGCTCACACCTGTAATCCCAGCTACTTGGGAGACTGAGGCAGGAGGATTACCAAGTTTGAGGCCAGTCTCTGCAACTTAGTGAGACCCTGTCTCAAAATAAAATTTTAAAAAGACTGGAGATGTAGCTCAGTGGTTTCAATCCCCAGTACCACCAAAAAAAAAAAAAAAGTGTCAAGTATGGGTTAGGTTCCCATAGTGGCTCAGCACACTGAGTACATCAACCTCAGGGGAGTACTATTCCTACTTATTTTGAATGATAACATCACTGGCAATGTACATGGAGCACTTACTAGGTGACAGACTCTCCTTGTTCTTAATGCTCCATACTTACTTTCTCATCTAACCCCCACAACAACCTGAAGATGAGTACTAATATTACATCATCCCTATTTTCCTGATAGGAAAGTCAAGGCACAGAGAAGTTGCACAGCTTTCCAAATTGTACATCTTGTATATTTGGGACTGAGGGGCCAAACCAGGAAGATTAGCCCCAGAGCCTCTGCTAGTGACCACTGTGCCTTGCTGCTTCCTACATAATGCAATGCCCAGTGTCATAGTTCATAAAAGGCCTTTCCCATCCATGGGCAAGGTTGATTCTTATGATTCCTCCTCCCTCCATGTAAAGTTGTTACTATCAATCCCATTTTCCAGACTAAGGGAGGAGACTCAGAGAGGTGAGGTGAACTTGCTGAAGTCCCACAGCTCCCAAGTAAGGATACTGGGATTAGAATCCAGTTGTTCCTGATCAGATCTTCCTTTTCCCACTCTTTGTGCTGCCCCCTCACACCCCCCCACACCTGGTCAAAAGTTCTCTTCTGGCTTCAAAACTGTCAGAGATGGTAGGGATTGGAAGGATGACCTCATTTGAACTTCTCACTGTGACAAAGGAGGAAGCTTAGCACTCTACTGATACCTGGTTAGAGTCAGGGGAGAATAGACAGACTGAGCAAAAAGATTTATTCAATGGACAGAGAAAGAATGGATGAGAGGGAGAGAAAGATAATGATGGGGAGAGAGAGGGCTCCAGCAAGTGAGAGCAGGCGCCTGGGAAGGAAGAAAACAAGGCAAGGAAAAGAAATCAAATGAGAAAGAAAAAGACCCAAAGTGGGGTGAAGGCATAAGTGACCGGCCATCTGGAAACAGCACTGAGCTCTGCGGGGGCGTGTGTTTGTGAAGCAGGGGAGCTAGACCGGCAGGTGCGAGGGCCCAGCTGCTGCCAGCCAAGAACTGTCCAGGCCCAGCGCCCAACTGGAAAAGAGACATAGCCCCTGCAAGAGACTTCTCAAGGGGGGATTTCAGCTGGAGGAAGCTGCCCTCTCCTAGGGCCAGGTGGGGCTCACCTCTGAACAGCTCATCTGGGGAGGACAGTTCCTGTGGCCTCTCTTTGTATTTTTTTTTTTTCATTTTCTTTAAGCCTCTCTCAACTGCAGCCTTTAGGGCCTGGAATACAAATGATTTCCTGCTGTGTTCGAATCCCAGGCTGCCTTGTCCTGTTCTTAAATGGTCTGAATAGATAAGTAAATGCCAATTCATGTTACCCTCAGCAGAAATCCAGTAGGAATAGATAGGGAGGGGAAAATAGCCGCCAGACCTATTGGTCTTGCTCCTACCCAACCCCAGGCATGGCCAGGCCTGATAGAGCACAGGGCTGTGCCATCAATCGGACCTTGATTCAAGTCTCAGGGCTGCCATTTCTAATCTGTGTGACTTTGGGCAGGTGACTTTGGTTAGTTGCGCCTCAGTTTCCTCAGGTGTAAGTTGGGGGGGGAAGTAACCTACCTCATGAGGCTGTGCCAGGGTTGGATGAGATAATGTCTCTGGCTATAAACTCTCAAGTGCTGTACACATGTGAGTAATTACTATTCCCTGACCTTTGTTCCCTGCTGCTTGGGGGATGGAGTCAGCCTTCCAATTTGAGTCCAGTTCCAAGCCTGACTTCACCTCCTTGGTCCTGTTTTCTTCATTGTTACATATGACTGTGTGGGAAGTCAGACCTCCTGACCCACCAGAGTAGGCTCAGGGATGGCTATTATTCCTACATAGTTTTGTTTTTGTGGTGTTGGGAATTGAACCCATGGCCTTATGCATGCTAGGCAAGTGTTCTACTACTGAAGTACACCCTGAGCCCCTGATACAATTCTTTTCTTTTTTTTTTTTTGCGGTGCTGTGGAGATACAATTCTTTTCTACAGGCCACAAATGTGAGCTGAGCCCCTACTGACAAGACCTCAGAGGAGACTAAGGTGCCACTTTAGCCCTCAAGGATTTTCCAGTACAGTGGGGGAGATAGAAAAGTCAATAATAAAGTAAAGTAGGAAATAGGAGTATATGACATCTGAGCTGAGGACTGGTACTCCCCGGGTGTTAGGGACAGCATGGTCAAAGGCCTTGATGGGAACTAGAAGAACAGTACAAGGTGGGGTCTGTGAGGTCACAGGAGCCTGACTTGGATGCCACATTAAGAAATTCAGTCTCGATATTGTCACTGAGGGTGATGTGGGCAGATATACACAGAGCCTGGTACAGTTGGTTACTCAGCAAAGTGTGCTCATTGCCTTGACCTTCTCCCTCCACCTTCCACCCCCACTAGCACATGAGCCCTAGGCTTCCCAGAGAACTTTCCGGCCTCAGCCCTGAACATGGCCACATAAGACTCATGATCCCTCTGTCACCTTCCTTCAGCTTTCCAAGCTCAGTAAATGGCACCTCTGTTCCCTCAATTTCTCAGGCCCAAACCTTCCCTTCATCTTTCTTTTTTTACCCCATGTCCAACTTCTATTGGCTCTCTCTAAAATGCAGCCAGGATTCAAAGTACTCCTCACCACTTCCAAGGCCATCACCCTGGCCCTTGTTACTCCTATCACCCGTGTCACTTCAGTGATCTCAACTCCCGGCCCCACAGCAGCCAGAGGGATCCTGTCTTCCTTGACTTGGGAACTGTCACTGGCTCTCTTTCCCACTTGAGATTAAAAACAAAGTCCTTACAGTGGCCCATATGACCTGTGGGGTCCCTTCTACTCAATATTCATTTCCTTCTACTCTTCCCTTTATTCTTTCAGCTTCTGGCACACTGGTCTCACTATCTCTTGGATGTGACAATGTGGCTCTTGTCTTAGGCCCTTTACATTTGCTAATCCCTCTGCCTGGAATATTGTTTCCCACACGGCTTGTTTCCTCACTGCATTCAGGTCTCTGCTCAATATCACCTTCTCTAATGGGCTTTTTCTGGGTACCTTATCTAAAACACCAGTACCAACACTCTTAACTCTCACCTTGCTTCATTTTTATCCACAGTGCTTGTCACCACTGGTCCATACCATTTTTATTATCTGTCTCTATGACTAGAAGGAACCCTCCATGAGGTCAGGAATTTCTAGGTTTTGTTCATTTTTGTTCCCCAGTGACTAGTACTCTGATTGGCACATAATGGGTGGTCAATAATTATCTTTTGGGTGAAGGAATGGTTGAGATGGAAAATCAGCTTCTGGGTGATGGTGAGAGAAACAGCAAGAGAGACAGAGGTGTCATGGGGCAGAGTTTGGCCAAATATGCTCAGGGAAGTTGAAACAGATTCTGCAGAAGCGGCCTCAGAGGATAAAAAGGTATGAGGGAGAGCCAGATGAAGGCTGCAAGAGGAAAGTCCTGCACCTCACACAGAGGGGGTAGGGATGGCTGCTGGTAATCCCAGGATCATAGCAGAGGCTTATGAGTGGGCAGTTTTGGAGATGGCAACCTGGTCTGGCAGAAAAGCTGCAGGGCAGTGAATGATGCTCGCCAGCTGGGCAATGGAGATGGCTGTAGAGGATAGGCCATAGCATGGGGGGTGGGTAAGGAGAGGAGATGAAAAATGCAAAAGTACCTGGCACTTGGCAGGCCTTGAGAAACTGTAGTTTCTACTCTTGACCCTGCCAGTATGCAACTTTGCTATTGATGGTTTATTTTCTGCTTGTCCCCATTCACATACACATGTACACATTATCCACCCTCCCAAGCTCAGCCCTCCTTCCAACCCTTAGTCTGCTTTTATCTCCATTTCCATTGAGTGCAAGCTCATGCCCCCATGCCACCCACAGTGTGACCTCCAGAGTGTCAAAAGGCATTTAGGTGACTTTTTGTGGAAGTTCCTATAGAATTGCACTAGATGTCTAGAGCTAGCCTGAGCCTCTAGGAGAAATAGGAAGGGCATATAGGCATTGCCATTCCCTTTACCTCTTCTCAGCACTACCAAGGTCCTACTATGTGTTAATCATGAGTGATGGACCTGAAGAGATAGGAAAGGTCTTGGGGATAGTGTAAGAGACAGACACTTAAATAATAACTTGCATACAGAAACACATACAATATCATTAATAAAACCAAAGAAATAAAAATTCAAAGAAGCTAGGCATGGTGGTGCATACCTGTAATCCCAGTGACTCAGGAGGCTGAGGCAAGAGGATCCCAAATTGAAGACTAGTCTCAGCAATTTAGTGAGACCCGTCTCAAGATAAAAAATAAAAAGAATTGGAAATGTAGCTCAGTCCTAGAGCACCCCTGGATTCAATTGTCAGTACTGGGGAAAAACATTCAAACTGTGAGGTGTTTTTACCTCTAAGATGAATGACGATTCAGTTGTAGTAGGGAGGGTGTATTAGCAGCCACATTCATGCAGTGGTACTGGGACTATGAACTGGGACAATAATTCTTGGAATCAAAATTCATCATCTGTCATGTTTGTTTCTTTCCTTGTTTTAATGTACATGCCCTTTGACCCAGCAGCTCACTTATACAAATTTATCATAAAGAAATAATAGAGGAGCCTGGCATGGTGGCACATGCCTATGATCCCAACTGCTCAGGAGGCTGAGGCAGGAAGATTGCAAGTTCAAAGCCAGCCTCAGCAACTTAGTGAGGCCCTAAGCAACTCAGTGAGATTCTGTCTCTAAATAAAATACAAAATAGGGCTGAGGATGTGACTCAGTGGTCGAGTGTCCCTGAGTTCAATCCCTGGCAAGCCCCCTTCCCCCCAAAAAAATAAAAGAAATAATAGATTGCTGAGGTTGTGGCTCAGTGGTAGAGCACTTGCCTCACATATGTGAGGCATTGGGTTCAGTTCTCAGCAGCGCATATGAATAAAAGTCCATCAACAACTAAAAATATTTAAAAAGAAATAATAGAACAAATGTGCGAAGGCATAAGAGAATTTTCATAGCCATGCTTTTTTTGAGGTGAAATTCACACAGTCAACAACCATTTTAAAGTGAACAATTCAATGACATTTGGTACATTCACAATGTTGTGCAACTACTGATATCTAGTTCCACAACATTTTCATTTTTTCCAAAACAAAACCTGCACCCATTCAGCAGTTACTCCCTATTCCCCATACTACTCAGGACCTGGTAGCAAACAACTTCTTTTCTATCTTTATGGATTCTCTTATTCTGGATGTTTCGTATAGATGAAATCATTCAATACAAGTGACCTTTTATGTGGGGCTTCTTACACTTTGCATAATGTTTTCAAGTACCTTAGCAAGTATCAGTGCTTCACTCCTTTGTATTGCTGAATAGTATTCTATCATATGCATATGTCAGGATTTGTTTATCACTTCATCAACTGATGGGCATTTAATTGGTGACCTTTTGGCTATTGTGAACAGTACTGCTGTAGGCATTTAAGTAATTGTATTTGTTTGAATATTTATTTCCAGTTCTGTAGGAGTGGAATTGCTGGGACAGTGGATAATTCTGTTTAACTTGTTGAGGAGGTCACCTGACTGCTTTAGCTAGCAGCTATGCCATTTTACATTTCCTTGAACAATGTATGAGGGATCTAGTTTCTCCACATCCTCTCCAACACTTGTAAATTTTTCGTTTTTTGATTATAGTCATCCTCGTGTATGTTAAATGGCAGCTCATTGTGGTTTTTTTTTTTTTTTTTTTGAACGGGGATTGAACTCAGAAGCACTCGGCCACTGAACCACATCCCCAGCCCTATTTTGTATTTTATTTAGAGACAGGGTCTCACTGAGTTGCTTAGCACCTTGACCTTGCTGAGGCTGGCTTTGACCTCGTGATCCTCCTGCTTCAGCCTCCCAAGTGCTGGGATTACAGGCGTGTGCCACCACGCCCGGCTTCATTGTGGTTTTGATATGCATTTTCCCAATAACTAATGATGTTGAGCATCTTTTCATAATGCTGGTCAACTATTCATATATCTTCTTTGGAGAAATGTTTAAACAAGTTCCTTGCCCATTTTTTAAACTGAGTGGTTTTTCTTTTTTTTTTTTCAGTACTGGGGATTGAACCCACGGGAGCTCTACTGCTAAGGTACAATCCAGCCATTTTTAAAATGTTTTATTTTGGGGGAATTTTTTTTTTTATTTTGAGACAGAATCTCACTAAGTTGGAAAGACTGATCTTGAACTTGTGATCCTCCTGCCTCAATTTCCCAAGTAGCTGGGATTAAGGCACATGCCACTATACTGGCCTATGATTTTTTTGTCGATGAGTTCTTTATTTATTCTGGACACTAGGCCCCTATAAGGCATATGATTCGAAAATATTTTCTCTCATTCTGTGAGTTGTGTTTTCACTTTGTTTTCTTTTTGTGGTGACAGGGATCAAACCAAGGGGTCCTAGGCTAGGCAAGCCCTTTGCCACTGAATTACTCCCCTATACTCTCCCTTTGATGATAATGTTCCTAACAGTCAAAAAAGTTTTTAGTTATGATGAAGTCCAATTTATCTATCTTTCTTTCTTTCTTGTGCTTTGGTGTGTCATATCTAAGAATCCATTGCCAAATGTGAGATCATGAAGATTTACTCTGTTTTCTTCTAACAGTTTTATAGTTTTGGTTTATACATTTAGGTCTGTAATTCATTTTAAATTCATTTTTTGTATATTGTGTGAGATAGGGGTTCAACTTCATTATTTTGCATATAAAATCCAGTTATCCCAATATCTTTTATTGAAGAGATGGTTCTTTACCCATTGAATGGATTTGGTACCTCTGTCCAAAATCACAAATGGTTATTTCTGTTCTCTGAGTTCTTTTCCATTGTACCTATATGTCTGTACTTATGCCAGTAACACACTGTTTGATTACTATAGCTTTGTATTAAGTTTTGAAATTGAGAAGTGTGAGTCTTTCAAATTTGTTCTTTCTTTTCAAGATTTTTTTTTTGGCTATTTGGGGTCCTTTAAGATATCATATGAATTTCAGGATGGGTTTTCTGCAAAAAGAATTTAAGGATGGCTTTTTTGCAAAAAGTCATTGGGATTTTTTTTTCATAGAGATTTCCTTCAATCTGTAGATCACTTTTGGTAATATTGACACAGAAATGATATTGTCCTTCAGTCTATGAACACAGGATGCCTGTCCATTTATTTCTGCCTTCTTTAATTTCTTTAAGCTACATTTTATAGTTTTCAGTGTATGAACCTTTTGCCTAAGTTGTTTTTAAAAAAATTCTTTGGATGCTGTCGTGAATAGAATTATTTTCTTAATAGCATTTTTGGATTTTTCATTGTTGGTGTATAGAAATAACAACTGATTTCTGTTAACCTTGTATCCTGTAACTTTGCCAGATTCTTTTATTAGCTCCAGTAGTTTGCTATTGTGCAGTGCTTTTATGTGTCATGTATAACTAAAAAGAACCAATAAATTTTAAAAAGTTAAGAAAAGAAAGTTCAGATAATTCTTAATGTTCAGCAGTAGGCAGTAGGTTAAAAATTTTCTGGAGCATCCATGTAATGTGACCATTTTTAAGAGATCAGGTATTCTTTACTTTTTGGAATGTTTGGTATGTTCGGTATGTTTTGGTATGTTATGCCATATTTAAAGACAAAAAATTTAGCTTTAAGGATTGATAAGGAAAAGCTGTCCATGGCATATAATTAAGTGAATTCAGTATATTTAATTCATATAAAAGTCACATGTAAGTCAGGCACATTAGCACATGCCTGTGACCCCAGTGACTTGGGAGGCTGAGGCAGGAGGATTGCCAGTTCTAAGTCAGCCTGGGCAAATGAGCAAGACCCTATCTCAAAATAAAAAATAAAAAGGACTGGGGATGTAGTTCATTAGTAGAGTACCCTTGGGTTCTATTCCCAGTACACACACACACAAACACACACACACACACACAAAAGTTATAAGCACATAATACCAGCTCTGTAGGCACAGGGATTGTTGTCTATTTTGTATACAGATGTAATCCTAGTACCTGGCACATGGCAATAGCATGTAGTGGGTGTGCAATAATATTATGGAATATATGAAAAATATCTCAAAAGGTAAAAAACAAATTGCAATATATCACTGAGGTATAGTGATATGAGGGAACCATTATCCGTATAGTTTGAATTTTTTACCTCAAACAGATACTGGGGAAAAGTGGTAATTCCATTAGACATACACATAAACACGTGTGATAGCATGCATGCCTTCTGTCCAAGTAAGTGGTAAGAAGAAAGTTACCATGGACTGAGGGAAGAAGGTGCTAGGACTCTGAGGTAAACTGAAGCAACTCCTAGGCAGCCTCTTTGGAGCTGGGTCTTATCATGTTCCTCATTGCTGTCCACAAAGAAGCCAGAGAGAGCTTTTCAGAATGTAAATCTGATAGGACCCCTCTTTGACTTTACACTCTTTTGTGGCTCTTTACCTTCAGGAACTCCTCTGCTTGGCACAGGAGGTCCTTTGTGATCTGGCTCCTGTTACTTTTACTTTTTGCCACTTGTTGCTATATATTTCAATTTTTTTATTATGGATGTAAAAACATGTGAAAACCCAGAGCATAGGATAATCAACTCCCATGTATTCATTCAACCAATTTCAACAATGATCAGCACTTTTCAAATTTTGTTTCTTCCATCTCCTTTCTTCCCACATACAGTTTTCTCCTCTGGAGCATTTTCAAATAAACCCCAGGTATATTATTTCACTTGTAATTACTTCCTTTTGTATCTCTAACAGATGAGAATTTTAAAAATATATATATAAAACACCACACTATTATTATATTTAACAAGTCTAATGAGAATCTTGTCTCACTGTGTTGGCTTCACACTCCTAGGGTCATACTCCTACCTCAGCCTCATGAGCAGCTGGACCCACAAGAGTGTGTCACTGTGCCCAACATTGATAATTTCTTCCTTCCTTTTCTATTTTGTTGTGCTGGGGGTTGAACCCAAGGGTTCTCTAACACTGAGCTACATCCCCAGCCCCTTTTATTTTTTATTATGAGACAGGCTCTCACTAAGTTGCTGAGGATCTCACTAAATTATCAAGGTTGGTCATGGAATTGTGATTTTCTTGCTTTAGCCTCCCAAATTGCTGGGATTACAGGTGTGCACCTGGCCCAACTTTGATAATATCTTTTTTTAAATAAAATTGTCCTATTTAAAATTTTTTAATTGTAGATGGACACAATACCTTTATTTTATTCATTGACTTATATGTGGTGCTGAGAATTGGACCCAGTGCCTCACACATGCTAGGCAAGTGGTCTACCACTGAGCCACAACCCAAACACTGATAATTTCTTAATATTGCCTAGTCCATGTCCAAATTTCCCTCATTGTTTTAAAAACATCTTTTTGCAGTTGGTTTGCTTGAATGCTATCTGATAATCTGTGTTCCACCAACAGTGAACTGTTTATAGTTTCCCTGTTTCTGGAACCTTCTTGTTTTCATTCATGCAATCCCTTTGCCCAAAATGCTCTTCCCCCATTCTCAGCCCAAGACTCAGTTCAAGTGTTATCACTTGCTTATAACCTTCATGGTTGCCCTAGATTGCCTGTTCCATAATACCCACAATATATATCTTATTACATAGTTCCACCATTCCCTTATAAGTATGTACTGAGCACTACTAAGGTGACAGATACTGTGCCAGGTACTGGGATACAGCAGTGGAACAGTGTCTACTACTGATACCTAACATGCAATCACCTATGTGCCTTTTCCAGTATTTCTGGGGCTCCCCACAGCTACTCCATGAGGTAGGTCCAGGTACTATCCCCATTTGATAGATGAAGAGACTAAAGCTGAGAGTCTATCACAGTTAGTGAGTGACAGGGAAGGGGCTTAACCCCAGGCAATGTGAAGTGGAAGTGAGCATTTTGTATGTAAGGCTTTCCTGGTCAGCTCTGGGCCTGAGCAGGTTTGGGGACATGCCTCTGAAAAATGCAGCAGAGGAAGCACTATAGAACATTCTGAGCAGGGGCTTAGAGATGTCAAAATCCCTTTGATCCAGAATGATTTCTTTCTTTGTTGACTCTCTCTTCCTCTACCTTCTCCTCCTCTTCTTCCTCTTTCTCCTTCTTCCTTTTTTGTTGAATGACAATATTTGATTTTCTAATAAAGAAGTCTTTCTGCCTCAGAAAGAGTATTAAATATAGAATTGGAAATATACTGCTCCCTCTGTGACAGCTCACAATAACTGCAGCAGAGGCAGATCCACCCTCCCCAAAGGTAAACTGACTTGGGAATTTTCCGTTGGCTTTTTTTTTTTATTTTTAAATTTTATTTATTTACTTTTTTGAGAACCAGGTAATACATTCGCATGGTTCAAAAATCAAAAGGTACAAAAAAGAACACAGCACAAGTCTCCCTCACTCCCCTGCCACTTGCCACCTGGTTCCCCTGCCTGGAAGCAAATGAGGTGTTCCCATTTCTTGTGTATTTTTCCAAAGATGTTTTATGCAAATACATGCATACCCAATACACACATATTCAGACACATATATTTTTTATAACTTAATTTAATTTATTTATTTATGTGTGGTGCTGAGGATCACACCCAGTGTCTCACACATGCTTGGCAAGTGCTCTACCACTAAACCACAACCCCAGCCCCATATATACTTTTTTTAAGATGCTGATTTTCTTAATCATCAAGTTGTAGACACAGCCTAGAGATTTTTGTTTCTCTCTGGGCCTTGTGAGTACCTCAGAGACTGTGAAGGCCTGAGGGTCTCCTAGAAGCACTGGGTGTGTCTCAGAGATAAACCTTTCACAATCCATTTTCATGGCAGGCCCCTCCTATACACACTACCTGAAACTCTTTTCCAAGTGTTTCCATCTTTGATAATTCATCACCATTCACAACAGCCCATGAGGTGTAGGAATTATTTGCCTCATTTTATGCATAAGAAAACAGACCCAGAAAGGCCAAGCATCTTGCTGAAAAGCGCACAATTAATTAATGTTGTGGAGGTTGGGAGAGAGCTTGGGAGCAGTGTGTGGCTTGGTCCAGCTTGGATTTTGAAGCAATGAAAAAGTTGTTTACTCCAAAGTCACAGTTTAAAAATATCTAGTGGCACTAGTGTGTGGCAGTGGAAAAAGTAAGGGGACTTGCAGTTCCAGCCAGTTTGCTTCCTGGCTCTGCTACTTAGAACTGGGCAGGTTGATTCATAGTTTGTAGACTCAGTTTCCTCATCTCTAAAGTGGGGATGATAATACCCACCCAATAGGTATTAGCATACTTTTTGGAGATAGATATCTGTAAAACAGAGCATATTGCGATGTTTGCCTTGCCATCATTATTACAGTTATCATGGTTGGTTCTTTGTGAGCTCAAGGGGTGGGAGTGGGTAGGTGAATGGGCAGTTGTTTCCTGAAGAGAGAGCCTCATACCGGGTACAAACTTGCCTTGCCCTCAAGCCAATTTAACCAAAAGAACTTCTCCGGCTTAGTGATTTGTAAATCATGAGGACTCCAAGCTGACCAAACCAGCTCAGAGCCTCTAGGCAATTAGAACTGCCCTGGGGGCCTGAGCACAAAGTCTTCCTCAGTGGGTGTCTTGAACATACTTTGATCTGTAACTGTCTCTATAGATCAATCCTTTTTTCTTTTTTTAAAGTTTATGTATTAATTTTTTTTCCTGCTTTTGAGGTGCTGGGTATCAAACCTGAGGTGCACTGATGATAGGCAAGTGCTTTACCACTGAGCTACATAGCTGCAGCCCCCTTTTTAAATTGTAAGAAGTAATCTGCTCACTAGGGAAAAATTTGGGAAATATTGAAAAATAGAAAAAAAAAGAAAAATAAACCATCCTCTTGCCTTCCTTCTCCACAAAAGCCCAACTCAGTTAATATTTTGGTATATTTCCTTTCAGTCTTTATTCTCCCCTCTTGTGCATTCATAATAATTCTAGGCAGAGCAACTCTTTATCTGTCTTGCCAGTTTTGTGAATGCCGTGCTTATCTTTGGGTATTTCAGTTTCAATTTGTAAGTATTTAAAACTATTTCTATTTTTATCTGTGAGGTTTTTCTTTGTCTCGCTTTCCCTCCTTCTTTCCCTTCCCTCCTGTTCCCTCCTCTCCTCTTTCCCTTCCCTTCTCTTTTGTGTTGCATAGGGCCTTCTGCAAGCTTTGTATCATTGAACTCCACCCCCAGCCCAACATTTCCTACTGGAATAAAAAATAACAACCTGGAGGCTGAGGGAGGAGGATCAAAAGTTTGAGGCCAACCTCGGCAATTGAACAATATTTTGTCTCAAAAGAAAATAAAAATTCTGGGGATGCATCTCAGTGGCAGAGAGTTTGCTCATCATGTGTAAGGTCCTGGGTTCAATCCCCCACTCTCCAAAAAAAAAAAAAAAAAAGGAATCTGGAAGGCCACCGACCTGGTGCTTTCTCTAAGGAGGAATAGGCCCAGCAGTGAACCAGTTCAACAGCTTGTTCTAGTTCTTGTTTGGGCAAAGTTGAGGCCAGAGTGGTTGTCAAACAAGCAGTGTCAGCCTGGTCAGGAGAAGGCATCATTGCTGCTGGGTGGCAAGGTGCTTCTCTGGTGCACTGGCACTTCCTGCCACTCTCCTCGCCCAAATCCATTCCCATTGAAAAGAACATGGGGCACCAATTATTCATTTTTCTTTACCAGGTGGCTTCCTCTCAGGGCTGAGGGCTTCATAGGGATTTGGTGACCACTTTGGGGGTAGGTTTCCTTGAGAGGACTGTAGCTGAAACTGGGCTAAGCAAGCCTTTGAGAGGGCAAACTTTGGCGGGTGTTCTCTTACCGGCTGGCAATTTGAGAATGTCCTCTTGCTAGCTTCCTTGGCTTTCCCCAGCCCTGCACTGCACCTCCCCAAAGTTCCATTCTTTAAAATCCCTCTTCTTTTTGGGTATAAGTCAAACTGACCTTAAGTGGAGAGTGTAAAATTAGAATAGTAAGCATTTGAAGTGACTGGTATTAAACACCCCATGCTGTTTAATAAAACATGGCTATTCCCGTCCCAGGACAACATTGAAGGCTTTTTCCACTACCTTCTGTGGAATGCCCTTCCCCCACTTGGAGGCCTGGAGAGATACCATTCACCCTTCAAGGCCCCACTGGTATATTGCCCCTTTAGAAATACTCTAGGATGCTTCTCTGACAGGGGAAGTTGCTCCCTCTTTAGTGCTCCCCCCAACTCTGCATTTGTGTTGGAAAGAGTTCAAAATAAGCCAGTATCTGCTTCTTTTCCTCCTTCTTTGCTTTGTCTGGGAATTCCTAGATGACCAGGACAGGGCTGTGTCCTTGTTTCCTATCCCAGTCCCACCAGTTGAAAGAGTTTCATAAATCCTTGGTAAATCAAATGATCTAATCATGTTTTAGTGGGTGTAGTGGGGCAGATCTGTAATCCCAGCTACTCAGGAGGCTAAGATAGGAGGATGGCAAGTTTGGTGCCAACCTCAGCAATTTAGTGATTGAATATAATTTACTGTCTCAAAACAAAAAAAGAGAGAGAGACAGAAAAAGGGTTGCCAGTGTAGCTCAGTGGTAGAGTGTTAGCCTAATAGACACAAAGCCCTGGGTTCAATCCCCAATACTGTGAAGAAAAAAAGGAAAAAAATCATGATGTGTGGTTGTTCCTTCCTTTTCATTATCTTTCATATTATCCCCCATTTCCATTTTGCCATCTTGCCATCTCCTGAGAAGTTAGGGTAACACCAACACATCACACCCATGACCCCTTTTCATCCTGTGTGCTGTCTACACTTAACTAGGAAGTATGTTCCCTATCTATGGAAATGCCCCTCTTACACCTGACATGCCAACCTACCTTTCCCATTCCTAAATCCTTCCCAGGCAGGGGCAGTTCCTCCCCAGAAGCTAGCAAGACCTCCATGCTTTCTCCACCATGATCAGTCCCCTGCAAAAGGCAGAGCTTGGCCTTCTGTCCCCAGGGCTTGGGGTAGAAACAAACTATTTCCCCAGCATGGTCCAGCATTCAGGGTGAGCCTCTTAGACAGAACCGGAGCAGAGTGTAGAAGCAGTAGGGTTGTTCTGGTCACTTTGGTGAGAGGAAAAGTTAAGAACTGTGTATGCTGTTAGTGTCAGTCAACAATGAGAACAATGGGACAAAGAGGTAGGTTTTCAAAGATTTTATTAAAAAAACAA
>JAJEJO010048647.1:0-121061 GCA_020662805.1 Glaucomys volans | reverse complement strand
CCCCCCCCCCCCCCCCCCCCCCCCCCCGCTTCCCTGGGGCTCCATCTGGATGGTCCTTAGATCCAAACCTTGCCTGTCAGCAGTTCCTATCCAAATCTGGTGACCAGAGCTCCACATTCTCCTCCATCTTCTGATCTGTTCCTTTAAGAAAATAAAAAACACCCCCTCCCCAACTCACTTAAAAATAATTTTCAAAGATTAAAAACTGCATTTGTGTGTTTTTAAAAAATACTTTAAATGTTGTCTATCTTCCTCTTCCCATAGGCGTAGTTGAGGACTCTGGGGTGCTTGCCTTCTCACCCCAGGAGGCCGGTTGCTACTGGTGCCCCTTGGAAATTTTCAGGTAGTAATTTCATCCAAATTTCCCCTGCAGTCACAAATTCCACAAACTGCTCGAATAAACATGCTGTCTTCATTACAGGCACTGCTGCTCAGTGCTGGAAATGTGATCTCTTTTTGTCAACTAGACCACATGCTTCAGATTCCCTGCAAACAGGACAGAAAACAAAATTCAAATTCAGGTAACATATGTGAATTATATACCTCAATAAAGTTGTGAAGAAGAAAAAATTTGCATTTTGGGGTCTGCTCTCTTGCTGCTCTTGGGAACCCTGTGACCCTCCCGAGTGACCAAAGGCAGGTTAGCCTGCTGGAAGATGTGCAGCAAAGGGCCCAGATACTCTTATGAGCCCAGCAACCATCAGTCAACTACGTGATTTGCAAGTGAGGCTTTTGACAACCAGGTGACTTCAGATGCTGGGTGGATACAGCCTAAACCAGAAGAACCACTCAGCTGAGCCCAACTCAATCATCAATCCACAGAGTCATGAGCTAAACAAATGGTGGTTTCAAGACACACATACACACAAATGCACATTCATGTAACATTTTCAGAGTTCGCGGTTAATTGCATCAAATCTCCCTCCACCCACAAACTTTCTTCCTCTCTTAGTAGTGTATATCCCTCCTAGCACTTTCTCTTGTGAGTACCCCTTAAGTATGGAGTGAAGGCCTTCTACTGCCCTCAAGCTTCAGATCCTTTTCTAAAAAGTGATCATTTGCAAGCCTACAGGACCAGACTCTAGAAAGGAAAGTTTTGCTCACTTGGTCCTTGCCAGTCTTTCCCTGACCTATTTCTCTAAGCAGAAACACTGGGTTCCAAACCCTACTGACCACTTCTCCTTTGAAACAGGAAGAATGTTCCATGAGGACTGGGATTTGGGTTGCCTTACTTTTCATTGATAACCAAAGTCTAGCACAATGCCTCATACATAGTAGGTGCTCAGTAAATGGCTGATAGAATGGACAAATGGAAAAAAGGGAAGGGAGGAAAGAGGGAGCAATCAGAAATAAACCAGTTGCCTATCTACTTTAATTTTTAAATTAAGGTACAGTAAATTGACTTTTTTGTATGTGCAATTTTTTTTTGTGATGGGTTTTGATATGTTGCCCAGGCTGGTTTGGAACTCTTGGGTTCAAGTGATCTTCCTGCATCAGCCTCCCAAATTTCTGGGACTATAAGTGTACACCACTGCATCAGGTTAGATCTATGATTTTTTTAAACATATGTATAGATTCATTACACAGAACAGTTCCACAACCCCCGCCAAATTCCCTGAGCTATCCTTTTGGAGATACATCCTCCTCCCTCCCCCACACTTAGCAACCAATGATCTGTTCTCCATCAGTGTAGTGCTATCATTTTTTTGTGTATATGTGTGGTGCTAGGGATTGAACCCAGCAACTTGCACATGCTAGGCAAGTGCTCTAACACTGAGTTACATCCCCAGCCCTTTTTAAAAATTTTATTTTGAGACAGGGTCTCACTAAGTTGACCATGCTGGCCTGGAACTTGTGATCCTCCTGCTTCAGCCTGTCTCTCAGCCTTCTAAGTAGCTGGAATTACAGACATGTATCACTGTAACTGGATCTTTTATTAAATTTCTAAAACTTGCTATTAATTATTACAAAGCAATGCATCCTTATTATAAAAAGATCTGAAAGTGTAGACAAGTAAAAAGAACACATGGGTTAGGAAAAGTTTTCTTAGGACACCCAAAACTATAATCATATGAAATAATTTGATAAATTAGACTTCATCAAAATTTTTCAAAAATTGTTGGAGGCAAATCTCCAGCACAGAATAATTTCCAATAATTTATTAGATACTCTATCTTCAGAGAGGAGGAATCTAACTCCCAATTCCTTAATGTGGACTCTGCATAGAGACTTCTTTAACTTTCTCCTTGGAAAGGAGGAAAGAACTAAAAAAAAATGGGTATCCAGGTTGGTATCCTGGTGCCGTAAGAGAGAACCTGAATTAAGGATAGTTCATAATAATGTATCAATATTGGATCTTTAAGTGTAACAAATATATCATACCAACGTAAGATGTCAAAGATGGGGGAAACTGAGTGTGAGGCACATGGGAACTCTCTGTACTACCCTTACAATTATTCAGCAAATCTGAAATTATTCCCAATAATAAAGTTTATGAAAACAAATATTTGCTCATGGAAGACCAGTAACACATGGGATTTATTGTTTTATAATATTGTATATTACACATTATTAGCTCTTTTGTCACTTTTTAAGCTTTTAAGGTAGGGATATAATTAATCTATTTTTTGCAGTGCTGGGGATGCAAGCCAGGGCCTCTCCCTAGGCAAGCACTTTACCACTGAGCTACACTTAGAGCGTCTACCCATGATTTTACTATTGAGTTTGGAGAATTCTTTATATATTTTAGATACAAATCTGTTGTAGGATATATGATTTGTAAATATTTTTTCTCAGTGCATAAGTTTTCTTTTTACGCTACCAACAGTCTTTTGTAAAGCAAAAGATAATTTTTATGCAAAAGATAATTTTGATGAGGTCCAGTTTAGCAGTTTTTCTTTTTTGGATCCTGTTTTTTGGTGTTTTGAACAGCTAAACTCAAAATCTCTGGATCATCTTTGATCCTTCAGATGTTGGTTCATGCCCTGCCCACGTCTTATGAGTTACCAAGCCTAATCTCAAGAAGTCTCTCAAATCTGTTTCCTCTTTTCTGTTCCACTGTCTCTTCCTTAGTCACATGTATTACTTGGGTCACTGCAACAGCTTCTTCACTAGTCCTCCTGTTTCTGCAGCTGTCCCCCAGTGATTGCTACCTGTGATCACACCCCTCTCCTTCCTTCAGGAGCTCCTGACCACCTATGAATGAAGTCCAACTCCTTTGTTTAGACATGCTCCATCCATGTGTTCCTGTCTCATGCCCTTGCTTGTATTGTTGCCCCCGCTGAAGATATCCTGAAGGGGATCCTGGTGCTGAAGTGGGGGTCTCTCCATCTGTAAGCCTAGTCAGAGCATGGGGGAATAAGTGAATGCATGGGCAGACAAAACTTCACGTCACGATGTTCCAATGACATGTGTCCACATAGAGGAAAGGTGGGTACTGTATTCTCTGCTGCCCTGACTCGCTATCCAGTTACATTTGGAGACAATTAAGAAAAACAACAGAAATAATTTCCACCAAAAGTTGATGATGAGCAATGTTGAATTTGGGTAACAATATAATGTAAGCTTAAATAATGCCCATTGTTTCCCTTTTATGTCTAGCTTTTCCAGCAGTGGGTGGCAGCCTGAGAAAATTCTAGAGGCCAACACAGTCTGGGGCCTGGGGGATACATGGAGTTCAGACCAGAGGGGGCAAACCCAAATGCCTAGAGAGGCGCAGACTACTGTGTGTAAAACAGATTGGGGCAGTAAATACGAAGCCCTCTGGTTGCTTTCTTCATTTTCCTAATTTGACTCATCCTGAGTATAAGAAATATTTTCCTTTTTCCTCAATTCCACTATGAAAGAAGGGGGATAGTAGAGTGGCAAGTGGATCAGGGTAGGGATGAGGGTAAGGAGGAGAGGAGGGAGGAGGGGTGGGAAAAGGAAGGTACAGGGAAAGAGATTGGGCAGATTTTGTTATATGCCTGTATAAATATGGCATCATGGTTCCCACTATTATGTATAATTGTGATGCACTGAAAAAAATAAAGAAAAAGAAAACCAAAACAATGAGATAGTAAATGGAAACTCACACTTGGCCTAGAATAAGATATTCAAAGAGGAGCGGTGGGATCTGAGGCAAACAGAAAGGCACATGCTTGCAAAGTGGGCAGTTGCAATTCAGCTCCAACCATTTACTACTATGCAGGCATGTGGGCCCAGTGTGACCAGATCTTTCCATTGTCTAAGAGAAATCAGAAATTCACTTTTTTTTTGCCGCACTGGGGCTTCAAACTGATGTTTCATGCATGCTAGGCAAGTTCTCTGACACTGAGCTGCATCCCCAGCCCCCAGAAAGGTGCATTTTATGCAAAGTTTCTACAGTGTTAAATGCAGACAACTGATTGAAATTTTAAAGAATATTGTGTGGGGTATCAGTATGAGTGATCAAACAAAATAATTTTGGAGGCAAGATATGGCTTGTGTATTCCTAATTTGTAATTTCTGGTTATCTCTGGGATGGTCTTGATTTATATCAGTGGCACTCCATTTCTTTCTCAAATATCCTGGTTTAGACAATAAATGATATTGCCACGCCATCTCTGATATATAAGAGGGGACTGCCCCAGGATTCAGGAGAAATGTGTTCTATTAGTTCACTGATGAACTGACTCAATTGTTCTTCCCCTTATTCAACAAACATTTTTGGAGTGTCTACTCAGTGCTAGGTACTTTGTTAGGTGCTGGAGAGCACTCTCTCTAGTTTTTGTCTTTTTATTTAATGGGCTTCATTTTTAGAGCAGTTTTATTTAGGTTTACAGAAAAACTGAGCAGGAAGTACAGAGATCAGATATATATGTATATTCCCTTATGTGTTCCCTTGCAAGCAGTTGCCCCTATTATTAACAGCTTGCATTAGTGTGGTACATTTATTACAGTTGGAATGAATATTAGTACATTATTATTAACTAAAGTCCACATTTTCATCAGGAATCACTGATGATTTTTCAGTGCTGGAGATCAAACCCAGGGCCTTGCATATGTGGGCTGTACCATTGATCTACATTTCCTTAGGGTTCCCTCTGTGTATTGTACATTTCTATAAGTTTTGAAAAGTGCATGGTTTCATTGCCCTAAAAATCTGAGCTCCACTAATTCAGCCTCTCTTCCTTCCCCTGAAGCATGGAAATCACTCATCTTTTTACTGTTTCTGTAGTTTTGCCTTTTCCACAATATCATATGCTTGGAATCACATGTTATGTACCCTTTTCAGACTGCTCCTTTCATTTAGCAACATGTACTTATGTTTCCTCCATGTCCTTTTTTGGGGGGCGTATTGGGAATCAGAGCCAGGGACACTTTACAACTGAGCTACATCCACAGTCTTTTTTAATTTTTAATATTGAGAAAGGGTTTCACTCAGTTGCTTAGACTTTGCTAGGCTGCTGAGGCTGAACTTGAACTTTGGATTCTCCTTCCTCAGCCTCCTGAGTTGCTGAGATTACAGGTGTGTGACACAACACTTGACTCCTTCATGTCTTTTTTTGGGTTGATAGTTTATTTCTTTATAGTGCTAAATAATATTCCTTTATCTGTTCACTTGCTGAACATCATCTTGGTTGCCTCCAAGTTTTGGCAATCATGAACAAGGCTTTCATAAGAATTCATGTATAAGTTTTGTGTGGACAGGGGTTGTCAGCTTATTTGGGTAAATACCAATGGCAGTAATTGCTGGATGATATGATAAGACTGCTTAGCTTTGCCACAAACTGCTGAACTGAACTCCCAAGTGGCTGTGTCATTTTGCATTCCCACCTGTTGCTTCACATCATCTCCAATACTTGGTGTTGTCAGTATCTTGGATTTTAGTTATTCTAATAGGTTTGCAGTGGTATCTAATTGTTTTGGTCATTTGATACTTATTTTGGTACTGGGGAATGAATCCAGGGGTGCTTTAACACTAAGCTGAATCCCTGCCCTTTTAAAAATTTTTATTTTGAGACAGGATCATTTTGACTTGCTGAGGCTGATCTTGAACTTATGATTCTGTCTCAGATTCCCAAGTAGCTGGGATCACAGGCATGTGCCACCACACCTGGCAGTATCTCATTGTTTAAATTTGCAACTCCTTAGTGACGCATGATTTTAAGTATATTTTCATGTTTCCTTGTCATGTGTATATCTTCTTTGGGGAGCTGTCTGTTTATATATTTTGTCTATTTTAAAATTAGGTTGTTTGTTCCTCATATATTAACCTATGCCTGTAATATCAGCTACTTGGGAGGCTGAGTTAGGAGAATTGCAGTTTGAGGCCAGTCTTAGAAACTTAGCGAGACCCTGTCTCAAAATAAAAATAAATAAATAAATAAATAAATAAATAAAAAGGGCTGGGGATATAATGCAGTGGTAGGGCATCCCTGGGTTTAATATGCAGTATGGCAAAAAAAAAATTGGTTGTTAGTTTTCTTACTGTTGAGTTTTAACAGTTCTTTGCTTATTTTGGATATACAAGTCCGGTACTAGATAACTAGATATCAGTTTTGCAAAAAATGTTTCCTCCCAGTCTGTGGCTTGTCTTTTTGTCCTCTTAACACCTAGTCTTTTTTTTTTTTTTTTTTTTTTTTGCGTTGCTAGGGATTGAACTCAGGGCCTTGTGAGGCAGGCACTCTACCAGCTGAGCTATATCCCCAGCTCCAATACCTAGTCTTTTAAATGTAGAGTAAGCTGGGTGTGGTGACTCACACCTGTAATCCCAGCTACTCAGGAGGCTGAGGCAGAAGAATGGCAAATTTAAGGCCAGCCTGGGAAACTTAACCATACCCTGTCTCAAAATAAAAAATAAAAATGGACTGGGGATGTAGCTCAGTGTGTAGAGCATCCCTGGGTTTGGTCCCTAACATCTCTCTCTCTCTCTCTCTCTCTCTCTCTCTCACACACACACACACACACACACACACTCACACACCATAGAGCAGTGTTGTCCAGCAGAACTTTCTGGAATGATGGAAATGTTCTATATCTATGCTGCCCAACATGGTAGCCAGTAGTCACATGTGGCTATTGAGGACTTGAAATATGGTTAATGCAAGTGAGGAACTGAATTTTAAATTTTATTTAGTTAACTTAACTTAACCACATATGACTAGTGTGGCTGTATTGGACAATGCAGCCACCCTTGTTTGTTTTTCTTCTCTTCCTTCATAACACTGACTAGGGACCATGCTTATTTATTTTCTTGTTTGTTAAAGTTCTTTTCAACCCATTTGCAAGTCTCATGGATTCTACCTATAAAATATATTCCAAAGCCACCCGTATCTCTCCATCCTTCACTGCTATCTATCATTATGCCAAATTGCTGTCACCCTCTGCACCGATGATTCTAGTAGCCTCAAAACTGGCATCCTTGTTTTCTTCCTTGTCCCTTACAAGCTATTCTCTATATAGCAACCAGAGTATTTTGATAATACTCAGGTCATAATATATCACTTATGCTCTTATCCTCTAACAGCCTCCAATCACACCTAGAATAAAATCTAAGCATCTCACCTGCAGAAACTTGTTCATTGTCTCCTGCCTCCTACCCACACCTTCCATGCTCACTTGGTTCTAGCCACACAGTCTTTCTTGGTGTGGTTTGAATACATGAATAATTTTCTCTCTTAGGGCTTCATCCTTTGTACTTGGTGTTTCTTCTGCCTGGAATGCTTGGATATTCCCATTTTTGATCTTTCTCATCACATCTGTCACCTTGAGTGTACAGTTCTCAACGCAGAAGTCACCTGTAAGAGGGCTTATAACTATTCAAGCTGAGTGACCACTAGACAGTCACTCCTTTTCTGTCACATGGTCCAGTTTTATTTCCATTAATGCACTTTCCTCACCCAAAGCATCTTGTATGTTTATTTGCATGCAGTCTATCTCTTCTCACAAGTTCTAGGAGGGCAGGGGTTTTATTTCTCTTGTTCATTTCTCTGTGTTAGCATTCTTTACAGTGCCTGGCATATACTAGGTGCTCCATATTTATTAATTGAAGGAACAAACATCTGTGGAGTTAGTTACAGGGCAGTGGATTAAGCACTTTCCCATTCACTACACAGAGTTTTAAAGCTTAATCTTTGCTCTTAGGGACCTTATAAATGTGGCTGAGGTGAGCAAACACATGCTAACAAGTGGAGAATCAGTGCTACCAGGTGAGGTGGCAAATGAGTTCTGAAGGCAATATCACAGCAGTTTGGAGGAATGCCAAAGTGATCCTAGGACCCTTGGAAGCTGAGTGGCACCATATAACAGACAAGTGAATTTAGGACTGTTGAAAAGTATTTCCCAAACTAACATCCTATGAGTAATCCTTTCAGGAATGTTGTCACATCTACTTAGCATTTTTATTAATAGTCATCTAATATTCTTCAATGTATCCATTCACCTCTAAAATTTTAGTACCTATTTCTGCCTCATCTAGCCTAAGCAGCAACACAAACAAAAGTAAAAAAGACTCTATGTGCTTATTACATTTTAAGATATACATTAAAATAAATATGGCTATTAAAATTAAAAATGTCTAACTGGGTGAGGTGGCACAGGCCTGCAATCCCTGTGGCTCAGGATGCTGAGGCAAGAGGATCACAAGGTTAAAGTCTGCTTCAGAAACTTACTGAATCCCAAAACAACTTAGGGAGATCCTGTCTCAAAATAAGAATTAAAAAGGGTTGGGGATGTGGCTCAGTGGTTAGGTACCCCTGGGTTCAATACCTGGTATAAAACAAAATTAAAAATGTCTTCGTGTCACCCCAGATTGTCTCTCTTATAGAGGAACATGAAGCACATTTTGATAAAATGATTGTAGGGATGTCTTTTGAGCAGCTCATGCCCAGGCTGCTCTGCATTCATTGGCCTCTAGTATCTGAAAATCTCACATGGTATGCTCCCTACTCCATGCAGCTTCCTTGCACAGATCTGGTCTGCTTCTCTGTCCATTCATTGCACAAGCCTCTACTGGTGTCTACAATGGCCTAGGTCCTGTTCTGGGCACTGGGATCATAGAGGAGAGCAAGACAGAGTACTTGCCCTCAAGGAGCTCTTGGTCTAGTGAGCAACAAGGAGGACATATTCAGAGTCAAACACATCATCATTCATAGAAATGGGGTTATAAAAATACCTGTATGTACAAAATGCTGGAAGCAGGAAAAGAGAGGGCATAAAAAGACACAGAGCAGGTGGCATCTTGAAGGGCAAAGGCAGAAAGAATGTTCCATGCAAAAGGAACAGAGCAGCAGGACATATAAAGGCAACTGCAAAGTTTTTGTGGCCAGAATCCAGGATGAAGGTCAGGCAGAGGGACAGGAAACTGGAAATATAGAGAGGAGAGGGGATCTAGTGTGATATGGGGCTAGAGCAAGCTTTCCAATTGTTGCCCCATTATGGGCAGTTTGAGGGTCTTCCTTTTACCTGGGAGCAATGGCAGTCGGAAGGATTTCTGTGAAGTGTTGGGCATGTGCTGATGTGAATGGCTGATGTTTTAGCCTTTAATTGTCAACTGCATTGCTTGCCTTGGAATGTCGATCCCTCCTGTCATAAGAAAGCCTTTCAATGACAATTATGCAGAACCACCAATTACCACTTGCCTTTTTCTGACCTGAATTAGAACCTGGGGTTGTGGATTAATCCCACCAGGCTTCTGGCACTTACAGGATATCAGCACTTAAAGGATATTACTCTGATGGTTAGGGTGCTCTGGTCTCAGCTTGCAAGGCACTGCTGCGGCCTCAAACGGAATCGAAGCAATTTCTAAAATAGCCTATGATTCATTTTTTCTCCCCTCCTGTGCCTAAATCTGCTGGCTTCATGTGGAGGGATGGGCACAAGTAACTGTAGAGGTGACATCACAGGAGTGGGCTGCATGCCTGCCAGGCAGCTTGTGGAGTTGGGCCTCAGCAGTTGTCTATCTGCTGGGCTGGGCGATGCCTCCCAGGCGTTTTGGAGTCACAGTTCCCGGGTTCTTTGGTTGATGTGCCTTCTCCATATTTCTTTTTCAGACAAAAATTCTGGCCTGGGAAATCCAGCATAATGGGAATAGCAGTGGTAGGAAGAATAATACAGCCTTACATCTGTATAATGCTTTAGAGTTTTGAAAGCCATTTGCTCCATTTTGCTCCACCCAAACACCAGTGGGAAATGGAAGTTGGGATTTTCAACTTGAACTGGAGACAAATTCTTGCTCTCTTGCACAAAAGAGCAAAATGCTAACATCCCCTATTTGCCTCAAAGCACATCACTATTAGGCCTCGGATGCCACCAGAAGGTCAGAGAGACTCCCTTCAGCCTCTAGGTGCTTCCTGGAAGATAAATTCTCCAGTAGAAATTGCCTGGCAGGCACAATCTATTAACCATGCCATCCTGATTGAGCCAGCAAATAGTGCCAGTCTTAGTGCTGCCAGCTCCTTCTGCACACCCTGCTTTACAGTCCCAATGGTCCCAGAGACCTTTAATGGAGCCAAAGGCATGGCCACTGACTGTAGAGCCCTGAAGGTAGGGTGTGTCATGAACATCTGGAAGTGCCAACCACTGCCAGAGTAGCTCAAAGGCCTGTGAAAGGAAAACCACAATTCGGGTCACATCAGCTATTACTGCAGATCTTGAAGGGAAGGGCCACGGAGCCCAGTCATGAACAGCTGAGTAGGGTGGAGGGATTCTTTTCTTGGAGGAGCCATAAAAATAGTTCTGCAGCAGTCTCATGTTTACTCTGTGATCTTCCAGGATGCGGTCCCAGCATGACTTGGTGTCCCCAGTGCTCTATTTCCATAGTTGACATGAAAAGTCTCCTCTGGCCTAGCATCTCCCCACTGATCTTCCCCAGCATCATGGGTACCAGGCTTGAAGCCAAGGGGATGGCATACACTTGCATGGACTTCCCAGATTTAGATTAGATTTCAGAGTCACTGTGTGTGTGTGGGTGTGCATGTGTATGTGTGTGTGGGGGGGCAGGGTGGAGCGATGGAAGAAATGAGCCAGAGATGCTCAGTAGTACTGTGAGAGTGGCAGGTGCTCCTGCTGTTTTTGCCATAGCTGTTGCCATCACCACTACCACTGAATGAAGGCAGGACTTAATCAAAGACCACATGCACTGGTCAGTGCCATGAACATGCCAACTTCACAAACCAAGATGCTTCCACTAAGACAATTCTGTCTGTTGGAAATCTTGGCGGGGTATAAAAGTGATCCTTTTGAAAGCTGAATCTGTAACCTATATGTGAAAAGTGATTGACAGAACAGAACATCACCACCTCCAGAGCAGAGGCTGCCTAGAACTTGTTTTCCAGCTCACGGGGGAAATGTGCGCCTATGAAAGTAGATTAAGGATCACCGCCTCAGCCTGTTTTAGAGATGTGAATAAAAATCTTGGCTTGGGACTTCCTCCTCTCTGGTTGACTGATTTTTCAATTGATTTGTATTTATTAGCTAATGAAATTAAAGTTGTAAAAATGATAACAGAAACACAATAAATCTCTCCCACAACTGGCTGTTTCTATGTCACTATGGTGCATTCCTCACTTTGATTACTTCAAAGTCTATTATTTTGTTCTCAATTATTCTGTTTTTCTGGCACTGGAGAAAATCAATTTGTTTTATTTTCTCTTATTCATGCACTCAATTATGCTCTTCGGGCACATTTAATCACTTTGATGTTTTCATTTTATGGCCCGTCTCTAGGCACTTCAGCTGCATTGCTGCCAATGGGCAAGCAGGACTAATTTGCATGTCACAATAGACTTGAAATTCTAACTCAATTTAGAAATCTTTATGAAATCTCCCTCCAAAATATGCTTGGAGCTGCAAAGAGGCAGAAGGATGTGGGCAAACCAGGAGACTATAAAGATGCTTCCCTCTCTCAAAAGACTCCCAGTTCCTTGGTGGCCTGACCATGGCTTGGGGATGTCCCCATCAAGGTATAGCAGAGGAGTCCGTGGGATGCAATGTCTGCAGAGTTTCCTCTGGAACTCTGTGGTGAGAATCCTGCAGTAGCTTCTTCTTGGCAGCAAAGCCAGGGAGTCTGGCTTGCTGATGCGGATGTTAAGTGACCCTCAGCACTGCTGGGGTTGGTAGCTGAGCTCAAGACAGCACTTGAGTCTCAGTGGGTTAAAGGGCCCCTGGGTACACTGAGAAAGTTGTCAACAGATGGGACATTCCAGAACCTTGAGTGGCTTACCTTATTTTCTCTAATCATTTCCAAAATAATAATTTTGCCCCTGGATAATTTAAGTGCTAAAAGTTGGAGGGGAATGAGCAATATTAATTGCTTTTGGCATGTTTTTTTGACAAACAAATAAACTTACTTAAATACATTAGAGTCCTCCACCTGCCCTTCCAAAATTCTTGGTTTGTTGTATGCAAAAATCAGCAGCTCTACCAGGCAGAAGGAAAAATCTGTATTTCTTCTTCTAAGATTTGGGCATGATCCTCAACTTCTCATGTGGGATCCCAGTTCCCCCACTCACTGGCATTGTGACGCTGTACAAGGAAATTAAATTTTCTAAACCTCGGTTCTCTCATGTGTTAAATAATATTATCTTGAAATAATCTTACCTACCTCGGAGACAGATTTGCTTCCTAAATTTCAATACTGTTAAGAGTCTTACCATATTTACATACCACTTATGTAGATATCTTTCTTATATGAAGTGATTTTAATACTTAGTAGCTTCATTTTAAGCAATAATATCAGTGAAGTCAAAGAGTTTGATGTGATAGTTATATTTCTTTCTAGTATATGTTAAAACATATATATTAAAAACACTAAATCCATTTCTGCCTTAGGGTCTTTGATCCTGTTTTTCCTTCAACTAGAATGTTCTTCACCTCAATTTTTGTAAAACTCCTTCACTCATTTCCTTAAGTTCTATTCCCAAATGTCACATCTTCAAAGAAACCTTTATTGACCACACTATCTAAAAAGTGTCCCCTGAATTAATCAGTAATCAACACCAAATATTTATTTGCTTATTGCTTGTCTGTTTCACTAGAATGCAAGCTCTATGAGCAATGTAACCTCTCTTTATTTGTCCTCTGTAGTGCTGTGTCACCAGTGCCTAGAACAGTTTCTGGCACAGATTAACACCAAATGCATATTTCTTGAATGAATGAAAGATGGAAATAGAAAATTAGCTTCTCAGTGAGGAGGCTCCCCTCCCAACTTTCCACTCTTGCCCCACAGGAATGATAAACCAATTTTCTCCACCAGGGTGTCAATGGTAGCTGAGCTTATCATTTTTTAAAAAATAATATTTTTAGGATTCTAAACTTAAAAGAGAATCTCTGTGGTACTTGAATGATGATGCAGAATGTGCATATTTCATTGATGTGCATGTTTTGCTTTATTATTCTGAGGGGCCCTTGAAAAACCCATTCTTAACATAAACATTATCAAAACATATATGAAATCTGAAATAAACATTCAGACATGAAAGGACATTTTGTCTTTTTCCTGTTCCATCTAGCAAACTCCTAAAAATTGAAAAACCCTTTAAAGTGGGAACCTACACTTTTTCCTCACCTAGAGGTAATGGAGTAGTGAACCCCTCCTCTGAAAGTATGGTGTCAGAGGAAGCCTGCTGAAACATAAGATTTAAATAAGATCTAGAGTTTCATAACATCATACCTAAAATGTTCAGGATACAATAGAAAAGCATTCATCATACCAAGAGCAGGAAGCTCTTAACTTGAATGAGAAAAAAGAAAAACAATCAAATCTCAAAATAATCAACAGATGACGACAGAGATGACACAGATATTGGGAATATCTGAGAAGGAGTTTAAAGCAACCACCATAAGAATACATCAATGAGCAATTACAAACATGTTTGAAACAAATGAATAAAAAAGGAAGTGCTGGCAAAGAAACAGAAAGAAAAACTAAAACTAAATGGAAATTTTAGAACCAGAAACTAGAATATGTAAAGTAAAAAACAACATGTAGTTCTAATAGCAGAATGGCAGGGGTGAAAGAAGAATTAGTGAACTGGAAGATCAAACAATAACAATTACTCAGTTTGAACAAATGACAGAAAATAGACTGAAGAACTGAGGAGAGACTCAGGGACCATGCAGAACTATGATAGAATATCTAACATTCATGTCATTAAAGAGGTCTAGCATTCACATCAAATCTGAGATGGAGGGGAGAAAGGGTGGAGCTAAAAATTATTTGAAAAAAATTATGGCTAAATATTCCCCCAAATTGGCAAAAGACAGAAAACCTACAGATTCAAGAAGCTGACTGAACCCCAAACAGTATAAACCAAAAGAAATCCACACCAAGACACATCATAATTACAATTCCAAAATATAAATGAAGAGAGAAAAATCTGGAAAGCAGTAAAAGAGAAATAAAGCCTTACCTATAATTGACAATTCATTTATACTTCAAATGACAGTGGATTTCTCATAAAAAACAGATCAGAAGAAACTGGTACAATATTTTTCAAGTGCTAAAAGAAAAGAACTGTCAACCCAGAATTCTATATCCAGTGAAAATATCCTTCAGGAATGAAGAGAAAATAGAGGTATTCATAAAGGAAAGAAAACATTGAGAATTCGTTGCTAGCAGACCTACCCTAAAAAAGAATAGCTGAAGTTCTTGAAATGGAAAGGAGATGATAAAACAAAGAATCTTAGAACATCAAAGAAGAAAGAACATGGGAAGAATAAAAATATGGGTAGATATAATAGATTTCACTTATCCTTTTCAGCTTTCTAAATTATACTTGATGGTTGAAGTAAAATTTATAACACTGATGTGCTTCTAAATGTATGTAGAGAAAATATATTTAAGGCAAGTATTTAATAAATGGGGGGTGAGGAAAGGGACCTAAAAATAGACAAAGCCTCTCCACTCACATTGGTAAAACGTTGACAACAGTAGACTGTAAGAAGTTATATGTGTACAATATATACCCAGAACAACCAATAAAAACCAATATAAAGAGATATAATAAAAATACTACAGATGAATCAAAATGGAATTTGAAAAAAAGTACAAATCACTCACAGTAAAAGACAGAAGAAAACAGAGAAACAAAGAATGGAAAACCAAAAAGTAAAATGAAATTGGAAAGTCAAACCACAACAAAATTACATTGTATGTAAATGATCTAAATACATCAATTAAAAAACAAAGACTGGTGGTGTCACTAAAAAATGACCTAATTATATGTTGCCTACAAGAAAATCACTTTGAATATGATAAAGATAGATTAAAAGTAAAAGGATAGAATATGATATATTGCTATGTTGATATCAGATAAAGTAGACTTCACAGCAGTCTACTAATAAAATTACCATGAACAGAGAGGGACATTTTATAACAGTAAAAGGGTCATTTTACCAAGACATAGCAGTCTGAAATATGAATGCATCAAACAGCAGACTTTCAAAATACATGAATGTGAAGCAAAAATTGATAGAGCTGCATTGGGAAATAGATAAATTCAGATTTAGAGCTGGAGACTTCAACATCACTCTCTCAGCAACCAACTGAGTAACTAGACAGAAATTGACCAAGGATATAGAAGAACTTGACAATGCTATCAATCAACAGGATGTAACTGACATTTATAGAACACTCCAAACAACAACAGAATGCACATTCTTTTCAAGCACTCACAGGTCTACCAAGATAGGTCACATCCTGACCATAAAACAAGTCTCAACAAATAAAAAAAATGAAATTACATAGAAGGATTTTCTGACCAAAATGGTATCAATGTAGAAATTACAAACTCTTGAAAAAGAAATCTCCAGGCCCAGAGGGTTTCACTGGAGAATTGTACTGAAGAAGAGAATTGACACCAGTTCTGTACTATCTCGTGCAGAAATAGGAAAGAATATTTCCAAGCTTATTTTATAGGGTAATTAGTGCCCTGATGCTGAATGCTGATGATGACAGTACAAGAAAGAAAACTACAGACTAACATTCCTCATTAATATGGAAGCAAAATCCTTAAGAAAAAAAAATATCATGCCAAAGTAGGACTATGCAAGGTATACAGAGCTGATTTAATATCTGAAAATAATTCAATTTAATCCATCATACTAAAAGTTAAAGAAGAATCATATATATTAATATATAGTATATATGAACACTACACATATACATAGTATATATATCAGTATTAGTATATATATTGGTATCAATATTAATATCAAGTAATGCAGAAATAGCATTTGACAAAATTCAAACACGTTCATGATAAAGCTCTTAGAAAACTAGGACTACAGAGGATGCACTGCTTCAAATTGATGGAGAAAATATAGAAAAATCTACAGCTAACATACTTAATGATGAAAAATGGATGTTCTCTCTCTAAGTTCTGGAATGAGGTGAGGATGTCTGCTCTTACCACTCTTATGCGACATAGTACTGGAAGTTCTAGATAGTACAATAAAGCAAGAAAAGGAACTAAAACATATATAGATCAGAAAGGATGAAACAAATCTGTCTTTATTTGCATATGAGTGATACTCAATGTAGAAGATCTCATGGAATCTTCCAAATAACACCCAAATGAGTTCAGCAAAGTCACAGACATAAGACCACGTATGAAAATCAGTTGTATTTCTACATATTGACAATGAACACATGATAACCCAAATTAAAAATACAATTCCAGTCAGGGGTGGTGGTACATACCTGTAATCCCAGCAACTCAGGAGGCTGAGGCAGGAGAATCACAAGTTCAAAACCAGCCTCAGCAACTTAGCAAGGTTCTAAGTGACTTAGTGAGACCCTCTTTCAAAATAAAAAAAATAAATATAAAAAGGGCTGGGGATGTGGTTCAGTTTTTAAGTGCCCTGGGTCAATTCCTAGTATTAATAATAATTATATATATCTAATATATGTATTATATCTATATTTTTTTCCATTCATGATCACTCAAAAAGAAAGAAAGGAAGGGAGGGAGGGAGGGAGGGAGGAAGTAAAGCTTATATATAAAATCTGTTATTTATATGCTGAAAATTAACAAGTGGTATTGAAGGAAGTAAAAGAAAATCTAAAAATGGAGAGACATACCATGTTCATGGATTAGGAGCTTCAACATATATAGTAAAGATAGATGTCAACTCTCCCTAAATTGATATATAGGCTTAATATAATTCCTTCCTAAATAACATCAAGATTTTTTGAGTAGATGCAGACAAGATTACTCTAAAGCTTTCATGGAAAGTTGAAGGAACAAGTCTATCTGAAATAATTTTGAGAAGAAGAACATAAGGGTAATCACTCTATTTGATTTTAAGATTTATTATACAGCTAAAGTATCATGACTCTGAAACAATAGACATATAGATCAATGAAACATAAGAGAAACCCTGGAGAGACTGAGATAGTTTCCTTTGAGTGAAAGGGAATTTTGGAGAGGAAGGTGGTTCTGAGGAGGCACCTGAATTTTCTGCCCTTCTGCCAGACAGAAGAGGTTTACATTGTGAGTCAAGGAATAAATCGGCTTTTCAAGAAAAATATAAGCACCCTGGAATTCCTAAAAGTACCTAGAAAGGAAGCAGAATCTGAGACATTTAAATCACTCATCCTCTTGTTCATTATTGTTCTAGCTGCCTGCAGGTTTAGTGACCAGACTTTATAAACCAAGAATTGGGACATAAAGTCTGACAAAAGATTATTGTCTTTTTCTTAAAAATCCCTTCCAAACATGGATTAATTTTTCCTGATTACAAAAGCAATAAATGTACATGGCAGAAAATTAAAGGATATTTTATTTTAGGTAGACTTGTTCCTTCAATTTTCCATATAAAAAGAATAAAGAACAAGTAAAAATCCAGGCATGGTGGCACAGGTCTATAATCCCAGAGACTTGAGAAGCTGAATCAGGAGGATCACAAATTTGAGGCTAGCCTCAGAAACTTAGTGAGGCCCTAAGCAACTTAGTGAGACCCTGTCTCAAAATAAAAAATAAAAAAAGGGTTGGGGATGTGGCTTAGTGGTAAAGCACCTCTGGGTTCAATTCTCAGTACAAAAAAAAAAAGGAATAAAAATTAGCCATAATACCAATCTTGGTAAAGTATCACTTGAAAATAGCAACTATTAGCATTTCCTTCTAGTGTTTTCTGTTCATAGCCATAAACTCACACACACACACACACATTATATATGTTTACAAAATTGAGATGACATGGTATTAAAATGCTTTGCAACCTGTTTTTTTTTGCTTAACATTATTGTCATGAACACATTCTTGTGTCATTAAATTATTTTTAAAATTTGCATTTTAATTGATTGTAACACATTTTTCCATATAGATGTCTTATGTGGAATCAGTACCACACCTCAAATTCAAAACATCAAAACAGAATTGCATGTTTCTGTAAAATCACAGCCCTCCCCGAACAGCTTCCCATCCCAGTTAGTATGCAATCTAGAAGTCTCAGAGTCATTTTTACTTCTTCCCTTCTTGATTCTCTATAAATGACACATCTCCAACTGCTGGGAATACACTCTTCATAAATAGTCTCAGCTACTCCTCCCTACCTTACCACTGCTGTTTCAGCCCAGTCTACCCCTTGTTCTATACCACCATGATCCATTCCAAATAAAAGTATCAAATTTTATTCTAATTCCAGAACCTAGAATGGGTCTCACTTTACCATATATGATATGGACGAATCAGCCTGAAATTCAAGGGAACTTACAATCTGTCCTTACCCTTACCATTCTTTATTTCCCTTGCTTATGATCATATCTTCACTCTGATCTATTCAAATCCTCTAAGTCTTCTGAAAGCTGTCTCCCCAAAGTCTTACTCCCTGGCTGGTTTTATATAGTGTGAGCTCCCACTATAATCTGATCTGTTCAAGGGGGTTAATTTTGTCTTTTCATCCAGACTTCTCAACTGTTCATCAGCAGCAGAGACCATGTTTTCAACTTCTCTTATAGTTTCTATGGCACCAAGCCATAGAAGGGGGAGGAGGTTCAAAAATGTGTGTCAGTCAGGCATAGTGGTGCCCACCTATAATTCCATCTACTTGGGGGCTGAGGCAGGAGGATCATAAGTTAGAGGCCAGCCTTGGCAATTTAATGAGATCCTGTCACAAAAGGAGGGCACTGGGGATGCTGTTCAGTGGTGGAGTACTTACCTAGAATGTGTAAAATCCTGGCTTTCATCCCCAGCACTGCCTACCCAAGAGGTGATTTTTTTTTTTTGCAGTGCTGGGGATTGAACCCAGGGGCTTGTGCTTGGGAGGGAAGCACTTTACCAACTGAGCTAAATTGCTTTAAAATGGAGATATACTTATACCTCTTAAAATAAAGGTGGTTCCAAACTCATTTTGGGAGCCTGGGTAGGGTGGAGAGTGTTTAATAGGGGTGACTGGAAAAAAATCCAGTGGAAGATGTGGAATTAACTTGACAGATCAATGCTACAAATGGAGGAACAGCACCGGGCCTGGGTTAAAATACCAAGTCCACTGCTTATTTGTTCTATGACTATGGGCATGTTACACAATGTTTTTTGGTACCAGTCTCCTATATCACAAGGAAATTTGAGGGTTAAATGAGATAAGGATAAGGTATTGTGTTGTATGCTTTCAATAATGGTAGTTCCCATCACATGAATTTAGGAAGAAATTTTAAATCTTCATAAATAACTTGCCAATATTTTTCATGGTTTGATAAAAGCTTCTAAGTTACCATAATTTTAGGAAACAGCCTCCAGTTTTATTTTAGAACTTGTAAAAATTTTAGGATGATATTTTTATGACTTATTTTTCTGCTTAACAGCAACAATGGCAAACCTTTCCATTTCTTCTACTCTTTTTTTCCCCGGGGGGTGGGGGTTGGTGCTAGGGATGAAACCCAGGACTTTTCACATGCCAGGTAAGTGCACTACCACTAAGCTACACCCCCAGCCTCCATTTATTATAACCTTTAGTGAATCAGGAAGGAAAGGTAGTCTTCAATGGGGAATCCTGGGTTGTCAGTAGGATTCTGCAAAGAACCACAGGGACATGGAGAATACAGAGAAGGCAGAACTGAGGAAGGGAAGCAGGGATAAGGCATGGATGTCACAAAGACCTTCACCTGATGTCATGCAAATTGTTTCAGGGTTTCCTCCATAATCCTGCTCCCAAGTCCTCCCAAGAAGTCCTAAAGCAAATGGTCAGTCTGCTTCTCAGGAAGCAAAGGAAGGTATGTGAGGAAGCCATGTTTCCATGGAGTAGTGTTCCCCCCAGGCAGGATCACTGCTTCCAACTTGGGG
This sequence comes from Glaucomys volans, assembly GCA_020662805.1. Lineage (NCBI taxonomy): Eukaryota > Metazoa > Chordata > Mammalia > Rodentia > Sciuridae > Glaucomys > Glaucomys volans. The sequence continues at coordinate 100,818 of JAJEJO010048647.1, read as the reverse complement.
CTCCAGCAGGCCTTGAACATGCCCAGACCTGAAGTCCCAAATGCTAGCCCCTGGAAGGATGTCAATCTCAGACTTCAGGTTGCCTGAGGAGGTGTTGTCCACACCTGGAACAATGGTTCTCTTGAAAACATTCCTCACCGATGTGCAAAGGGTCTCAGCTTGGGGCTGTGGAATTACAAATATCAGACTGGGGCTAGTGGCTATGGCACACTTCAGGCGGCGGGAGCTGGGTGAGCTGGCTTCTTCAACCTTCTGTCCTCTTGTCCTTCCCTACCTAGCTCTGAACAGAGCTGGAAGCTTCAAATTACAATATGATGGGGGTGATGGAGGCATGGCAGGATGGAGGGCTGGTGAGGGTTTAAAGGCCTAGGTCAGGGGACGGAACTTCAGGGGTTGCTTGTGGCAGCCTTCCTCTCATTTCCAGGGAGACAAGAGTTTTCAGGTGCTTTGGATCAGCCACATGGAAGGAGCTGGGTGTGCATTGTGGGATGTCATGGGTTTACTAGGGGTGACTGGAAAAAGCAGACAGGAGATAGCGAGTTGATTTGACAAGGTCATGCTGCCAAGAAGAGGAGGGTCACCAGAGAGGTCAAACAGTTTGACTGCAGAATTCCCATTCAGACAGAACTGGATTCAAATGTTTGTTCCACTGCTTTATTAGCACACTGCAGGGAACACTGGAGGCCCTTTATAATTATTTGCTGAATGAATAGAGACCTTGGCCAAATCACTTACCCACTCTGAGCTTCAGTTTCCTCATATGGAAGATAAATAGTGGATATTATCCTTATTATTTCACCTGTGATATCTCTCCCCATGCCTATACCAGTTTGTGGGTCCATCTCCCCAACTCTGCATTATAGAGGCTGCCAAACTAAGTAAACCTCCTTACTAAGGGTTGGAAAGGACAGATGTGCTCAAGGTCTTGCTCTTTCCACTCCTGTCCTCCCCCACTTTCTCTCCAGATTCCATTTGTTTCTTTTTCAATCCCAGGCAAACTTTGGGGTATAGTTCTGGGAACTCAGAGTAAGTGTTGAAACCTCTAGTTACAACTCCAACACTCCATCACACACTCACGAATACACAATGCACCCTCCCCTTCCCCCCTCCCCAGAGGATTGGGCTGAGCTGCAACATGAATCTCTGAGCCCCTGATGGGCCCCTACTTGATTCAAATGTCAGCGGTACTGCAGACTAGAAAACCTCCTACCTCTACCCCCATTTCCCCATGCAGAGCTAGCCAGGCTTGCAGAGCTGGTCCCCTCTGGGGACTGATCACATCAGCACTGTTCCAGCTCTGGAAGGTTCACTGTGAGCTAATTCCTCTGGAGTACGTTAACCAGAGGAAAGGCAAACAACTCTGAGCATGTGAAGATGGTGCGAGAAGGATGATTCTACAGTAGTAGTCATGAGCTGGGCTGAACCATGTGCTCTCTAACCCATACTTCCTGTGAACAATAACACATACCTTCAGGATAGCTCATTGGCATGAGGAGCAATTTGCAAGAGCAAAACAGAGCTTTTCTCTGTATAAAACAATTTGAATGGACTCTCCGTGGACTCTCCATGGTTTTAATTTTTTTTCCCCTCTTGAAAAGACTAATGGGCAGAAAGGGTGGAATAAGATGAGGTTGAAATTTCCCTTCATCTTTAGTCATTCTGCGGTATGTGAAATGCACCTCTATAAGATGACCCTTCTTGGGTTTGATTTCCAATAGGCTAAAATCTCATCTGCTTCTGAGGGATGTGGTGAGAAAGGGGAAAAAACCCAAGCTCAAAGGATGATCAAATTCAACTAGACCTGCTGGCTAAACTCCCTTGCACAGTGAGGCTGAATCAATTTACTCCTTCATTGACATCTCACCTCCCCAAATCAACCCGTGCCTCCCCACCTGACTGTTTTTAGTGGTGTAGAAGTTGGGGGGGAGGGGGAGGCACAGAAATGGCCACTTCTCTGAGGTTTTTACATGCAAGAGCAAATGACAGTCTTGGAGACAGGTTCAGGAAAATCTTTCAGAATGCAGAAAATTCAGCAGCCTTTCCACACTGACCATTGTCATGGCAACGCACTATCTGATGGCAGCATGCGTCACCAGGCTGAGGGGCACAGTATCAGTATAGCAGGTTAGCCTGGCCATTTTTAGCAACACTGGACTTCTTTCTAGCCTAATTTCTTCTAGGTTGAGCTGATTGTCTTTTTGGTTCTGGACTTGGTGCTCTGCTAATTCTCATGGCTTGAGCACAAGACTGTTAATATGAAGGGGATGGCTAAATGGAAGGGCTCATCATTCCTAGTAGTCTACAACCACTCTACTTGCTATCCTCCCTCCCCAGCTCCTCCTTACCCACTCTTAGCCACTTTGCTTTTCTCCTCAATCAATTCTTTCCCACACACAGCATTATCTCCCCCCACCCAACATGTGACTCATCTACCCATCCCTGTACTCTCAACATATTCTTTTCATTTATTTTCTATGTTCTCATTGTAATGCACTGTATACTAGAATCTCAGGGTTGGAAGAAAATTTAACAATAATTTAGTCCACTCTCCCTCCTCCAACACAGGAGTCCCTCTGCAATATGACAGACGAGTGACTGTCTAGCCTCTATTTGTATATCTCTAGTGACAGAGATCTCAGCCTGTTCTACTTTGGAGAGCTTTGATTGTTAGAAATTCTTCCTTCCATTGAAAAAACCCTCCTTTTTCTACTGGAGGTCCAGCTCTGTGCCCTGTGGCCACATAAACCCTGTCTATGTCCTCTGCTCTGTGATAGCCTTTCAGAGATATGAAACAGAGATCATGTCCCTCTGAGCCTTTTCTTGTCCAGAAAGTCCCAGCTCCTCCAACCAGACCTCTTGGAGCCCGGGCTCCAGTCTTCTCTGCAGCCTGACTGACCTCCTGGAACATGCTCCTATTTGTCTAGGGCCCTTTTAAAGTGAGGTCGATACTGCATCAGCATCTCTGGAGGCCACCTTGCCCTGGTGACTCATGCTGAGCTCTGTGTCAACTAAAATCCCTAACTCTCTTACAGATAAAATGCTGCTAAGCCTTATCTTCTTATTTTGTATGTGTCCAGTTGCTTTTGTTTTTTTTTTTTTTTTTTTTTTTTTAACCCAGGGATTGAACTCAGGGACACTCGGCCACTGAGTCAAATCCCCAGCCCTATTTTGTATTTTATTTAGAGACAGGGTCTCACTGAGTTGCTTAGGGACTCGCTAAATTGCTGAGGCCGGCTTTGAACTCGCGATCCTCCTGACTCAGCCTCCCAAGTCGCTTGGATTACAGGCATGCGCCACCACGCCCAGCTGCCCAGTTGCTTTTGAAGATCCTGTTCCTGGACCATATGTTTCTTCCCAGTTTAAATTCATCATGTAATAATAAGAATATTGCTTTAACTTGTTAGCGCCTTTGAAAAAATCTTGACTTCCATGTAACTTTCATATCCTCTAGGATCCTTTTTTAAAAACAACCCTCATCCTAGCCTTTTATCTCAAGGCTAGGATTTATTCCTCTTTTAAGTCATTTATTCCTCTTTTAAGTCTCTTACCTTTCCTGGTTCTCTTCCATTTGCATTACTTTCCTTATGTCTTCTCTCACTTGTAATTTTTATTTCCTCAATAGCAAGATGTCACCACTCTCTAGGGCTATGTGCCTGGTCATGTGTGTAGGGTAACAAGGGCATACACATAAAAGCACAAATGGAGGTGTGAGCAAGGAGCTGCAGAGGCTTGTATAGTTTCTCTGTTTACTATTGCTCTGTCTGTGTTCAACCAAGATTTAGAGGCCAGATGGGGGAAAATGTCAAGGTTGAAGGAAGAGGGGTAAGAGAAATTGATTGAGAATCAGTCCAAGGGAAATAGGAAATGTCTTCTGGGTCTGAGAAGAGCAGGGGGAAACCCTGGGTTGGATCAATAGTGTTCGTCAGAATTGCAGCACAGTGAGAACAAGTGAAGAAGGGCCAGGGATGGAAAAGTTTGAAGGCCTTAAAGATTGGATGAGGGAAGAGGATTTGGTTAGGAAGTAAGGAACTGTGGCATCAGTATCTGTTTGAGAGATCAGAGGGAGGTGGCTTGAGACAAGAGGCAAGAGAAAGCCAAGGACTACAGGACCTTAGAAGGGGCACTAAACAATTCTGAGTATAACCGTAAGAGTCTATGGTCAAAGGAGACCAGGACATGGATTCCTTACCTATAGACTTTTATGTCATCATAGATGGGGCGCTGTGAGTGGATGGAGGCCTTAATATAACCCTCAGTAAAGACACTCAGAACATAGCATGTTCCCTCAGGCTAACTCCACCATTGAACGGGTCTCCCTTTCGACATTAGATTATATTTCAATGAGAGAGTAAAAAGTAGGAAAACTGGTGTTATCTTGGTCATTTTATGAATAAACACGGGAAATTCACTCTTAGGAATGGGCAACATGATACCTTTGGCTTCATAACTGCAAATAATTAAGATATAAAAAACATACAAATGCACATACAAAATAAATTAAACAGGAAAATGGTTGCCCCAGATATTTAAAATGAATGGAGCGTCTCTCAGGTTGAGAGACGGTTCTACTGGAGAGCTGAGGGCAGTGACCCCAAACAGTGAACAGTGTGATCAGGAGGGCAATGGCCTGATGACTGTCATTACCCTTCTATCCTGCAGCCAGAATGACTCCAGGGAAGCCTCAGGAGGGAAGTAGGAAAGAGTAGCAGCAACAACTCCAATATGCAGGGTGAAACTGGGGAACCCATACCCAGAACATCAAAATCCCTGAATACTCATTGGAGTTCCACAGTCTCTCAAGACTCTGCTGGACTAAGGAACCAACCATGCTGGAAGAGAATGTCTGCAAGCTCCTCCACCTGACCCCTTCAAGTCTAAATTGACTTGAACTTCCCTCATCTTCAAGAGGGTTTTACTGGTTGCTTTTTGAAAGGAAAAGAGTCTCTGGGCATACTTGAGAACTGATTTTCCCTTGGATGTGCTTGAAGCTGAACCTTTTGTCCTTCTGAAGGTGATGTTAGCTGGCCAAATGACAATCCCAACCAGAGTGGCCAGTGTAGAATTCTGACTGCAATCTGTCAGGCCCAAAAGAGGTTTCCCTTCCAAGTCAGTGAAATGACTAGCCACCAAAAGACAAATGGTATTCGAGGAGGCCCCCACCAATGAGCCACCACAAACTGGGTGGAATACGGAGTGCAGGACTTGAGGGGTGGTGCTCACCTTTGATGTAGTTGAGGATTTGCTGGATTCGGTGGGGCTCATTGCGGTCTGGCCGGCAGCTTGGTGTGATTTCCAGCACATAATCAGGACCATATGCTGTGAAAAACTGTAAGGAAAAGGGAAAGGCCAAAAAACAAACTAAACCACATAAAACCTCCAAACCAAACCACATACAAACAGGGCAATCAAAAGAAGCTCACTACTACCAACAAGGCCAGGGAGGCCTCACTGGGTAGAGCAGGAGGATCCAGCAGGAAGCCCTGCCCTAGTGGTATCACTCTGCTCATTCAGACCTTCAATGCCATTCCACTGCTAAGTTCTTTAGCTTGCTGTTTAAGGGCCTCTCTGCTCAGGTCTCCATTTTTCTCTCCAACCACAGTTCTTACTGCTCCCTGTTCTTTGGCCACAAGAGACCACTCATTCCATGTTCTCCCCAGTTGTCCATGTTTTGTCTTCCCTTAGAATCTAGACATTTTTCTTTCCTGGGGCTTGCAAAGGTCCACTCTCAACCCCTGCTGCCTGTAAAAAACTTCCCCATGCTTCCAGGAACAGTTCAAATGTCACCTCCTTCACAAAACTGTCTTGTTCTCCACCAAACCCTGCCCCTCCAACATTCTGTCAGTAGCTCTCTTATGGCCCTTGTTCAAATGGACAGTGCTGTCCTCAATATCATAGGCAGATCCCTGTGTCAGCTGTAGTGGAACTACAAAGATGGATGAGGCTTCCTCTGTGGTCCTCCAGGTGTTCACAAGCACATTCTGCATTGGATAGAGATTTTTCAATACTGACTGGATCTCCCACTTACCCACTGGATTATCAGCTCCCTGAAGGCAGGCAACCTCTGCATTTAATTATCTTTTGGGCCTCACAGCCCATGGTGGCTTCCTAATTAGCTTTGGTTGCCTTGAATTTCCTGCCCTAGGAATGTCAAACAAGTCTAGTTTCTCTATTTTGATTTTTCTTTCTCTGTAGTAGAGTTTGTTTTTAAATTCAAAGAATCAAAATAAAGGCTTGTGGATTCTATTTCTAGCTCACTAGATGACTCCTTGTGACCTTTGGTAAGTCACAATATCTGATTCAACTTCTCTGTTAGGGTCCACTTGGTGAAAAACACTCTATGACAAAGGGAATCATTCAACTGGGATAAGTCTCTGAATGGGAAATATGCAAAGCTACTATTTCTGTTTAGTTTTACAGAAATAGTATTTGTGCACACTCTCTGGAGAGAGAGCATATGGTCCTTAACATTATGTGATTTCAATAGTGATATTGTTAGGTGGTAAGCAAATTCCATGAAACAAGTGGTGTAGTGGGCATGAAAATAGGGATGTTGATACATGTCAAGACTTTGATGCCATTCAAAGAGCTTCTTAGAAGTAATCCATGGTTATTGCCGTTGTCACCAAATCATCTGTGTTAAAAGTCTAGATATACATCTGGCACTGTGGGAGATGTTATGGAACAATCTCTAGGGATCCTAACAGTGTCTTTGTGGAATCCATGGCAGTAATTTCATGGTGGAGATGGCTTTTGCATATCCATGACAGAAAATTCTACACATTTAATTTAAAGGAAAATGCCCAGGACTGTGCTAATGCTTCTAAATGTCATTTGCTTGCACATGTGCTGTGCTGTTCTCTCTCTCTCTCTCTCTCTCTCTCTCTCTCTCTCTCTGTGTGTGTGTGTATACTGATGTAGAAGGGGAGAGGGGCTTAGGTCATTCCTGCTGGAGTTATTACTCTCTGATGCCAAACACCCCAAGTTATGGAGATGGAAGAGTCCTTGAGTAGAGATCATCTTTACCCAAGTCCATATATGGAACGGACAAGAGGGGTTACCTGGGGGACACATCCAGAAACTAACCCCCACTGTCATGGCTGAAGAAACTTGAGAGGCTTGTATTTTTAGCCAAGGAGGGCCCCTTGGTCCAAGTCTGAGCCAACCTTGTGGGCTTGATTGGCCAACCTTGTGGGCTTGGCTCTGGAAGAAAAGGCTTCAAACAGGTGTGGCACCCTCTTCTTAGGCGGCCTCTTCTCCAGAGAGTGTCAAGTGGTATACTCATCTCATGGGTATGGAAAGATAGGCTTAGAGAGCACAAGAGAAGAAAGGCAGCTGCAATGAAGCATCTCCTCTGGGAGACCCAAACCTCTGCCATCAAAGTGCTATAAAAATCAGAGGCAGGGTGTCTAGCTGAGGTATAGGAGGAGAGAATGTTCTGTCTCCACATGCAGAGATGACACTGCTGATCTTTGGTCAGCAAGGCATGTCGTGAACTGTTTCCTCAGGCTGAGGGTTTGGAACAGCATGTCCTCACTTGTGAGTGCCTACTATGTGGTTACCCATACTCTTCTACTTTTGTCCTCTCCGACCAGGAGCACACCGTTGCTAACCACATGGTCAGCTGGGGCCAGAACTGACTGCCATGAGACAGAACTCAGCTCTAATAGGATTAAATCTCTTGTCCTGTCTTCATTTGCACCTGGCTTTAACTAACCGAACCACACAGTGGGCAAAGTAATAAATAACCCGTTCTTGACAGAAGTAGGCTGGCTACAGGTAACAGGCAAGTCTGGGTTCCTAAACTTCTCCCTGAATTTGCCAATCAAATATTATCCTCAGGTCTTGCTTATTTGCACTATTTTGGGGCTAGGAAACTCATTTGGTTTTAAAAAATCCCTGTGTTGAGAGTTAGTTCCACATGGCAGCAGGCTGGCCTGAATCTGGGGAGGGTCTGCCTAAGGTCAAGGGAAGAAATAGGCACCAGGAAGTCATACACTGTATCTAAAAGCAAAGCTGGTACCATATTACTCCTCTCTGGCTGTGTCATGGAATTTTTCTATGTTTCTGTTAGGTTATATCTTTATTTTTGCACTTGTTAGATCTTCTCTACTGGACATGAACTCTGCAAAGGCAAACACTTCTGTTATATTCTCTATGCCTACCCTGTAGCATCAAACTCGTTATCACAGGTTTTCCTTAAATATATGTTGCATTTAATTAATTCACCAAGGGTTGAGCTAGTGTTAAGTCAATTGTGTGGAATAATTCAGAGTCAACTGATGGCATAAACAACTTTTCTAGACTTTTGAAGCAGCATGATAAGGTGGAAAGAGCACTGGCTTTGGAGTCAGGGAGAGCTGGAATTTGGTGCCTGGATTTAGCTGTGTGCCTCGGGTAAGCTTGTTAATCTCTATTTCGTCATTTCCACCAGAGGGATGATAAATGCTGACCTGGTTGGGCTGTTAAGCGCCAATGAGATAATATCTACCAAAGGCTAAGGGCCCATGATACAGTAGGACTTCGATAAATGTGAATTCCCTTCTCCCAGGGCAAGAGGCCCTTGCCTAATCATGTCTCATCCATACCCTGAGGAATTCTGGGTGAAGTGCTCCAGGCTGAGCTGTAGAAAGAAGAGCCTGTTCCTCCTGCCAGATCAAGCCTAGTGGCCCCAGTGTCCCTCCCCACTTGCTTAAGTCATTAGCTCAGCCTAGGGCTTGTGGAGGAACTGACTTCTCTCATAGTTTCCGGTCCGATGGTCCTGCCACTTGATAGTTACTGGTGAGGTAGAGAGGAAATATGATCACAGAAGGCAAAAGAGATGTTGGGGTGGAGGGATTTGGCCAGCACTAGAAATAGCTTGAGGCCCCACCCTTAAACTGCCCTCCAGCCCCGAAGAGGAAAGGAAATGGGCACGCAGAGATCCCATTCCCAGACAGGTGGAGCAGGGGATGAAAGAGGCCAGCCGACCTTCAAGGGAAAACACTGGCTTTGATCTCAGTAAAGGAAGGAGGGAGGTGCTAACCCCTCTCCACCTCTTTCCCCTTTTCCCTCAGCACTCCTTTTGCTTTCTGGGTTTTAATTTAAAATTTTTGAGGGGTACGTGGTAGTGGTAAAAGGGCCAATGAAAGGTATGAGGTAGGGCAGAGGGATGGGAGTTGAAGGTAATGGCTACTTTAGGGTAGTTGGTCTCTTCTTGACCCAAGAGTCAATGAATAAAGGAATGTAAATAGCTCATATCTAGTTTAGTTCAGTCCAACTTAATGCTTCTTTCTTGCTCAATATTTTCCAGCTCTTGTTCACACAATGAAAACAGCACACAATTAGACATCTGGTCAAAAAGATATCAGAACAAGGTTTAAGGTTGCTGTTATTTCTCCATAATCCTGTTTGGCCACTAGAAACCAAGACACAGACCTGAATCAGCCAATCCTTTTATCCCTCCCTGGACCTTTAGTAAGTACCTACTGTGTGCCAGACTAGGTAGTCTTTGGGGTACAAAGACAACAAGACACATTTAATAGGAGGGATTGTTACAGAGCAGTGTGGTGATGGTATCACAATAATAACACTAAAGAAAATACTGAAAACTAATGTTTATTATAGGCTTATTGTGTGTCAGCTACGTGAAATGTCTAAGCCCATTTTATGAATTGACTAACTTAATTCTCAAAACCAATATAGCGGGTACTATTATTATTTTCATTTTAAGATGAGGATTTGAAGCATAAAGGACTTGATAGGGACTTGATAGCATAAGGGACTTTGCACAGTTAGTAGGTGCAAAGCTGAGATTTGAACTGAGGTTATTCCAGAGCACTAGCTATTTGGAACCTATAAACTACCCCAGAGGAAGTGACTCTGGAGTGGGGTCTGGCCAAGGGAGTATGGGGAGTAGCATGTAATTAGCTATAATTAGATGTGGCTAGGGGTTAGGGACCAAGGAGAATCAGGACATGATGCTGGAGAAGTAAACAAGAATTTCATCGTAAGACCTACTATGGCATTTCCCCTCATTCCAGACTAATAGCTCCATGAGGGAAGAACATTGCTTTGTACCCTGCTATATTGCCAGTTCCCACAAAAATGCTTGTATCTAGTAGGTGGTAAATAAATATTTGTGGGATAATGTGTAGAAGTTTGGTGGAGATATAGGAAACTCTCTCTCTCTCTCTCTCTCTCTCTCTCTCTCTCTGCAGTGCTGGGGATAGAACTCTGGGCCTCACTTACATTAGGCAAATGTTCTACAACTGAGCTCCAGCCTCAGTCCAGGAAGCTTTTAAATGAGGGAGCTGTGCTTTTGAGGGGACTCACTGGCCTCCGTGTGAAAACTCTATAGGAATTAAAGTGAAGGAATGTGAATAGGTACAGCAGTTAGAAGGCTGGTGCTATAGCCCTGAGGGGTGGTCATAGGACTGGAACAGGGATAGCTGTGGAAAGAACCAAGAGAGAGAAAAACTTCAAAGACAGCATCGATAGAACTAAACAGTAAATTGCATGTAGGGAATAAGGAAGAGGGGAGAGTCAAGGATTTTCACTGTGTGGGATAAGGAATGAGGGCAGAGGACAGGGTCTAGGGACATGTGTGTGAGTGGCATGTCCTGTTGGGAACATGCTGATGGTCAGGATCCTAAAGACATAGAGATCTGTGTGAGGTACCAGGCCCAGTTTAAGAGAGAGTTTGGGTCTACTACACGATATGACAATATTGTGACATAAAATTGAGGAATCAGATGAGATTGCCATGGCTGGCTGGGTGGGGGGCCTACTGCATAGAGAAGAGAAGAAAGGCAAGGAAAGAATCATGGGAAATAGTAACATTTCAGAGATGGGCCGATGGAGCAGAAACAGTTCTGGGGACAATTTGAAATCTCACAGAGACGTTAAATAAGAGGAGGGCTGCCAGGTGCAGTGGCTCATGCCTGTAATTCCAGTGACTTGAGAGGCTGAGCAGGAGGATTCCAAGTTCAATGCCAACCTCAGCAAATTAGCAAGACTCTGTCTCAAACAAAAAAATAAAAGGGACTGGGGATGTAGCTCAGTGGTTAAGCAGTCCTGGGTTCAATGCCCAGTGTGAGAGATTGGTTCATGAGAAGGAGACCTTGGCTGAATCAAAACAAGTGGAGGAGAGGGTTGGATAGAGGCCTGACTGGATTGAGCCAAGGAATTGTCTACCAAGAGGTAGACACGAGAATGGTGATGACAATACACTCTTTCTTCCCTAAAGAAGTTTGATATAGATGTGGGGCTAAGGTAGGGTGGGTGGTTTAAGATGGGAAGATCTTGAGTGAAGTTATAGACTATGGGGAAAGACCCCATAGGATGGAATTGGGGTCAGCCTGAGAGAGATTTAGAGTTAGTTAGGTCTATCTTTCTGGTCCATTAGAAGGAATTTGTAAGAGAAGAATACTGTTTTATTCAACTTTATATTACCCAGAGGTCCTAGCATAAAGCCTGGAAATAATAGGTGCTCAATTTATATTTGAATGAATGAAATGAAGTGTGATTGGGGTTATACAGAGATTCACATTCAGTAGGCAGAATTAGGGCATTTGAAGGATGGGGTGACTGCAGACAGGCATGGAGCCAGTATGTGTGGTGGTAGGAAGTAGTTAAAGAAGGCAAGAGAATTTGGGATTAGTTTGGGGATCAGCGAGTACTGTAAGTTGGTTAAAGTTGGAAAAGGAGAGTTTGGGAAGCTTTGACTGTCACATTAAAGAAATAGGACTTGATGTGACAAGCACTAGGACAGGGTCAGGACTGGAGCTATTGCCTTATGAGAACTTGGAGCAGCTCAGAAAGGCTGAGTGGCCAGTGTGGATGTGAATACAATGGTTTAAGGGAGAGGCAACAAGTGTTTGAACCAGGGTGATTGCTGGGGGATGGGATGGACAGAATGATATTGTGAACGTAAATGCTATAGCACTTGGCAGTGGACTTGGTTGGCTGTGGAGGAAAAGAGAGAGCTGGGAGAAGTTGAAGTTGACAGCTAGATTTAGAGTGAGGGTGAGTGGGAGAATCTCAGTGCCACTGAAAGAAACAGAGGTAAATTAGCAGGAAGAGCAAATCTAGCCAAGGAAAGATGTTGAACTTGGCTTCAGTTAGGTTTCAGATGACAGTAGGGCATCTGGGTCACGATGTCTAGCAGGTGACATTGTGGAAGGTATGTGGAATAAGAGGAGTAATAATAAGGTATGTGGAAAGGAGATCATGGCAAGGAACCAAGATGCAAAACTGGTCTACATTCAATAGGTAGTCAGGGGATAAAAAGATCCATTGAACAGAAGGAAAAAGAGCAAGAGAGAGGAAGAAAGAGAAGAGTGAAGGAAGAAAGATTAAGAGTGAAGTGAAATCTCCTGGAAGTTCAGTGATGAGAAGCAACATAAGATACTTAAAGGGCTACATCTGCCATGCTGGCAATATGCCCCCATGGCTAAAGCAGACTCCCTGGCTCACAGTCAGTTGGGGATACAATAATACTGTTTCTGTGCAGCCCCCTCTCTTTTTCACACATGCTAGGCAAGTGCTCTACCACAGTGCTACATCTTCAGCCCTTTTTATTTATTTTTTTTAATTTTGAGATATAGTCTCACTAACTTGCTCAGGTTGTCCTTGAACTTGGTATACTCCTGCCTCAGCCTCCCAAGTTGCTGGGAGTACAGGTATGCACCACTGCACCCAGTCAGCCTTCTTTCTATAATACTTTAAGAGGCTCTCGAACTTTTAAATGCTAACTCAGCTACCTTTTCCTAAAAGTTACACTCAATTCTATCAGCACAAGTGCAAGGTTGGTGCCAATCTCTCTAATAGATCCCTGAAGCTTTCCTCTGTCTTCAGTTGGGGACATTGTGCCTGTGACAATAATGTGGACTCTGGCCAGGAACAGCATTTCTTGTCCATTTCTTGTCCCAAATCACCCTGTGAACAGAACTCATCAGAGCCAGAATAACACAATACCAGCACTTTAAACCATAACATGGTCTTGTATGACACTTCTCAACCTTTCCTATATCACCAATTACTGCATCAAAGAACCTGGGTCCAACTCTGATGGGAACAAGAAAAGCCCTCTTTTTCCCAGAAAAACATTTCTGTTTACAGGAAATTCAGTTATTACATATGTCATTGATGGTACATTTTAAGGACATAAAATTGCAGTGGTATTATTGGGAGTAAATTTTATTGCCATGGCTTTACAACACAAACAAACAAAAATAATAACTCCATTAGTTGTTGGATTGAAGTGGCAGGAAGCAGCACATCAAAGGCCACTGCTAGCAGGCAGGGGGTTGGGGGGAATAGGAACATCCAGCATATGACCAAGAGGTCTGGGAGATATGGGTTATTGGAGATAAGATGTTACATGTGGAGGTGGACATGAGGATGGAAAAAAATCCTGAATTCTTAGTGGCTGGAAAGGAAACCTGGTGTCTTGTCTAGATCCAACCTAGATCCTACCTGTGGAACTCACCTTGCCTCTTAACATAGAGTCAGTTCTCAGGAACTCTTGATGTTGTGGTTCATGCACCAGAGCATAGATGTGCCAAGAACTGTTTGCTTGGATGAATGAGTGAAATAATAGTCTATGGAAATATTTTTATTATTCAGATTTTCTTTTTGGTGCTATGGACTGAACCCAGGGCCTTGTGCATGCAAAGCACATGCTCTACATTGAGCTACACCCTCAGTTCTTATTCAGATGTTTCACTGACATTTTAACAACCAGTAAGGAAAAAAAGTTATTGAGCAAAATAGTCAGGTAAATCTGTGAAATATTATCTTACCTGAAACCAATTATATTTCAGCAAAGAGCATGCCCAATACTAACAAGTCTTATTTTGTTAGCTAAAGTACTTAGAATCTTTGTGAACCTGTATGTATAGCTCTTTTGCATATTTAATCTAATAAGTAAGTTAGTTAATCCACAGCAATGTGCATTTGTGTGTGCATGTGTGCATACACGTGTGCGTATGTGCACAAGTATGCATTATATTAGGTGCTAAACCTCATTCTAGCTGAGTTAAAAAAAATAAGGTCTTGTGACTGCTCTCAAGGAGATGAAAATCTAAATAGAGAAGGATATAATTATAAGAAAGGTAGAGGAAGAAATCTAAGCTAAACTGTGTGGTATTGGTTAGAGTACAATAAAATTCCCTCATATGGGTGGAGCACTGGACAAGTTAGGTGACTTGTCCAAGATCATAATGCTAACACTATACAACATAGTAATAGTTGTGAACTTGAACCCACGGCTTCATATTTTTAGCCCAGTGGGTTTTCCACTATATTATGAAGTAATCAGCATAGCAGTTGAAGATCAAGATTTCTGGAGTCACATGGGATGAACCCTAAGCCTTTTCTCTACCATTTACTAGCATGTGACCTTAGGCAAATTACTTAACTATTCTGTGCCTTGATTTTGTTTGTAAAATGGGGAAAATAATAGAAGCTACACTATAGTGTTGCTGTGACAATAAATGAGTTAATTCATGTAAAACACCTAGAAATGTGCCTGACTCATAGTAAATGCTCAGTAAATGGTGTTATTAAATGCTAGATATTATCATTCTTCTTCCTTAGCTTTATTAACTGTACAAAAATCAAAATTTTGAATGTAATGAACAGTGGTAAAATTGGATTCCTTTACAAATGTTCAATCAAACTGAATTAGGGCGAATTTTGAAGAGCTTCTCCTGTCTCCAAAATCCCTGAAGCCAGGCAGAGTGGCAGAGAGAAAGAAGAGAAGGATTCCAAGTGAAAGTGACTAAGAAAAATGGAAGAGAGGAAGTGGGAATGAGAATGAAAATGGTGGGGAAGAGAGACTGGACAAAGATAATAGAAGGGAGGAGGAGACAAAAGTGGGAGGGGGGGCTAGATGAGGGGATGAAGAAGGAGGTATAGAGGAGGAGGCAGGAGAGACAAGGCCACAGTGGTAGTCACCACACTAGGGGTCTCTCTTCAGGATAAGATTTTCCTTCAGGGTGTGGTTTCAGGGGTTTGGGGGGAAGAGCCCTGGCCAAGACTAATACCTTCCCCACATCACTGCTGATCCTCAAATTTCCACTATTAGAGAGAATTCCTCCTTCATAAATATGTGCAGGGCCAATTCTGGTTATACCATATGTCTCTGTTAATCAAATGAATATTTTGGAAACAAGCCTACACACGAAGCTTTTTTTACATCAAATTTTCCTTCTGCAGTAAGTGGGGATGTAAGAACCGAGAGTACAGGGATATTGCTATACCTGGCTTGTTTGCTGGACAAGTACTAGGACAACTTTGAAAACTGATTCTACTGGAGGTTAAGTAAGTTGGCTTGATCATTACACTACACCATGTAACTGCCCTCTCTCCATCCCTTTGCTGTAAAATTTCTTAAAATCTTTCTTTTTTTCAGAACCACTTGACTTGCTCATTCCCCAGTCACTTCAACCCACTGTAGTCTGGCTTCCACACACATTTATTGGATTTTTTTTTTTTTTGGTACTGAGGATTGAACTCAGGGGCACTCGACCACTGAGCCACATCCCCAGCCCTATTTTGTATTTTATTTACAGACAGGGTCTCACTGAGTTGCTTAGGGCCTCGCTAAGTTGATGAGGCTGGCTTTGAACTCATGATCCTCCTGACTCAGTATCCCAAGTCGGTTGGATTACAGGCATGCGCCACCATGCCCGGCTTTGGATTGTTTTTTTAGAAAGAGGATGGCAAGAAAATTTCAGCTTGTTCACAACTCTCATTGGTAGTAGCTGCTTGGAGGACTGTGTTAAGGAGGATTCTAAGGCTGGGTCAGGGTTGGCAGAAAAATATACCATGATTAATTAATAATGTATCCATGGGATCACATGGAGGGTGGGGTGGGGACTGGGGTCATGTGCCCTATATCTGCTATTACTGCATTAGGAGACCAAGAGTGACTTCCTAATTGCCCAACCTAATACCTTCTTTTCAGTTTTTACTCATCCTATTTTATCTCCCTTCAGCACATGTCATCAACCACCTGCTTCTTTTGATATTATCTTCTCCCTCATCATCACTGCCTTCCCTCGTCCTTCATAGTCTCCTTTTATGGTTCCTCTTGCTTCATCAGTATCTGAAGTGTAGGTCCCTTCTGGTCATACTCTCATCCTCTCCTCTTCCTCTCCTCTCCTCTCCTCTCCTCTCCTCTCCTCTCCTCTCCTCTCCTCTCCTCTCCTCTCTTCTCTTCTTTTCTTTTCTTTTCTTTTCTCTCTCTCTCTCTCTCTCTCTCTCTCTCTCTCTCTCTCTCTCCCCCTCCCTCCCTCCCTCCAAGAGTTAACACTCTCTGTTATAGTTTTAATTACATCCATGCAGAGATAGTACATCTCTGGGTCAAGTCAGTATTTGTCCTCAGCCTCTGACTTGCATTTATAATTGCCTGCTGGACATTTCCTCCTGGAGAACACGAATTCTTGGTACTTGATACTTAATGTGTTCCAAGTAGAGCTAATTCAGTATAAGTCCTTTCAAAGAGAATGTCCATATCTTTCTCTTCACTCAGCACCATGGGTGGGTCCCACCATAACATAAGCTGCTTGGTCATAAGATTTGAACTAATGACCCTGAACGGGTTAGTGTCTTTGTGCTTTGTTTATTAGCATTGGGTTTTTTGTGCTTTCAAAATACCTGAAATAATACCATTTAGGGGATCTCAATTCTGTAATATTCCCGTTGCTTGATTAGCAATGCCTTTTTCTCACTATTTGTCAACAAAAGCACAAAAACCCCTCCATATGTAACTATGTGCAAGGAGATAGAAAGAGACATGGGGTACTCCCAAGACTGGCATTCTCTCTCAGGGATAGCCTGATACCAAGCATGATGCTTTGGGTATCATTTGAAAACAATCATTTGAAAACCCCTATCTCCCAGGGGTAGGATGCAGTGTGGTAGGTTCTGGGGAGATAAAGACGAAGCAGATACAGTCTATGACCTTGAGGTGCTTACTGTCTAGTAGGAAATGCAGACATACACAGGAGTAACTACAGTGAATGGAATGTCAGAGGTGAATCATTTCTCTGGGGTGATGGGAATTCTGAAGTGGGTATTCTCAATTCTGGGTGTGGAGGTTGGATAATGGATAAGGCTTCATGGAGGACATGGGAGGCAATGGAGCTGACCTTGAAGGATGTGTAAGATCTAAGTAGGAAGGGAGAGAAAGTAAGAAAAGCAGAAGCAGCAGAATGAGAACAATGAGGACATAATCAAACAAGTCATCAAAAATTAATTCATAGAGAAAGAACAGAGTACCGGGTCAAACCAGCACCAGCACAGCCCTGTGGGCAACTATCTTCTCTGAATAATACATCTTTCTTTCATGATGGACAATGATAGACTGATGAGCTTAGCAGAGAGAGGGGAAAGCTGTGGATGGACCCGATACTTCATCAGAGTGGGATTTCGCTCTGATACATCCATCAGAGAGGTCACTTGGGGCAAACTGAGCTTGCACTTACTTAGAACCTATTGATTCATTTGTTCACTGATTCATGTGATACCACTGTTTCCTGAGCACTCCTGTGTGCCAGGCTCAGGCCTTGAATAGATGAGTGAGACTCAGTCCCTGCCTTCAAGGAGTAGATGGAAAGCCAGCTGTGAAAATGAGCAATTATAACGCTTTATGAGAAATGTCAGTATAGGGGTGCAGGCACTGGGCTCCTATGGTCCAGAGAGAAGATGAAACAAAAAATCAAGCCATGCTCTCTGAGTCAGTCTGTAACTGATTTCCCTGTCTCCCCTCCCTGCCTGAGTTTTCAGTCAGAAATTCAGATCTGATCATGTCATTCCCCCTGCTTAAGAACCATGGTCGGTTCCCCACTGACTGTAGGACTGAGTCCAATGCTAAAGGAGGACACACAAAGGCCTTCATAATCTGGCGCAGCCCACTTCTCCAGACTTATCTCATCCCCAGGGGGCCAAGCTGTGGCCCTTACACTGTAGCCCCATTGAACTACATGTCTCTCCCTACTCCTTTTTATCTGGTCATTCCATTGCTTTCCTTGAGCCCTTACTAAATGTTGCCACTTGCCCACATCCCCAGCTCCCCCAGATGGATGATGTTCCTCCTCTGTGTTCCCACAGTTCAATGTCAGCCTCTATTCTAACACTTATCACATTCTGCTGTAATTGTTTGTTTATGTGCCTCTCTTTCCCAGTAGGCAGTGTTCTCCCCAATGGTGGGAACTGGGTCTTGTTCTTTTCTTTATCCCTGAGATTTGGATTGGGCCTGGCACATAGTAGGCACTCCACACATCTCTGCTGGGTGAATGAAATGACTCTGACATGTGGCCAGTTGGGCCCGGTTGCTGTCAGCAGCTGGCATTACTTAACATGAGAGATGCATAAAAAATGAAGGGCAGCCAGAGTAGCTAAAAAACAGGCGGCTCTAGTGACATCAAGAAAAAAACAAAACAAAACTGGAGAAGGCTGAGACAAATGCTCCCACTCAGGCTTTAACAAATGATTCTCGCTTCTGAGCAGCCCTTTTTGTCTGCTCTTCCATTCACTTTCGAAAACCCAGTCATTGAAATGATTCTAATTATTCATGGTCAGTGGCATATCCAGGAAACACTTAGTTTACAAGCAATTAAAATACACTAAAATAGATTTATGCAGGTTGAACCTGATCCTGCTGGTAAGAAGGAAGTGACTTATATCTTGGAGGGGTTTTTGCTCACCAAGGTTGCTGTTTATCACTCTTTATCTAACATACCAGTTTGGGGTGAACCTGGAAAATATCTGATGGTACTACTTAAGGCAAATGTACTTCTAACAGCACAGGGAGCCTGTCCCATAGTCATTGCCTTTCCCATGGCTAGCTGTCCTATGAATGTGTGGGTGCTGTCCTGGACCACCCGCCCTAGGTGAAGGCAGCACGGGACAGTGCTGGGGTCAGGGGCTTTGCTTTCCAACAACATTGCAACCACTTAGAATCACTTAACCCTTCAAGGCTCAGTCTCTCTACTGATAAAATGAGGACATGAATCTCCACCACATCAAGCTTAAAGGGTTGTTTCTGAGGATCTTAGGGAGAAATTTTGAGAAGAGCTCCAGGCCAATGAAGGGGCTTTCACTTCCATTACAAAAACCTCAGCTTGTGGCTGTTGGGCCCCTTCAAAGTTCTGCATGTGGTTTTGCTCATCAAAAGATTAGCAAAGGTACACTTTGGCTTGTACCCTAATAGTTTATTTAAGAGTCCACAAAAGGAAGATTCATCATTATTTAAGAGTCCACAAAAGGATGATTCATCACTTTGCCATGTTCAAATTGACAGAGTTTTAATGTCCTTCTAATGAAGACAGTGGTCAGCAGCTAAACAACACACCATTCAGTTGAGAACAGACATGGGGCAGTAAACACCTAGCACATGGAGTCCAGGCGTCCTCAAAGATTTTTGTGCTATCGTCCTTGATAGTGGGTTCTGCTTTCCTAGGATTGACTTTAGGGAAAAAAGACCTTTGGTTGCTGCTCCCAGCAGAAACCAACCAGAAACCTGGAGTGACAGGTATCTATGTCATTCAATGGGCCAGTGTGAGTGGTACAAAATTATGAATGAACAAAACAAAATAGACATATTTCAGCATGAGATTTTGAGCTAAGTTCAGCGACACTACAGAAAGGCCAACAGGCTACCATAAAAGCAGGGCATGGCCATGGAAAACCAGCAAATGGGAGTGAAAGTCCACCTTAAAGTCTGACCTTAAATTATGAAGGTCATGAGGTGCATTAATGGCAACTTGTTTATCCTACATCTGCAAAAGGATCCTGGGTTCCTTCATGCTCTGTCACACCTCCCTGCCTTTCTGCTCACTATTCCCTTTGCAGAGAGTGCCTGGCCTCCCTTCTCAGCCTAGACCATTTCTACTCATCTTTCAAGACCCGGCTCAAATGTAACCTCTTTGAAGTCTTCACTGACTCCCCAAAGCAGAGTTCCTCATTCCCTCCCCTGTGTCTCCAGGAGACCTTTTACAGCCCTCCAGCTCACTCTCGCTTATTTGTTTACATGTCTTTCTTCCTCATTAGGCTGTGAGTGCAGCTCTTAGGAGGCAGAACCACATGACTCAAAGATGCTTTCTGAGCACAAAGTAGGGCACTAAGATGGTCATTACTCAAGGCTGGCTGCATGGATGAGCATTTGAGCCAACATGCACTAAACTCACTTATTGGGTCTATGAAGGACCCAAAGGGCAGGTTCATTAGGCAATGATTGGATATGTTTCACCTCCTTCTTCAACACTGGGTTTACCTGATTAGCAGCTACCTCGGAGTTGACAAGCAGCAAGAAATGTGCTGCCTGAGGTAGCCTGATGATGCACAAGGCCTTGGGCAGCCTTCTGGGACAGGCCCTCAGCTTGGATCACACAGCTCACAAACACAAGCTGGAAAATGCTGCTACCCATCTCCACTCCTGTATTCTCTTGTGCTTGCTTCTCAAGAAGTTGCCCAGTAGCATGAACAGCTTCATTAAGTATGTTTGAAAACTGAAAATGTATCTATTACTAGAGAGGAATGCCGAACGGATGGAGCCTGACCTGGCCATGGCTCCCACAGAAGCTCGGACTCAGCATTCACAGCCTCCGGTTCTCTTTCTGGTTCTGCTAATGATGAACTCGATGACTTTGGACACATCAGCTTATTTCATGTTCTCCATCTCCAAAATCAGGAGAATAATGAAGATGCTGCATGGGATGAGTCAATAAGACGCTTAACTGAGATCCCTGTGGACCGGGGAAGCAGTGGCTGATGCTGGCAGTGCCTGCAGGGTTTTGTTGTTTAGGCCATTTCTGTTTGTACGTGTTAACTGCTGTGCTTCAAGCCCAGATGTACAGCCCACAAAGAAGAAGGACAGGAAGGGGGCCACCTTTGGCCTGGGCTTTGGCAGAACCAGCACACACAGAAGCGAATGGGAAAGAAAGGGATGGGATCGGATGGCATGGGATGCTTGGCCATGGGCTTGCCAGCAGCTGGTTCCCTGCTCCTACCAGGGTAGGAACCAGAATCAACAAACTCTGAAGGCTGTGCCTACTGGAGCAGTTTAGTATTGAAATCAAATAAAACTCATGACAAAGTCAATCTGACACATCTTTAATGGTACACATAATGATTATTGTGCTGCAGTGTAATTAGGCATAATGGTAAGCAACTCCCAGGAATGACTGTAATTACAATTACTTTTATACATCCGAACCAAAGATTTCCGAGGTCAGCCAACAGTGTTGTGGGGACTGGGCAGGGGTGGTTAGACAGGAGACAGAGAAAAACCTGGTTACAAGGCATTTCTCTGGTTCTCCTTCCTATCCCCCCACCTCATCTCTCTTCATCCCTTATTATAGAACAGATAAAACATCTGATGAGGGGCCTGGGTCTTGAATGGCTAGTTCCTCTCTCTAGCCAGGGGACTGCCATCCTGAATCCCCTAGTCTTACGGAATCTGGGATGTTCAGAGAGACTTCAAGCTGTTTAGACGCCACTTTTTCATGCGGACTGAAATCCTTTAAGTAACCTTACAGGCCTAATGTATAGGCCTTGTTTGGATTCTGATTTGAATAAATCCACATAAAGAGATATTTTTGAGATACTTGGGTAAAACACTTAGAATAGTACCTAACATGCTACATAAGGGTTTGCTATTGTTATTTATTAGCATGAGCCCGAGACTGCTAACTTTTATTTATTCATTCATTTGTATTGAGTGCCTGCCAGTTCAAGGTCTTGGAGATAGAGTGCCTTTGTGGAGTTTATGCTTGACCTAATTTTATCCTCACACAATAAGAGGGAGGTACTGGACATAGCCCCACCACATAAAGAAGAAAAGCGAGGTTTAAAGCTATTAAGTATCTTGTCCAAGGTCGCAGAGCTTGTAAGTTGAAATTTAGAATCATATTGCTGGTCTGTGTGACTCCAAAAACCATTGTTCTAGATCAGGGTCAGTAAACTACATCCCATGGGCAAAATCTGTCCCTCTGCCTTTCTTTATCCTTGAGATATAATTCATCCTTTTAGAGTACACAATTTAGTATATTCATAAGTGGAATATTTACAAGGTTGTACCACCACTATCTAATTCAAGAACATTTTCATCACTCCAGAAAGAAGCTCTATTAGGCATTCATTTACTCTTCTTCCAGCCCCTGGCAACCACTAATCTATTTTCTTTCTCTATGAATTTGCATATTCTGGACGTTTCATATAAATGTAATAACGCAATATGTGGCTCTTTGTGTCTTTTTTCACTTACTGAAAAGTTTTCAAGGTTTATCCATGTTGTAACATGTATTAGTACTTTATTATTTTTATAACTGTATATGATGTGTGTATATAAAATATACAATATACACACACAATATATGTATGCATGTGTATATAACATATAACATACACACATAATAGCCAAAAGCAGAAACAATCCCATATATATATCAACTGATGTATGATAAATAAATTGTGTATCTACACACACACAGTTGTCCCTTGGTATCCTAAGATATATATGTATCTTCACACACACACACACACACACACACAATTAATGAATAAAACTGATCACAGTTGCTGGTTTGTGGCAATAAATAACAATAGTAAACCCTTATATAGCACTCACTGTATATCAGGTACTATTCTAAGTGTTTTACAGAACTCTACCTCATCTAATAACATAGTATTATCCTCACCCTCATTTACATATGCACACACACAATAAAAAGTGAAAAAAACCCCTCATATCCTAGACTGCTCTGGCAATGGTTCATATATTTATGAAAATATATATCAGTTCTCTGTATCCTCTGATTATACATCTGTAGTTTCAGCCAACAGTAGACGGAAATATTCAGAAAAAAATTGCATTTATACTGAAGATGAACAGAGTTTTCTCTTGTCATTATTCCCTAAACAATACAGTGCAAAAAATGTTTACATAGCATTACACTGTAGTAGGTATTATAAGTATTCTAGAGATGATTTAAAGTACATAGGAGGATGTGTGTAGATTACATGCAAATACTACATCATTTTATATAAGGAATTCGAGTATCCCTGGATTTTGGTATCCATGGCTGGCGGGGGGGGGTTGTCCTGGAACCAATTCCCCAAGGTTACTCGGCATGTTGTATATGTATTTTGTTTATCCGTTCTCCAGTTGATGTACATTTGGGTTGTTTCTGCTTTAAGTTTTTGTGTGAACACATGTGATTATATACCTAGGAGTGGAATTTCTATGTCATTTAGTAAATCTAGATTTTTTTCTTGGTATTGGGGATTGAACCCAGGGGTGCTTAACCCCTGAGCCACATCCCCAGCCCCTTTATATTTTTATTTTGAGACAGGGTCTCTCTAAGTTGCTTAGAGCCTCACTAAATTGCTGAGGCTGGCTTTGAACTTGAGATCCTCCTGCCTCAGCCTCCCCAGTTGCTGGAATTAGAGACATGCACCACTGTGCCTGTCAGTAAGTGCAAATTTCTAAAGGAACTGCTAGACTGTTTTCCAAAGTGGCTAAGTGACTAAACCATTCTATATTCCTATCAGCAATGCATGAAGGTTTCAATTTATTTACATATTTGCCAACACTTGCTATTGTTTGTCTTTTTTATTATCATCTTAGTAAGAGAAAAGTAGTATCTTATTGTGTTTCTGATTTGTATTTTCCTAATGCTAGTGATGCTGGGCATTTCTTTATGTATTCATTGGCTAGTTGTAGAACTTCTTTGGTAAAATGTCTATTCACATCCTTTGCCCATTTTTAAATTGGGTTATTTTGCCTTTATAATTGAGTTCTAAGGCATTAAAAATGTATTCTGGATTATAAGTTCTTTATATATGATTTGCAAATATGTTCTCCCATCCTGTGGGTTGACTTTTCACTTTCTTGATAGTGTTCTTTGAAGCTAATCCAAGATATAAAGATTTACATCTAAGTTTTCTTCTAAGAGTTTTATAGTTTTGCTGTAACTTCATTTTGAGTTAATTTTTGTATATGATATGGGATATGGATCCAATTTCATTCTTTTGCATGTGGAAATCCAGTTTTCCTAGCAGCATTTTTGAAAAGACCATTCTTTTCCCATTGAATGTTCTTGGAACTCTTGTGAAAAATCAATTGGCCATAGATACATGAATTTATTTTTGGTTCTATTCCATTAATCTCTATGTCTCTCTCGATGCCAGTATCACACTATCTTGACCATTGTAGCTCTATGGTAAGTTTTGAAGTGTGAGTCCTCTTCTTTTTCAAGATTATTTTGGGGATTCTGGGTCGCTTGCATTTCCATATGGAGTTTTGGACTAGATTGTCAATTTCTGCCAAAAAGAAAAAAGAAAAGAAACCAGCTGGGATTTAATAGGGATTATGCTGAATTGGCAGATCAATTTTGGGAGAATTGCCATCTTAACAATATGAAGTTATTAAATTTTCTAATCCATGAATGTGAGATGCCCTTCCATGCATGAAAGTCTTTGATTTCTTTGAACAGTGCCTTTAGTTTTCAGAGTATAAATCTTATACTCTTTTTGTTAAATTTATCTTTAAGTATTTCATACTCTAGTTAATATGGTACAGTACTTTGACTGATTTTCATATCTCGAACCAATCTTGCATTCCTGGCATAAATCCCAAATCATCATGGTGCATAATCATTTATATGTGTTGCTAGATTTAGTCTGCTAGTACTTTAGGGATTTTTTCTATATTATAAGGAATAATGGTATGTAGTGTTCTTTTATTCTTTCTTTCATTGTGATTGAACCCAAGGCTTTGTGTATGCTAAGCAAGCACTCTATCACTGAGCTACATCTCCAGGTCCACTGTACTGTTGTTTGTTTTGATTGCTTTATTTGGTTTTGTATCAGAGTAACACCGGACTCATAGAATGAGTCAGGAAGTTGTGTTAGTCAGGGTTCTCCAGAGAAACTATACACAACTTCCCCATTCATATATATACTGGCTCATGTGATTATGGAGGATGAGAAGACCCTTGATCTCCCATCTCCAAACTAGAGACCCAGGAAAGCTGGTGGTCTTAGTATGAGACTGAAGCTCTGGTAACCAACAGAACTGATGGTGTAAGTTTTAATCCAAGTCCAAAAGTCTGAGAATGGGAGAGTTGATGGTATAAATCCCAGTCTGGGGGCAGAAGATGACCAATGTTCCAGTTCAGCAGTCAGGTAAATAAAGAGGGGGAAAGGAAGAGAAGGAGGAGAAGAAGAGAAAGAGAATTCTGCCTTTTTGTTCTATTTCAGCCCTCAGTGGGTTTTTTGATATCCACTTACACTGGAGAAAGCAATCTGTTTTACTTAGTCTACTGATCCAAATGCTTATTATCCCTTCCAGAAGAGCCCTCACAGACAAAATCAGAAATAATGCCTAACCAGGTATTTGTGGTCCAGTCAAGTTGATAAATAAAGTTAATTACCATTGATATTAATTCTTTAAAAATTTTTTTTTCATATAATCAACTGGGAAAACCATGTTGGTGTTTTCTTTGTGAGATTTTAAAAAATTAATTCGACCACTTTTACTTGTTATAGGTCTATTCAGATTTTCTATTTCTTCTTGAGTTAGTTTTGGTATTGCACATCTAAGAGTATTTCCATTACATCAAAGTTGTGTAATTTGTTGGCATACCATTGTTCATAGTATTCTCTGTACTCCTTTTTATTCTTCTTACTCCTTTTTTTCTGTAAGGTTGGAGATAATATCCCCATTGTCATTTCTGTTTTTAATAATTTGAATCTTCTGTCTCTGTCTTTGTTCTTGGAGAGTTTACCTAAACTTTGTCAACTTTGCTGAAATTTTTAAAGAACCAATATTTGGGTTCATTGATTTTTTTTTATAAAAATGTTTTCCTATTTTGTACGTCATTTATTTTGGCTGTGTGTGCATGTGTGTATGTTTTACAGGGGATTGAACCGAGGGGTACTCAACACTGAGCTACATCCCTAGCCTTTTATTTTTTATTTTGAGACAGGTTCTTGCTAAGTTGCCCTGGCTGGCCTTGAATTTGTAATCCTCCTGCCTCAACCTCTGGAGTAGCAGGGATTACAGGCCTGTGCCACTATGCCAGTTTCTCTTTAATTTTCAATGAATACTTTTGTCAGATACAGAATTTTTCATTGACCATTTTTCTTTTCCTTTTAGCACTCTAAATATGTCATCCAATTGCTTTCTGACATCCATGATTCCTGATCAGACTTGGTGGTTTATTGAGGATTTATTGTAATGATGACGTGATTTTCTCTTGCTTTCTCCAAATTCTGTCTTTGGCTTTGGCAGTTTGTAATGTGTCTCAGTAAGGTTCTCTTTGAGTTGATTCCACTTGGAGTTTGTTGAGCTTCTTGGGTATAAAGATTAATGTTTTTCCTCAAATTTGGGACATTTTGGACCATTATGTTTTCATATATTTTTTCCCTTTTCTATTATTTCCTTCTGAGACTCCCATTTTGTGTAGGTTAGAATGCTTAATATTTTCACATGGGTCTCTTCTTCATTCCTTTGTCTTTCTACTCCTTAGAATGGATAGTATTGATTGAACCTTCTGCAAGCTTACTTTTTCTTTCTTCTGCCTGCTTAAATCTGATGCCAAGCCTCTCTAGTGAATTTATTTCATATATTGTACTTTTTGACTATGGAATTTCTGTTTGGTTCTTTTAAAAATATTTTGTCCTTTTAGTGATAGCCCTTGTCTGGTGAGACATTTTTCTCATAGTTTAATTGGTTGTACATATATAAAATAGCTGATTAAAATTTTTTGTCTAGTAATTCTAATGTTTTTAGATGGTTTTAGGGATAGTTTATATTGATCAATGTTTTTCCTTCTATGTATCAGCTATATTTTCTTGTTTCTTTACATATTTTGTAATTTTTGTTGAAATTTGGACTTTAAAATTATATGATGTGGTGACTGGAAATCAGATATTCTCTCTCCCCAGAGTTTGTTGTTACTGCTATAGGTGGTTATTTTTTTAGTGGTTTTTGGCATTATTTCTGCAAGGTCTGTATCCTTTGTCATATGTGGTCACTGAAGTCTTTGTACAGTTAGCTTAGTGACCAGCTGATGACTGGACAGAAATTCCCTTAAACTCCTGAAACCAGTAAGTCTCCTAGTTTTTTTCTGTAGTATTGGGGATGGAACCCAGAACCTTGCATATGCTAGGCAAGAGCTTTACCACTGAGCTGTATTCCTAGGCTTAGTCTCCCAGTCTTCACCAAGATTCTCTGTGTGTGTGTGTGTTGGGGGCATGCCCCAACATTCAGCTAAGAAGTTGACAAATCTGCCTTATCACTGTACTTTGTAAAGCTTGAAGGTCAGCCCGAGGTGAGAGGAGAGCCCTTTTCAGAGTGCGTGCATAGCCTTGGGCATAGCACACCACCCTGTGCATATGTATAGCCTTCTAGATTCCCAGGAATACATTGAAGCTTTTCAAAGACCCCTTGGACATCTCCTTCCCTAGTGTTTACTTTTAAGCCTTTTGGTTAGCTTACTGTTTGCCTATGCTGTTATCTATTGCATTAGGCAGCTGGGAAGTTAATCATTTGCCTCTAATTGTTTTTGACAAATGCCCCAAGGATATGTTTTTCACACTGAGTATGCTCTTGTATCAGGTGTAATAAAGAAAGCTTTGCAAGTGAGGTCTTCCAAGGAACCAGCAGAGAAGCCAAATAATATTCTTTGGAAATGAGCCTTGGAAGGAGCTCCAACACAACTCTGGCCACTCTTGTGGCTGCCAGGCTGCTGACTTTCATCATGATCATAGACCATTTGTTTTCAAGGCTACCTCTTTTTGCAAATAAAGTTTTTTTTAAAAAAAATTTAGTTTTAGATGGACACATATAAATAAATATAAATAAACATTTTATTTATTTATATGCAGTGCTGAGGATTAAACCCAGTGCCTCACATGTGCTAGACAAGTGCTCTACCACTCAGCTACAACCCCAGCCCCACAAATAAAGCTTTATTGAAACACAACCACACTCATTCATTCACATATTATCTTTGTCTGTATCATATGTATCTGTTTGTGTTATAACAGAGTTGAATAGTTCAGACCAAGACCATATGGTTGAAAAAACCTATATTTATGATCTAGCTCTTAATTGAAAAAGTTTGCTAATTCCTACTCTAGATCAAGTGCTGTTTAGTAGAAATATAATGTAAATCACATGCAGTTTAAAAAGTTTTTGAGCAGTCACATTAAAAAATAAAAAGAATTAGGTAAAGCTGGGCATGGTGGTAAATGCCTGCACTCCTATTGACTTAGGAGGCTAAGGCAGGAGGATCACAAGTTTGAGGCCAGCCTTAGCAACTGAGAGAGACCCCATTATAAATAAATTTACAAAAGGGCAGGAGATGCAGCTCAGTGGCAGAGTGCTTGCCTGGCATGGGTGAGGCCCTGGGTTCAATTCCCAGTACTGCAAAACAAACAGGAAGCAAGGGAAAATTAATTTAGAAATGTATTTTATTTAATCTAATATACTCTCAGTACTACCAACATATAATAAACATAATTACTAATAAGATATTTTACATTTGTTCTTACTAAGTCTTTCAAACCTGGTGTGTATTTTACACTTACAGCATATCTCAATTTGGATTAGCCATATTTCAAATGTTTAATAACCACAAGTGGCTTGTGGTTACCATATCAGGCAGCATAGATCTAGGCCCATGCTACTCAAAATATGGTCCTGGACTAGCAGGGTCTTATCACAGAGGGGCTTGCAAGAAAGGCACAATCTCAGGCTCCTCCTTGGACTCACTGAATCAGAATTTGCATTTAATAAGCCTTAGGTCACTCAGATGTATACTGAAGTATGTGCATATTGAGACATTATCTATATACCACTTCACTCTACTACCTCTCTTTGAGACAAAGGCCCAGAATACCCAAGGTATTGTTCTAATATAAAACATAACCCTCTTCATAGATCATGGTTGAATAACCCAAAAATGAATCAACAAAATTGACAGTGGGAAAGATGCTGTACTACACACTGTGGGATTTGCTGAGATGAAGAGGACATTAGTCTCTGCTTTCAGGGAACTTGTAACTGCCCAAGGATGCCTGAAGAATACTATTCTGCACAAGAAATCCAGTCATCTCCCTCACTAAAATCCTTTAAACAACTTCTCCATCTCAAATGTAAATGTGGCAACCAGGCACTGGATTCTCAAGCAGGCATTCAACTCAAGAGGTTCATGGGACAGAAACAAAACAGTTTCACTCCATTTGAAATTGGCTCACGGCAACGGTCTGAAGCAAACACTCAAGCTTTAGGACATGAACTCAATGGGTTCTTCTGAGAGGGTAGCAACCCTGTGTTTGTATAACAGGAAAGTTATAACATTCATCATGCTCAGATTCAGGAACTGTGCACTCAAGTCAAGGGAAACCTGACAGTCTGATTTCCAGGTTCCAGTGACTTAGAATAGGAATTCCTATTTAAAGCAAAGAAAATAAGAAATGAGGAAGTGCCAGTCCTTGTTTCTCTGTGTAGGTGTTGACAAGCTATTAAATCATTAGGTTGTCCCTTGCCAGAAGCAGCAGAATAAATCTTGGAAGTTGACAAATGGTCAGCAGCTCTGTGTGTGCCTGCACACTCAGAGGCACACACAAAGGGCACACTGTTTCCCTTGGTTTATCTCCTGGCTGTGTAAATA
Source organism: Glaucomys volans (assembly GCA_020662805.1). Classification (NCBI taxonomy): domain Eukaryota; kingdom Metazoa; phylum Chordata; class Mammalia; order Rodentia; family Sciuridae; genus Glaucomys; species Glaucomys volans. The sequence goes on along the minus strand of JAJEJO010048647.1, from coordinate 71,149 downwards.
TTTCATCTGACATTTGGATTGGATTCTGAGCTAAGTTCCCACCAAGCTGATGGTTTTTTAATCTGCTTTCATCAGCCTACAATAAACTGTCTAACCTGTCTGCACAGTGCAGTACTTTGCCCACTGGCAAACAGAACAAATGGAACCAGGAGATCCCCGACATACTTTCCTCAGATGTCTGAAGACGAGGAATTGCACCCAAACCCTGCCCAAGCCAGAAACACAAGATATGAGGCACTTGCCTCATCCCGTTATACCCACGAGCCCTTCCCAGACTAGATCAGTGCCAGCAGGAGGTCACAACACAGAACTTGGGCCTGCCATCCTATTAAGACAGATCTTTGGCTCAGAGTATTTATGCCACTGCCAAAGATGAGGATGGCTGTAATCTCATTCATTCTGGGTTGTATTCATGCTGGCTTCCCTTCAGTTTCAGATGAGTTCCTTCAGTTGTCCAAAATGTAGGAAACACCGTGATAACTTAAACCACAAGTTATTGGCTCAGAAAGCTCCTATAGGGTAATAAAAATAAAGGAAGCACTGATATAGGCTGCAACACAGATGATTCCTGAAGACATTATGTTTAGTGAATGAGGTCAGAGATAAAAGATCACATATTGTAGAATTCCACCCATATGAAATGTCCAAAATTGACAGTTCTGTAGGTACAGGAAGTACATCAGTTCTTGCTAGGCATTGGAGGGAGAGGAGCTTGACTGCTAGTGTGTTTGGGAATTCTTTCAGGGGAGATGATAATGTACCAGAGTTAGGTAGTGGTAAGGGGTGTACCACTTTGTGACTGTACTATAAACCACCAAATTCCACACTTTAAATAGGTGAATTGTATACTTCAAATAGGTGGATTATATGCTATGAGAATTCTACTGATAAAGTTGTTTAAAAATAATTAAAGGGTCATTATATGATATCTTCCTTTTTCCCCTAACAAAGCTTCTAGAGATAAACTTTCTCAGCCTTGATATTCTGTATTCTATTTATAAGAAAAAGAAGTACCATGCCTACAAACTTGTACTAGGAATGCTATCAGATCATCTATAAATGCTAAAGGAGTATCTATAGGGCCCACCCAGTCTACTGCTACAGTCCTCTATCATCATTCACTCATCCATCCATTCATGAGAAGTCTGCTGTATACTAGGAACTGGGGAAACAGCATGAATAAACTCTGCCATTTCTACTAGGAACTTATGATAGTGATGTTCTTAACATTGACCCTGAGTCTTCCTGGATTCATGAATTGCCTGCGAGACCATCAAAGGTAAAATGGTATTAATTACAAAGTTAGTGCTATTCATGCTACAATTCTCTTTTAGAAATTGGGAATTCATGGATGATATATTTCTCTAAAAGTTTCAGTACCCGAAGTGTAAATTATACTGTGTATTTTATACTAACAGTAAAGCAAAACATTTAAAAAACAAGGAAGGATGCAAACTTCCTGTTTCTCCAAGATGATGGAAGCAAGAATTTTTGACAAAAATAACCAAACCAGAAAGGAGACAGCATGTATTTCAAGGTTTCCTCCTTTAAAAGGAATTGCTTTTGTGAATCCACAGATTTTATTTAGGGGAAAGTTTTTTTGTCTCAGTGTAGATGAAGATGCATATCTGCTGGTAATACTTTCGGTGTTAGTGTGGATAAAACTGGTACAAAGGAAGTCAATTGTTCAGTTTTTCAGGCAGCGTGTTGGATGGAGAAAAAACATGTGATCTCTGGGGTCAGGCAGGCCTGGCTTCGAATCCTAGCTCACAGTTTTAATTCAGGACTTCAACATCTCTTAATAGCTTTGGAGCTGCTTTTCCTATCTCTAGTCACGTCCTTCTCCAATTCATCCTTCACACGGCAGCACGAGCAAACTCTCAAAAATACAAATTGGATCGTGTCGCTCTTCTACTGTAAACCCTTTAGTGACACCACATCTTTGACAGGAGGGTCTAAGCTCCTTAGCATGACTCAAATAATGCTGGCTCCACAGCATGACCTCCACACTTAGCTGCATCTTCTCCTCCACCTTCCTATTTTCACATGATTGTTTGCAGTTGCACATGGACACACACCCACGTGCACTCACCCCTCTACTCAGGCTGTTATGCTCCACACTCTGTGCCTGGTCCACACAGAGTCATTCTTGCATTGAGGCTGGAGGCAGCAGAGCTGGGAAGAGGGCAGGCTCTGGTGCCAGATGCCAAGGCCAGTGCCCTGACTTCAGAAGTTTGATTAGTGGCTATAGAGAAGATATTGATGATAACTGCAAAAGAACATTAAATTCTATCATAAGCTACTTGAATATTACACCATTTAAAGAAGTTAATAAATATAGGCATACAGGAAAAACAATTCCAAGATTAGAAAAGGATATTTAGTAAAAGAATAAGTTCCTGCTATGTCCTAGATACCCTGTTCCCTTAACAGTGTTTTTGTCACTCTTTGGAGAGATAGACTGCATATGTAAGCATAAAGATAGCACTTTAACACAGTATGGTAACATATTCTTCAGCATTCTGTCCTTGCCCTTTTAATTTCACCATATTATCTTGGAGAGCCTTTCACAATGTATTAATTTAACTAATGCGCAATTGTAAGCTAGCATCTAAATTGTTTCTAAACTTCTATAAAGTTACTTCTTAAGACCTCTCCCACTGTTCTTGCAGTGTACTTGCTCACCAAAAGGAAAATTCTTTTTTTAATTTTCAAAACTTTTCCATTTAATTATTACTTTTTCATTTAAAATTGCATTTATTAGCTGGGTATGGTGGCACATACCTATAATCCCAGTTACTTGGGAGACTGAGGCAGGAGGTTGGCAAGTTGGAGGCCAGCCCGGGCAACTTGGTGAGATTCTGTCTCAAAAATATTTGCATCTGGGCTGGGGATATAGCTCAGTTGGTAGAGTGCCTGCTTGCAAGCATAAGGCCCTGGGTTCAATCCCCAGCACCACCACCGAAAAAAAATGCATGTCTTGTTTTTGTTTTCTAATTAAAAGGTAAAATTTTTCATTTGTATAAACTTGGAGAATATTTAAAAAGTGCAAAACATACTTTCAACACTATTAACAGTTTGATGAGTGTCTTTCTAGTATTTTTCTTTATTCACATGTATGTATTTTACAAAAGATTTTCTCTCAAATTTGAGGGGTACATGTGGGATAAAACATAGTAAAAGAGAATAACAGCTTAACATGGTTCAGTCACAAAGGTACCTTGAGTACCTGAGTCCATTTAATTCACACAACCCTATGAGGCATGTATTTTTCCTCTCATGGTACAAATAGGGAAATCAAGACAAAAAAGGCTTGCTCAGAATTACACAGATTAGGGAATGACAGAGCTGGGATCTGAACCCAGGTCTATGACCCCAAGTCATGCTCTTATCCTCTGCAACCCACTGTCTCTGCCAGCTCTCAAGTGTCTAGCAAACTTTTGAAAAGGCACAGACTCTTTGACCCAGCAATTTCATAAGTAGGTCTCTGCTCTTCAGAAATTTTCACATGTGCCTAAAGAGTAAGAACAAGAACACTCACTGCTACGGCCTGTAGTAGCAAAAAATCAGGACCAATTCAAATGCCATAAAGATGTGAATGGATAAATAAAACAGAATAGCAATACAATGAGATATTATATTACACTTAAATGGACTGAACTGTATCTATATAGATAGATATTGAAAACAACAGATTAGGGACGGGGGTTGTGACTCAGTGGTAGAGTACTTGTCTAGCATGTGTGAGTCACTGGGTTTGATCCTCAGCACCACAGAAAAATAAATAAATAAAGGTATCATGTCCATTTACAACTAAAAATATTTTGAAAACAACAGATTAAAAACAGGTTTCAAAATTATATGTACAATATGATACCATTCATGTGAATTTTTTTAAAAAACAAACCATTCACTTCCACCCCAAATTATAAATCTTGTTTCTGATCACCGTGGGAATGGAAGGGCTAGGGTTGTAGTTCAGTGGTAGAATGCTTATCTAGCATGTACCAGGGCCTGGGCTTGAGCCCCCAGCACCTCAAAAAAAAAGGGGTCCAAGTGGCATGTGAACTGATCACTGTGAGAAAGGACTGGAAGATACACATTAAATTTATGATGATGGATGCTTGTGGGGCACTGGAAGAGAAATAGGATTGGGGACAAGTGGCATAAGACATTCAATGTATCTATGATAATTTTTAAAGACTTAAAGGTAGTGTAACATATTAATACATTTCAATTCAGAATGGTGGGAATATATGCTACATGCTTCTCTGCTTCTCTGCTGTATTAAAAAATAGTGCCAGCTAATGCTTACTGAGCATTTATTACACACCAGGTGTAGTTGTTCTGTTTCACATAGAGTGGCTCATTAAATTCTTCCAAGTGCCCTATGAGGTAGGTACTGCATTAGGCCCATTGTGTAGATGAGACAAATGAGATACAAAGATGTGAAATAACTTCTTTGGATCACGTAGCTAGTAAGTGGTAGAGCTGGAGTCCAAACCTGGGTGCACCTGGCTCCAGGAATCATGTATTTATACTAGATCACCTCTATTTGTGTACAAATTCTCAAAATCTAACCAAATTTGCATAACACCAAGACCCTAAATGCAGAAGGAATACAAAGTGGAGGAATGAACACAACTGTGTAGTTGTTACCCCATCTGCCACCTTCTCATTCTAATTACTAATGTAACCTGGGATTGGTGGTGAAGGCTCCATTCCAGAGTTGGATAGCATTAGTTCAGAGTAGAATCAAAAACGAAACACTCAACTCCTCCTCAAAAAGAAAAGAACAGACAGAGCTCAAAGAGAAGGGCTCAGTTGAGGACATTACAGGACACACTCAATTTGAACTGGTGTGTGAACTAGAGTTCACAGGAGTTAGCTAATCCTAGTTCTTAAACTCCAAAGGTTGGGGAAAGGAGGAGCTGGCAGACAAGTAGTATGGAAAAGTGAGGCTGGAAGCCCTTCAGCTTCTGCCTAAAGCTGCTCTGCTGTCTGCAGAAGGATGGATGTATTTGGTGCTTGAGGAGTCCAGTAGTTGGAGAATCAGAAAGGATGGAGGGGGCAGCAATGTTTTTGGAGTTCTTTTTCTGCTGGTGCCTCTGGTTTTAGTTGAGTAATTTCCTCACTCTCTGATGTCATCATCAAAGCAGCTCTCAGAAAATAAGAGAGAGGGAAACAGTTGGGTGGAAAGAGAGGAAGACTGCCCAGCTGGAAAGAATCTGAAGGGCATGGACCAATCATCAGAACAATAGGGAGAAACTGCCCGATGTGGCGGTGAAGAACCCACACTGCAGAGCCAGCCCACCTGGGACTGACTCCTGGCTCTGCTACTTATTCTGTCAACTTCAGCAAGCCATCTGTGAAATGGGGCTAATAATAGATTGTTGTGAAGATCCAGATGAGTAAATGAATCTGAAGCACTCAGAACAGTGCCAGGCACGTAGAAGTCACTCTGTGAGTGTTTGCATCCTTATTGTTATCATTCTTCCTGAGGACTTACCTGTTTCCAGGCACTATGGTAGGAATTTGGCATGGAGGGAAGTATCAGATAAAATTTTTGCCCTTGAACTTAGTTAAGCTGGGTGACAGTGGAACAAATATATTACAATGCAATATAATAAGTTCTCATGTGTCAGATGCTATAGGATCTCAGAAAAAAAGAGTGATAGACTAGGGAAGATGGGTGGCCAGCGAGGACTTCAGGGATGAGAATGACATGGGAGCTGGAGCTTGAAAGAAGAATAGGATTTAATCAGGCTGCCAGGTGGGAGGAAGAACATCTCCAATAGAGAGGTGTCTTGGTCAAAGGCATGGCTGGGACCATGGTGCAGGGAAGAGTTAGGGTTAATATAGGAAGAAAATAGATAAAGGCCCAATCTAGAAGAACACTATATTCTCTGCTAATAATGTCGATTGTAAGTTCTGGGAGTGTGCGTTAGTGTGTGCATTTGTAGCAGGGGGAATAATATGATCAAAGTTGTACTGTTCAAAAATAAATGATATGAAGGATGTATTTTGAATGGAAATCAAGGGAGACCAGTAGAGTTGCACTGATTCCCCCACCACCTCTATCTTATAACTCCTCCCAGTGTTCTCTTTATCAGTCACCCGTCCACCAAGCTGCCCAAGAAAGAACCTTGGAGTCCTTAGTGACATTTCTCACTCCTCCATCCCTTTATTTACTCCATATAGAAGCTTTCTTAGTTTACTTCTAAAATGCCTCTGGAATCTAGATGACCACAAATAGCTTCCTACCTGGTCTTTCTAGTTTCACTGGTGCCCTTCTAATCCTTCATCTATACAAATGCCAGAGTGGTTACACTTACACACACACACACACACACACTGCTATGGACTAATTTGTATCCCCCTTTCACATGTTGAAGCCCTAACTCCCAGTGTGGCTATATTCAGAGCAAGGAAGTAATTAAGGTTAAATGAAATTATAACGGGGGCCTGATCTGATAAAATTAGTGTTCTTATAAGAAAAGACACCGGAGAGGTCCCTCACACTCCTGCCTCACAGCAGTGAGGAAAGGCTATGTGAGAACACAGCAGGGAGGCGGCTGTCTGCAAGCCAGAAAGAGAGGCTTCATCAGAAACTGACCATGCTGGTGCCTTGATCTTGGACTTCGAGACTCCAGAAATGTGAGAAAATAATCACTGCTGTTTATACTAGCAAGTGTATGGCATTTTGTTATGGCAGCCTGAGATGACTAATACATTAAGCTTTACCTACATTATTGATACTTGTTTATGCTCTGTGTTGTGTGATTTTTCCTTAATTTGTTGTCTGGTGCAGCTTCTGCCTTACCACCAGCTCTGAGAAGTCATGAATTATGCCTTTTAAATCATCAGGAGCACCTACAACCAAGTTGTGCACACAGTGGTGGTTGATAAATGCTGATAGAAGGAATGGATCCAACTGAACAGGAAGCATGTTGAACATTCATAACTAGAAAAGGATACTGAGACTCTGGGGTTGGTGTTAGCTTTGTCACAGATGTCCTAAGCTTCTCTAAACAAATTAGCATATTTCTCCCTTTCTATCCATTTGTTTCTTCAGCTGTGTTGTTTCTTTCCTCCCTTATGGAGTTTTGGTGAGGCTTCAATATATAATCCAGTATTTTCAGAGCCTTTGTGAAGAAGAAGAGCGCCTAGGTTTTTGAGTCAGAAAGATCTGGGTTCAGAAATTGAGCTTTCCCATTTAGTAACCCTGATTAGAGCACTGACCTGGTGCAAAGCACTTCATACCCACTGACACATCCCGTCTTTGTAGCCACCCTGCAAAGTGGATGTGAGGATTATCTTTTTTTTGGAATGAGGAAAGTGAGCTTCTGAGAGACTGGTGAAATTACTTAAGGGTCATACTGCTAGTTAAAGGTTCAGAACCCCAAAGGGTTTGGCCAAAAAACCCATGTTCTTTTTGCCATGCTACAGGCCCCCAGAGGACAGAGCTCAACATCTAGAAAGAATAACCTCCTATACAGGATTTAACAAGACTCCGTGCAGCAGGGACAAAAATTCTTGCATTTCTCTGGGGAAAGACGAAGCTGCCACCTTGATATTTAAGTAATACAAGGCCAGCTGAAATGAGCTTTCCTAAAGGGACCTTGACCCAAAAGAGATGAACTATTTTACTAGAGGCAGGGATATAGCTGACTTATTTACTTCTGAATTCTTAGAACCTGCATTGTGCCTGGCTCCAGGAGGCACTCAATGACTGTGGAATAAATTTACCCAATGTAGCTCAGGGGCTGAAAGATATTACATTCTGTGACCTGGTATTGTGGCCATTAGAAAGGTGTAGCTATAGAGATTAGACCTGAAAGAGTCAGTCACACAGTTGCCAAGGTTTGGAACTGAAGAAGTATATTTTTGATATGTTTCAGAGTCACAATGAAACAAGATTCGCTGATGGGAATTTTCCCAAGGACTGGATCCAGACACCCAATAAAAGGGTTGGTTACAAGTATACTTGCATATAATTTGCAAATGGTTTATGTCTAACTACATTTTCTGTCATCTATTCCCTGGTGGTTTTCAAGGCAAAAGTTTATTACTACTCTAAAGGTTATTGCATAATTTATAAAAATAATAAAAATTTATCTTCTCTTTCTTTAAAAAATAGGCAGTATTACATTTTGCTGTCAAGGCTGTTCAGCAGACAACCCATATATTTATTATTGCCACATAAAGTGTTTGATCAATCACATTTAGGTTCTACTATAAAACTTATAATGTGAGATGCACCTATCCATATTAGCCATTATCACTAAAGTTCCCTATGTCATCAACATGAGGGCTATGCTATTCAAGTGGCACTTTTTTGGATTTCAATAATATAGAGGCCTTTCAAGTAGAAATCTGTGTCAGTGAGGAGTCAAAGCAAAGGCAGTTTTCCTTGTTTCTTATAAACACAGTTAAGGTCCAGTGGCAGTCACTCTTCTCAAGAGCAGAGGAGCCTGGGGTGACAGAGAGCAGAACTGTGAACACCCATTCCTAACTCCCAGGCGGAAGTTTTGCTTTGTAAGCTGATCCTTGACAGAGCAGTAATTTATAAATGGAAGGAGATACGGGACTCATCATTCAGCAAGCATTTATTGAGGGCTTGCTATGTGCAAGACACTAGATAAGTATCACAACTTCATAAGGACAGCTTACAAATCTATCAGGTCTTTTCTTGTCACAGCCTTAAATATCTTGTCCTGGATTTAGAAATGACAATGAAATCAAGATCAAAAAATCTGAATTCAACTCTAGTACCACTTATATTTGCCCCCTCAAGTGATGGTAAAAAGGACTCTGCATGCTTTAATGAGCTTTTGCACATGCTGTTCCCTCTGCTTGGAATTCTCTTCCCCCTCTCCTGTCTGCCTGGTGAAATTCTACCCATCCTTTAAGATACAGCTCAAATATCATCTCCTTTGTGAACTCTTCTAACACCTCCTGAGTGAATGAATCATTCTCTTCTATACACTCACAAAGCTCTTTGCAAGGAACTTCTACTCAGACTCTATTGAAATTTCTTTCTTTCTCACACTTTGAACTCCACAAATCAGGGCTCACCTCTGATTCATCTTGGTGTCCCCAGCACAATGCCTTTATATAGCAGTAGTTGGTAAATGATTGCTGAAATTCTCTGGCCACTCTGAAAAAGAAACCTATTAATACATTATGGAGAACTCTTTAGAGTTCTCTAATAAGGTTATGCACGTAGTATGTGCTCAATAAAGGTTATTGGCTTTGAAGGTAGTAAAAATGTTGCTTCACTTAGGTCAAGGCTATAAATAGTAATTCTCACTAGTCCCTTCATAGGGCCACAACAGCAGGCACCAACTCTACATAGACAGACATCCTTGTGATGTTTCAGGAACTGAATGTTACACTTGCCCCAAATCATCACACCCGTTGGCTTTCCAAGGGCACAAAATGTCCCATTAACCACTTTGGAGGGCTAAGGAATTTACTACAGAAGTACCCTTTTACATTTCTTTCAGAATGAGGAAAAATAGTCCAGAGGCCACCTGAAAGATTTTACACCTTCCAGAGGATCTGGAGATCATTGTTGCCCCTCTCCTTCCAAATACAATACGTGTTCCTTATGATGAGAATGGACAAAATATCATCACCAGCTTAGAGTTACAGACTTGCTATTTGTAAAAGTGTTATGAGACACAAATCTAAAGAAGGCCAAAATTGGTAAATATAATTTATATCAAAGCACTAAAAATTTCATACTTTGGCTTTTAATCATAGCCATTTGTGAAATAATACTATCTTTTTTTCCGGATGTGGGGGTGTAAAATCATTTTTCTGTTTTGAAAAGATATGTGTAGAAGGAAAATCATTTTGTAGTTCTACTTTTATGGGAAATACACTTATTTTGTAGCCTTTCAGTATATATTCAGCCTAAACACTTTTATTATTTACAACATGGGTATGAAATGGCTGATTAATCCTAAATAGCTAGAAACCAGTTTAGGTAGATATCAGATTCCCTGAGCATTCTAGTAAAGAGTAATTGAAAGGATTTTCCCCTAATTTTCAAAAACCAGGATGTTTTGTGACTTGTCAATGACTTTAGGTAGTTCTTGTTTAGTGTTGGTGGTTTAATAAATTAGGTAGAAGGACCCAACTAAAATCTGTTGAGTTTAGCTAAAACAAAGACTAGCCTTGCTTCCAAATCACTGTCAGTGCTATTTGAACAGTAAAACACCCAAGTCCATAGATAAGCAAAGTTTCTCAGTATAATCCCCTCCTACCTCTGCTAGCTTGCGGAGGAATGGGTGAGAGGACAATGCCAACACAAACGGGAATTGTACAGTGAAGAAAGAAAAGGAGGGTCAGAACAGTGGGTGAAAAGTTAACTTACTTCACTTAGACCATCATATTAAAACCAGATGTTTCTAAAATGTTGGATGAGAAAAACTGGTGTTACTGATAGCGTGAACAAACCCTTTGTGCTTTCCTCCCAATACAGTATCATTACAGGGTGCCAGAGGTGTCATTTTCTTTCATTCCACATGTAGCACATTCTCAACAAGTTAAACCGTTTCTAATCTTGTGTAATTAGATAGGTCTCGCTACATCCCTCAGTTGAAGGATTTTATGAGCTGCCTTGTTCTCTCTCCCTTTGGTGACAACTTCTTTGGGGCTGGAAACTAACATTTGCTAACATTTCTTCCCTTCTGGCACCTGTCAGCTGGATGGACTCTGGGAAAAGGAGGATGGGGAGGGAAGGAATGCAATGTCCTCCCTGCCACCCAAGTCCTGGTATTAGAGCCCTCTTTGTCTCTATGTGGGGCTTACTTTGTTCTGAAAAGTGCTATTAAGTACATTCTCAAAATAAACAACAGAAAGAGGGATGAATGTAATAATGAAGTCCTTGGATTTTTAAAAAATTTAATTTGATCACAAATTTCAAGTTTCTCTATTTACTAAATGTAGAGCCTGGGTGAGGTGCCAGCCAGAGATGGAAGCCCTTCAATACAGCCCAAGGGTGACCCACCCTGCAAAATAGATGGGGCTTGGTTCTTTGATCTTACCGTCCAGTCACTCTGGACAGAGTCTCACTACTGGCTATAGCGACCCCAGCGTGACTGCCTTCTTATTTCACAGCAGAATTTGAGGAGTCATTGGATATTTGACATCAGAATCAAAGGCTATATAAACACCAGGTCTTTTACTTCGATGCAAAAATAATAATCAACTTTTGGAATGGAGAGATTTTCCTTCAGAAAGCTTTACGGTTATCCCCCCACCAAGAGCTTTCTTGGGGTCATTTCTTGACCATTCTATGACGTCTTTGTGAGGTCGCAGACTGGCAAATGCTCTCCATGTGTAGACAGGGAAATCCAGAATTAAGGCCGAATTATGCTTCTGTGCCATGGGACTTGTGCATGATTGATTATATGCAGGGCCTGATCTCTCACCACAAAATTCTGTGGTTTTTGTCCAATAATGAGATAAGACAACTGAAGGAGTGCAGTATCCAACAAAAATGGGTGAGTGACAGGGCCACCTGACGTCCCCTAGTACTTTACAGTTTATAAATCGCTTTCAGAGTTGCCCTTTCATGGAGATAGGCAGCGTTCACTCCTATTTCACCAAAACAACTGGACGGCAGAAATAAGAGCCAGAGTGCTGGCACCGTCATGGAGGCCCTGAATTTCTCACGACGGGGGCAGGGCAGCGTGTGGGTAAGCACTTTGCCTTCCAGGAATAGTACTGCTCTGAGACTCCTCGGTAGACTGCCTGGAACGGAGATTAAGCCCAGGGTTCTCTTTGCATTCCATTTAGCAGTTTGCTCATGCTTTCACTACAGATCAGGCTCAAGAATTCCTTTGCCAGCTGAGAATCTGAATGTTGCTTTGGCTGTAAGACAGTATCTTATTTATTCCCATAAATCCCCTCCCCCTCTTGTCCCTGATGATTTTCACCCTAAAATGGAAAGGGGGGAGGGAATTATGTGAGCATTTGGGCACTGGACTACAGCCACCCTTGGCAAGCTTGTTAATCTCTGAGACGCTCCACAGCATTGACTAAAGAACAGTGACTCACCCAGAGTAACACATTCCCTCCTGCCTTCAGAAAAGGAGTTCCTCAAAAGTACTGCTGAAGAAAACAAAACAACTACAGTTTGGCAGAGGGCAGGGGGACATGCTAATAGAAAAAGATGGCTTTAAATAAGGTTAGAGGATGTCTAAAGGAGAGGGTGAGGATGGGTCTTCAAGTGACGTAAAAGTGGTTCATATGTTTCAGATTTCCTTTCCAGTTCCAAATTTGAGGTTTAATCATCTTTTGTTTAGGGGAAGTTATGACATGAGGAAATCAGGTTACTTCAGTCTCCACCTGGCTAACTACCTGAAACTGCCCAGGAGCTCTCAACCAAAAGGATGGGAGACCAAAATTGAGAAGGAAGAAAAGTGAGAAGCAGCTGGCACAAATGCTGCCTAGCCCGCCCCTCATTCTAGCCAGCTGTATAGACAGCTGTCCCTTTAATTTAACCCTTAGTCCATCCCCCAAATGACCAAGTTCATTTTGCACATAGGAGTCTCTTCTGGTAGCTATTGTGGTTGTTATGAAGCACAGGAAAAATGTAGAGATAAGGAAGATTATGTTGGGAACACTAGACAAAGAAGGTTTTTCTTTCTCAAAATGTGTACACGAGGAAGAACAGAGAGGAGCATTCTGTACACTGAGAGAGGAACCACTGTAAAATCAGAGGCAGCCTGGAGGAGGGAAAGGCTGTGAGGGCTTGCAGGGCACTTTGATTATTTATAGTCTCAAGGCTAATTGTGTGTATGGGAGTTCCTGATTCAAGAATGACCATTTGTAGGTGCACGTGGGTTTGTTTTGCTACACTTCCAGAGTCAACTCAGCAGTACTTTCAACAGCTCTGATCAATAGAGAGGAGGTTAATTACTCACTAGTCTAGAGACTAGGAAGGTAAATATGCAAGCTGTTTTCCCCTCAAGTAGACTTAGAATCCTTGGCTGTTCAGGCTGGAAGTGACTGTAAAGTGTGTTCTAGTTAAATACTGATGAGGACTGTGGGGGAATTTGAACCTAGAAAAATGAAATCACTTGCCCTGGGGCTCATGTGAGCTATAGGAAGATGCCATTGCAAAAAACTAGGTCTCTCTTTTACTAGTCCAGTGGTTTTTGTCCACTCTCCCATTCCACACCTTCAGAGAGCCCCCAAAGGTACCCACCATAGCAAAGTCTGTTCACTTTTCTTCTGGCTCTTTCAACTGCTATCCCATGGCAATATTGCCAGGTTCAGTGACTGAGCACACCCTTGATCATAAGGGAGGGCATGCGTATTCTTGTGCACTTGACCTCTCTAGGGAAGAGCTGCACTGCCGTCTGCAGACTACCCTTGGCACCACCAGGCAGGATGGGGAAACAGGGAGACTGCACTCCAAAAGCAATGTGGCTGCTATGAAGGGATGTGGCTGCTTAAGCGTGTCTTTTTTCTTTTTTAACTTTTTAGAAAAAGTTAATTAATTAAATTGACAAATAAAAACTTGTAAAAGTCAGAAGTGTAGCTCAGTGGTAGAGCGCTTGCCTACTACATGTGAAGCCTTGAGTTCTATTCCTGGTACCACACACACAAAAAGATATATATATACATATAGATTATATATATAGATGATGTTTGTGTGTGTGTGTGTGTGTGTAGTATTGTATATATATTGATATATATTAATGACATTGTAGAATGGTGAAATCAAGCTAATAAACAAATCTTTTTGGCTAGGGGAAGAGTTGTGAGATATTTGTCAAAGGGTAAAGAGTTTCAGTTAGGAAGAATGAGAGTCTGGAGATATACTGTACAGCATGGTTACCATAGTTAATAATAATCTATTACATACTTGAAAATTGCTAAGGGAGGGCTGGGGATATAGCTCAGTAGAACACTTGCCTAGCAAATGCAAAGCACTGGGTTCAACCCCATCACTTCAAACAAAATTGCCAAGAGAGCAGACTGTAAAAGTTCTCATTTGTAGAATGTTCTAATCTGAAAATTATAACGAGAGAAATCCTCTCCATTCTTCATTTAAAAACATGATATAATTGATGCATTCAAATATATCAATTGGTAAGTATATGTAAATAATATTTGTATATGATTTGTACATGTAAAACACAATATATTTCAGTTATGAAATCTGGTCATAGAATAAAAACTTGTGAACTTACCATCTCCTGTAGCAATCAAACACAATTAGTATCGGTGATGCTTCCTGCATGATTCCCCGCATCAATCTTTCAGATCTACCCACTATCAACATCTTTAAAAGGATCACACCCTTACATTTCTTTATAGTCTTCTTACACATATGAGTATCCCCAAATAATATACTTATAAATTTTGCTTGGTTTCAAACTGTACATTTTGGTATAATAAATTGTTCTGCAATTTGCTTTTACACAAAGGTATGTGTCTGGTAATTCATCACATTATTATCTGCAGCAGAGGTTCATTCATTTTCATGGCTGTATAGTATTTCATGTCACCGTACCACAAATATCCATACTGCTGTTGACAAACATGTGTTGTTTCTGTTTTTTTCCCCTATTCTGAACAATGTTTCTCTGAACTTTCTTAATAGTAAGTGCACTGTGCAAATTTCTTTGGGATCTGTTTCTAGGAGTGGAATCAATGAGTTGTAAAGTATACATATGTTCAAATTTATCAGATGATGACAAATTGTCTCCCAAGTTGCTTGTTCAACATACACTCCCAACAGAGGTCCTCTCTAACTGCTCCATATCCTCACTAACAATTAGTATTGCTTAAATTACATCAATTTTTCCAACCTAGTGAGTTCAAATGGAATCTCTTATTGTTGGTTTCTTCCTTGGATTTCCTTTATTACTAATGAGTTTGAGCATCTTTGCATGTTTCTTGGTCATTTAGATTTCTCTCTTCTCTCTCTCTCTCTCTCTCTCTCTATCAGGGATTGAACCCAGGGGTGCTTAACTACTGAGCCACATCCCCAGCCCTTTTTATTTTTTATTCTGAGACAGGGTCTCACGAAGTTGCTTAGGGCCTTGCTAAGTAGCTAAGCTGGCCTTAAACTTGCAACCTTCCTGCCTCAGCCTCCTGAGTTGGTAATATTAAAGGTGTCCACCACTATTGCACTTTTAATTTTTGTTTCTGCTGCATAGAAATGAGACTTATTTCCTTATATTCTGTCTTCTATCATTAGACTTTTTCACTTTGCTCCATCCATCAAAATTCCTCTTGGCAAGGCTGCCCATGACTGCATGTTGCTAAGTCCAATGGTCACTTCTCAGTACTCATCTCTCAATTTCTCAGGAGCCTATGACACAGCTGGTCACTCCCTCTTCCTTGAAATGTTTTCTTCACCTGGTTTCTAGAACAGCACATTCTTGATTTTCCTTTTACCTCACTGGTTATTTCTGTCTTCTTTGCTTGTTCTTTCTCCTCTCTCTGACATTTTAATGTTGGACTGTCTCAGGGATCATCTTCTCTTGTCTAGCTATACACACTCCCTTGGTGAGCTCATCCATCTTATGAGATGGATAGTTGAAAAATTTTCCCATATGTTAACTCTCAATTTTGTAATGTTAGTCCAACTCACTGTCAGGATATAGCTAGATAGCTTTATTTTTTCCTTCACCAACTTGACATCTCCAACTCAACATGCCCAAACTGAACTCTTTAACTTATCATCTGAAACTGTGCCTCCCACAGTCTATCTCAGTTCCTTACTCTATAATTCCAGTTGCTCAGAACGAAAATCGTTGAGTCCTTGTGTTCCCTCAGCCCACACACAATATGTCAGAAAATCCTACTCACTCTACCTTCAAAATATATACACATTCCCATCATTTCTCACAGTCTCCACCGATACCGTCCCAGTTCAAGACACCGTCGTCTTTTTAAAAAATAGCTTTATTGAGATATAATCTAGAGACCATAAAATTCATCCAATCTCTGTGTATAATTCAATGTCTTTTAGTATATTCAGAATCATGCAACAATCACCACAATCTAATCTGAGGACATTTTGGTTTGGTTTTCCCTAAAGAAACCACTACTCATTAGCAGTCACTCTCCATAGTTCCTCCCTATCCCTTATATTGTTCTAGGCAACCCCTTATCATCTTTTTGCCTCTATAGATTTACCTATTCTGGACCTTTAATATGAATGCAATCATACCACATGTGGTCTTTCCATCAGGAACTCCTATTCCATTGTATGGGTATTCCTTTGCATGCCATATTTTAGTAATACTTTGATCAGTTGATGACGTTTGGGTATTTCCACTTTTTAGATAATATGAATAATGCTCCCATGATCATTTGTGTACAAGGTTTTGTGTGGACATGTGTTTTCATTGGATATATACATAGAAGTGGAATCACTGGGTTATGATAACTCTGTGTTTAATCTTTTGAGAAACTGCCAGACTGTTTTCCAAAGCAGCTGTACTTTTATGTTCCTGTTGGCAGTATATGAGAATTCCATTTCTCTACATCTTGGCTACTACTTGTTATTATTTATCATTGTGATTGTAGCCATCCGAGCGGGTATGAAGTGGTATTTCATTGTGGTTTTGATTTGCATTTCTCTAATGACTAACGATGTTAACATCTTTTCATTTCCTTGTTGGCCATTTGCATATCTTCTTTGGAGAAATGTCTATTCGTATTCCTTGCCCATTTTGAGTTATTTTTCTTTTTCATTATTTAAGAGTTCTTCACATATTCTAGACACAAGTCCCATATCAGATACGTAATTTGCAAATATTTCCTCCCATTTTATGGGTTGTCTTTCCACTTGCTTAAAGATATCCCTTGCCGGAGGAAAGTTTTTAATTTTGATGAAGTCCAATTTATCCATCTATCTTTTATTGCTTGTATTTTTGGTGTTGTACCAAAAACCATTGCTTATATAAATCATGAAGATTGATACCTGTGTTTTCTTCTAAGAGATTTATAGTTTCAGCACTTACAATTAAGTTTACATGCATTTTTTGTTAACTTTTATAATATATGGTGTGAAGTAGAGGTCCAACTTCATTCTTTTCTGCATGTGGATAATCAGTTATCTCAGCACAAGTTATGAAAAGATTATTCTTTCTCTGCCTAATTTTCTTGGCACCCTTGTTCAAAACCAATTGACCATAAATATGAGTGTTTATTTCTGGACCCTCAATTCTAGTTTATTGGTCCATCAGGCTATCCTTACAACATTACCACACTGTTTTGGTTACTGTAAAATTATATTAAGTTTTGAAATCTGTATGTAATAATAGCCTCAAAAAATTGTTAGGAAATATTCCCTCCTATTCTATTTTTTGGAAGATTTGGGAAGGATTCTTTTTGATTCTTCTTTAAATGATTGGTGGAATTCACCGGGAAGTCATCTGTTCTTGGGACTTTCTTCGGTGGGAGGTTTTTTTGAAAACTAATCCAATCTGTTTAATTGTAGGTCTATTCAGATTTTTAATTTCTTCTTGAGTCTTGATATTTTTGTCTTTCTAGAAGTTTGTCTATTTCATGTAGGTGACATGTTCACATATAATTGTGTTACATGTTTATATGTAATTGTTCATAGCATTATCTTTTAATCCCTTTTTTTCTTTAAAATCAATAGTAATGCCTACATCTTCATATCTGATTTTAGTAATTTGGGTCATCTTTCTTTTTGTCTTAGTCAATCTACCTAAAGGTTTGTTAATGTTTTTGCTCTTGACAAAGAACCAACTTTTATGTTCAGTGATTTTTCTCTATTGTTTTCTTTTTATATTTTATTTCCTTTCATATATATGAAATATATGTATAGATATAGATACAGATACATAGATAGATAGATAGATAGATAGATAGATAGATAGATAGAGATATAGATATATATAGCTGACTGGGGTTCAAGTCCAGGGCCTCACACATGCAGGGAAAATGCTCTACCACTGAGTTACACCCCCAGCCCTCTGTTCTAATTTTTGTTATTTCCTTCCTCCTGCTTGCTTTGGGTTTAGTTTTGCTCTTCTTCTTTGAGTTTCTTGAGGTGAAAGGTTAAGTTATTGAGATCGTTCTTCTTTTTTAACATAGGCATTTATAGCTACAAATTTCCCTCTGAACACTGCTTTCTGCATCCCATAGTTTTGTTATATGCATCTTCATTTTCTTTCATCTCAAAGCATTGTCTAATTTGCTTTGTGATTTCTTTTTGACACATTGGTTATTTAAGAATGTGTAACTGAATTTCTGCATATTTGTGAATTCCTCAAATTTTCTTCTGTTATTGATTTCTGCTCTCATTCTTTTGGACCAGAGAGCATACTTTGTATGATTTCATTCCTTTTATATACTATGGCCTACTTATGGTGCATTCTGGAGTATGTTCCATGTATATTTAAGAAGACAGTATATTTTTCAGTGGAGTGTCCCATAGATGTATGTCAGGTCTACTTAGTTTACAGTGTTGCTCAATTTTTTAATTTCCTTGGTCTTCTTCCTGTCTATTCTATCCATTATTGCAAGTAGAGTATGGTATTGAATTCTCAAATTGTCTATTTTTCCTTCTCTGTCCATTCTGTCAGTTATTGTATCATGTATTTGGGGGCTTTATTGCATAATGCATATGTGTTTGTGATTGTTTTTATCTTATTGATGGTTTGACCATTTTATTATAATAAAATGTCCTTTTTAATTCTTAGTAACTTTGCTTTGGTAATAAAGTCTATTTTTTTGATAATAGTATATCCACTCTGCCTTTTTTATGGCTTGTTTGCATGGTATATCATTTTCCATTCTTTCACCTTCAGTTTATTTGTATCTTTCTTGTGGGGGGGTGTTGCTGGGGATCAGACCTAGGGACTCATCCATTCGAAGCATACACTCTACTACATCCCTGGTGTATTTGTATCTTTGTTTCTTTTTAAGTTGTAGATGAACACAATACCTTTGTTTCATATATTTATTTTTATGTAGTGCTGAGGATCAAACCTAGTGCCTCACTCGTGCTTGGCAAGCACTCAACCACTGACCCACATCCTTGCCCCCCATTTGTATTTTTGAATGTAAAGTGCGTTGGATCTTGCTTTTAAAAAATTCAGTCAGACAATATCTGCCTTATTGTTTGGATTGTTTACTGCATTCCATTTAATATTATAATTGATGAACTGCCATTTTGCCTATTGTTTTGTATATGTCACATGCCTGTTTTTGCTTATCTTCTTTTGTATTAGGTTATTAGCTTAGGAGATATTTTAATACTTTTAATAATTTTAAAATTATTTTCAGTTATTTTCTTAATGATTTCTCTAGGGCTTACAATATGCATCTTAAATTATTATAATCAACTTCGGTTGGCATGTGTAAGGCTCTGGGTTCAATCCCCAAAACACCCCCAAAAACAAAGTCAACTTCAGATTTATACTGACTTAGTTCCAATGCAATATAGGTGCTTTAAATAACTTCATTGCCTCCCTCTTTTTTGATATTGTCATGGACCTAACAATATATTCTTATAATTATTAATTTATATAATTTTATGGCTTTTAAAATGATTGAGAGGAGACAGTAGAGTGAATATATATATCTTAGTGTTTGTTTTTACTAATATTCTTATTTACTTTTCTGGTTGTTTTCACTTCTTCCTGTGGATTTGAGTTACCATCTGGTGTCATTTCCTTATTCCAATACAGCTTTGTTTCCATCCTCCTCCTTTGTGATGTTATTATTAATTATATTTTAACTCTATATGTTTATAATCCTAACAAAACAATCATATTCATATTGTTTTATGTCATTGCTTTTTAAATAAGTCAAGAGAGGAAAGGGGAAGAAATATGCAATTACACTGTCATTTCTAATTAACTACATAATTACCTTTACTAGTGTTCTTTGTTTTTCCTGTGGATTCAAATTACTGTCTAGAGTTACTTGCTTCCAACCTGCAGAAATTCATTTAGCATTTTTTAAAAAAGAAGATAGGCTAGCAATGTATTCTGTTTTTGTAAAAAAAAATCTGTGAATATCTTTATTTCACTTTTTTCTGTTTTTAAATTTTTTCTTTTTTTTCTTTTAAATTAATATGTAACAGTTGCACATATTTGTGGGGCACAGTGTGAACTTTTAATACATGTATACAATACCTACTGATCAAATCAGGATAAATAGCATTTCTATTGCCTTCATTCTTTGGAGACTCTGGGCTCCCCTTTTCTAGTTCTTCATAAAATATATAATAGGTTTTGGTGAACTACCATCATCCAGTACTATAGAAGACTGAAAATTATTCTTCCTATCTAACTGTGTTGGTCCTGTTATCCAACCTCACTCAATCTATACTTCCTAGCTTCTAGTAATTACTATTCTATTTTCAGAACAATTTTTTAGTTTCCATATATAAGAGAGAATATGCAATATTTGTCTTTCTGCATCAGATTATTTCACTTAACATAACTTCTTCCAGTTCCATCCATTTTGCTGTAAATGATAGAATTTCATTCTTTTTTATGGCTGAATAATATTCCATGTTATAATATTGTTAACATGTATAATATTACATATAATTATATATATATAATTTTCTTTATCCAACCACCTGTTAGTGGACATTGATATAGATTCCATATCTTTGCTATTGTAAATAGTACTTCAATGAACATGAGAGGGCAAATATTTCTTTGATATGCTGATTTCATTTCCTTTGATATATACCTAGAATTGGGATAACTAGATCATATGCAAGATGTATTTTTAGTTTCTTAGGACAACCTCCATACTCTTCTCTATAATGACTGTATTAATTCATATTCCCACCAACCGTGTATAAGAATTTTCTTTTCTCCATATCCTCAACAGTATTTATTAATTTTTTTATTTTATTGATAATGGACACTCTGGAGTGAAATGATATTTCATTGTGGTTTTGATTTTCATCTCTATAGTGGCTAATAATGTTGAACTTTTTCATATATTTATTATCTATTTGTATTTTTTCTTATGAGAAATTTCTATTTAGATCATTTTCCTATTTTCAAATTAGATTACCTTTTTTTGTTGTTGTTGAGTTTTTTGAGTTCTTTATATACTGTGGTTATTAATTCTCTGTCATGTGAATAGTTTGCAGGTATTGTCCCTCTTTCTTTAGGTTGTTTTTACATTCTGTTGACTGTTTCCTTTGCTGTATGGAAGCTTCTAGGTTTAATATAATCTCATTTGTCTATTTTGTCTTTTTGTTGCCTGTGCTTCTGAGGTCTCAATAAAAAATCATTGCCTACACCAATGTCTTGAAGTGTTTCTTCTGTTTTCTTCTAGTAGTTTCACAGTAACAGGTCTTAACATTTAGGTCTTTGATTCATTTTTATTTGATTTTTTTTTGTATAGAGTGACATATAGGATCAAGATTCATTCTTCTTCACATTTATTGAAGCACCATTTCAAGCATCATTTATTGAAGAGGATATCCTTTCTCCAATGTATACTTTTCCGTGACTTTTTCAAGAATCAGCTGGCTGTAGACATGCAGATTTATTTTTGGAATCTCTGCTCTGTTCCACAGGTCTATATGTACATTTTTGTCAGTGCCATGCTCTCTTGGTTACTAGAGTCCTGTAGCATGTCTTGAGATTGGGAATTTTGATGCCTCCAGCTTCGTTTGTTTTGCTCAAAATCACTTTGGCCATTTCAGGTTCTTTTGTGCTTCTATATGAATTGTAGGATTTTTCTCTATTTCTTCAAAGAATATTGTCAATATTTTGATGGAGATTTCATTGAATTTGCAAATTGCTTTGGAAATCATGCACATTTTAATAATATTAGTTAGTTCAATTCATGAACATGGGAAGTATTTCCATTTTTTGTATGTGCATGTGTATTCTTCAGTTTTTTCATTAGTGCTCTGTAATTTCATTGTAGAGATCTTGAACTTCCTTGGTTAAGTTTATTCCTAGGTATTTTATCTTTTTGGTAACTATTGTGAATGAACTGCTTTCATGATTTCTTTCTCAGCAATTCTGTTATTGGTGTATAAAAATGCTACTGATTTTTCCATGTTAATTTTGTATCCTGTAACTACTAAATTTGTTTATCAGTTCTAATAGTATTTTAGTGGAGTCTTTAGGTTTTTCTATATATGGAATCGTGTCATCTGCAAACAGAGAGAATTTGACTTCTTCTCTTCCTATCACACATATTTCTCTTGTCTAAGTGGTCCAGCTAAGATTCACCTTTAGTCTTGAAAGATGTTTTGCTAGATATATGATTCTTGGTGGCTTTTAAAAAATACATTAAGTACATTATGTCACACCATTGTCTTGCCTTTGTTGCTTCTAATGAGAAATCAGCATACTCTTGTGGGGGATCCTCTATATATGAGGAGTCTTTTGTCCTTTCTAGCTTTTGAGATCATCTCCTTATCTTTGTCTTCCAAATTTTTACTAAGGTATCTCTGGGTATAACCTCTGTTCACCTTACCTGAAATTAATTGAACTTCTTGGGTGTGTGGATGAATCTGTCAACAAATTTTAGATGTTTCCATCAATTATTTCTTTGAACATCTTTTTCTTTTTCACTGTTTTTTTTAGTTACTTCCATTATGCATATACTTACATGCTTCATTATGTCTCACATTTCTCTGAGGATCTGTTCATCTTTCTTTATTCTTTTTTCCTCTTTGATGTTTAGATTGCATAATCTCGATTGATATCTGATTCTTTCCTCTGCCAACTCACAACTAGCAAATTTTTCAATTTGGTTATTATACTTTTCAACTCACAGTATTCATTTAGCTAATTTTTTTTACAATTTCCATATTTTATTGACATTATTTATTGAAATGTTGCATCCTTAAGAAAAGTTACTTTTAGTTCTTTGAGCATACTTCTAATAACTGATATGAAAGGTTTGCTGATTCTGCCATCTTGGCTCCTAGTTTTTTATGTCTCATAATTTTTTTTGTTGAAACCTGCACATTTTAACTAACATATCATAAGAACTTTGGTTAGTGGTTGCTAATTGCTTGGTCATACATTTATTTGGTTAATGACTTGGCTGAACTGACTTTGTAAAGTCTATTTTCCCTGCAGCATGAAGCTACTGATGACTGATATTCCCACTCAGATGACCACCACACACACATTTTTCCCTTTTTTGTACTAAGGATTGAACCCATGGGTTTTTTGCCACTGAGGTACATCCCCAGCCCTTTTTAATTTTATTTTTCTATTTTGAGACAGGGTCTCACTAAGTTGCTGAAGCTGGATTAAAACTTGTGATCCTCCTATTCCAGCTTCCCCAGTTGCTGAAATTGTAGGAGTGTGCCACTGTACCTGGCTTTTTAACCCTTGGGTTGGTACAAACCACTTATTGCAACAATTGTGTGTAAGTCTCCTAAGCCAGTTTGATCTTTATCATTTATCATGGATATATAGGTCTGGAGTCTACCATCACAGTTTGGGATTTTATATATTTTTGCCCGGTTCAACAAGGGATTAGTAGTTTAGAGGTTTATTATCTAATGGCTCCTGAGAGGGTAAAGCCTGGGGCATGAGTCTAATCTTCCAGACTATCAGGGTGAATGTGATTTTATTTTTAAGCCTGGCTTCCAAGGAGTACCTCTGGGCCAGAGTAGCTTCTTGTTCAGCCGGTATTTTGCCAGAAGTTGTATTGTTAAGCCTTGTGCACCAGTGACTTTGGCCTGTGTTGATTGGTCAGTGTACAGGTCAGGGAATGCTCTCACATGTGCACTAAGACCTACTCTGATTGTTCCCGAGTTGCTGCAATCTAGCATACATGTACAACTTCTCAACTCCTGGAGTTGACTCTGATACTAGAAGGACTTCCTTTGCTGTCTCTTTTCCTGATTTTCTCTATTAAACTTCTGGCCATTGTGCTATTTTACTTGCATCATGGAGCTACCAGTCTTCTTTTCATTGTTCTCCACCAAAATTTCCATTTTTAAAAACAATATCCTTAGGCATGGAATTCTTCACTTTGTGTTCCAAACAAAGTTTACTCCCTTAGGCAATGCTAGGAGTTCTTTTATTTTTAGAGTCAACCTTTCTCTCAAGGATAGAACTCCTGTGTCACCCCTCCAGATCTGCGGACAGTAACTCATTTTTCCATGAGTGCCATCCTGTATTCAGGAGTGGGCACTGGAGACTGGTGGCAGCCCCTGGTCCTCTTGGACTGTCCCTCTTGGTGTGGAATATTTACCCATGAGTGAGCTGGGGTTGGGGTAATCAGGGACTCAGTATATTCAGTCTGTAGTGTAGGGAAATTCTCTGCTTTATGACTGGAGGCTGGGTAAAGAGAGACCTGGTTCTGTTGGTCATGCATTCTTGACATATAGCTTCTGCTACAGGGCTGGGAGAGATGAGAAATGCTAGTAGTCTGCCTCTTCATGGGTGAAACTGTAACCTCAGAACAGGAACGGGGGAAGAAGGAACCCCTGTCTTCTTGGCTGTACGTGCCCACAATAGTATATTTAGGGTTGGGCTCCTATAAAATAGAGTTGAGGGAGTTATGGTAGGAGAGTGGGTCATAGCTCAAATGGCACAGACTCTCATTGTCCTTTCTGAGATTTAGGAGATTTTTTTAAAATAATTGTTTCTCCATTTGCTATATGCCCTTAGGACAATTTCCACAGACTTTAAATGATTGTTATTGTTGTTTTAGTTTTTGTTCTTAGTAATTATCACTAGTTATATTGGTTTTTTTTTTTTGGAGTAGGTCTTCAGAGATCCTTACTCTACCATTCTGAAAGTCCTTAATCTAGCCTTATCTTTTACATGTATTTTTGAAACATCCCCTTAACTGGTTTCCCTTTCATACTCTTGCCCTTCTAAAGTCGATTCTAACATAGCATCCAGAGTGATCACATTAAATGTAAGTCAGATTCTACCTCCAGTTTGCTCAAAACTCCCTAATAGTTTTCATTTTTTCTCGAGTAAAAAATAACATTCTTAAAATGTTCAATAAGGCCTTACACCTCTAATTCTGTGTTAAACCTGTGACCTTATCATCTACTACTTTCCCTCTCATTCATTTGCTCCATACACACTGTGCTTCTTCCTATCCATCTCCTAGGTCAGGCATACTCCTAATACTGTCCTGTATGTTTTGGTAATTATGATTGTATTAATCCCATAGAATGAGTGGGGAGGTATTCCATTTTTTCCCCTACTTTTTGGAAGAATTTTCTTTTAAGATTGGAATTAATTCTTCCTTGACTAATTCTTCCTTGATGGTCTATCTGGACTTAGTGTTCTCCATTCTTGTGGAAATATTTTAAATTACTGACTGAATTTCTTTGATGGCTACATAATTACTTACATTTTCTATTTCTTCCTCTCTTTTTTTGGTACCAGACTGAAGGTACCAAAAAAAAAAAAAAAAAAAAGGGTGGTGGGCACTTAACCACTGAGCTACATCCCCAGCCCTTTTTAAATTTTATTTAGAGATAGGGTTTCACTAAGTTGTTTAGGGTCTCACTAAATTGCTGAGGCTGGCTTTGAACTCGTGATCCTCCTGTCTCAGCCTCCTGAGCCACTGGAATTACAGGTGTATGCCACCATGCCTGGCTATTTCTTCTTTTTAAATGCTTTTATTAGTGCATTATAGTTATACATACTATTGGAGTTCATTTTGACATAATCATACGTACATGGAATTTAATTTGCTCCACTTCAGGCTCCAGTACTTCGTCTTTCTTTTCCCTCCGCCCTCCTCCAGTTCCCCTTCCTCTACTCTCCTGGTGTTCCTTCTATTTATTTATAGTTTCTTTCAAATTAATGCTTTATATATATTTCTTCTTGAATCAATTGTATTAGTTAACTTTTTCTAGGAATCTGTTAATTTGGTTTACATTTTAAAACTTATTGATGTGAAGTGATTCAAAATATTCTCTAAAACTTAAATCTACTATATCTGTAGGAACATCCCTCTTTTCAAATGATGTGTTTGGGGCTGATGAATATTTCCTGAGGTTTGTCAATTTGTTTATCATTTTAAATAACTAATTCTTGGTTTTGACGATCTTCTCTACAGTAGTCCACTGTTATTGAAGACACCCACTGAATGCCTGAAATTTTGAGTAGAACTGGACCCTGTATATAACTTTATATACATCCTGGTTCTAGCTCTAGTTTCTCACTGGACCACTGTAATCACCTCCATGATTCTCTATAACCTGTCTACCAACCTCACTGGGGCTGCTGCAATGCCAAAACATAAATTTGTTCCCTCCTTCAAAGATTTCTACTGGCTCCCCCATATTTATAGAATCTTGTTTCAATCTCTTCCTCCAGCATTATTTTCCAATATGCTACTCTACCTGCCACATGCTCCAGTCACAGTTAACTTCTCGCTATAATCCAAGAACATTTTATCCTATGATATGTACCTGAAAAACCAATATATGCTAGTGATTATCTTCATTTAATGACAAATTTCTTCTTTCAGACATGCCATTACTCCTTTCTTCAGGTGGAAAAACACACACCTTTTTTGGGGGGCGTACTGGGGATTGATCTCAGGGGCACTCGGCCACTGAGTCACAACCCCAGATCTTTTTTGTATTTTTTTTCTTTTTTTTTTTGTACTGGAGATTGAACCCAAGGGCACTCCACCACTGAGCCACATCCCCAACCCAATTTTCTATTTTATTTAAAGACAGGGTCTCACTGAGTTGCTTAGGGCCTCGCTAAGTTGCTGAGGCTGGCTTCGAACTCGCGATCCTCCTGCCTCAGCCTCCCAAGTGCCTGAAAAACACACACCTTTCTAGTCTATTCAAATGCCATTTCCTCTATGAAGTTTTCTTTGATTCCCTCAATAGGGTTTGTGGCTACTTTCTCTGTGTACCTCCAGCATTCTGTACATATAGCTCCTGTAACCTGTAATACAATGCACTGTGATTATTTGATGACAAGTCTGTCTCCCCTATCAGACTATGAATTCCTGGAGGGCAGGGCCCATATCCTACTTACTGATTTTTTCGTCCCCAGGAGTTAGCATTATGCCCAGTCCAAAGGATGTGCTCATTCCTTATTTGTTGAAAAAAATAATGAGTGACTAAAATGATTTCAACAAATATCTAACTATGGTATTCAAGAAGAAAGAACAGAAGGTACAAAATATCATTTACAAGGAGGCTGCATTGTGGGAGAGGTAGCTACAAAAAGGCTGAAGACTGGAGGTGGGGACTTTGTTATAATGAGAGACAAGAACCAACAGGAAGGGTTGGGTAGATCCAGCTGAGGAAGTGCTGTGAAGCCGCTCCCCAAAATCTGGATTTCCATCTGAATGAGTAGGGAATTGCTGGAGGGTTATTAGAGACAGTTGAAATGATGCCTTAAAAAAATGACCTGCACTGCAAGGCTGGGAGAAGACAGAGAACTAGCCAGCAGGCAGTCACAAAAACCCAGAGCACACTGGGCATGGCAAGCAACGGCAGGAGATTAGGTACAGGAAAGGAAGAAGCTGGATTTGGTGAATGATACCATATGTGAGAAGATACAAAGGTCAGTGCTCAGTTACAATATAAAGATGATCTTCTACCAACCTGACTTCTTTGTGCCTTACAAGGGGGTTCCACCTTCATATGACCTGAAAACCTGGCAAACATCAAAGTATCTCTTAAACAACTCTCTCCTTCAATGACACCACCCTAGCCTAGGCCTTCATCAGTTGTCACCTGGATCACTGTACTAGCCTACACAGTGGTCTCTGTGCGTCTTCTCTGTCCCAATATAATCTGCCCTCCATAATATTCATCATCTTTTAAATTTATCATTTGGATTTCAGTAATGCACTGTGTAATAACATTTTGTTCAACTACAGAGTGTACATACAATGGTGGTCCCATAAGTTCATAACAGAACTGAAAAATTACTATTACCTATTGACATCATAGCTATCATAATGTCACAGTGAAATGCATGGTTCATGTGTTTGCAGTGATGCCAGTGTAAATAAACCTGCTATACTACCAGTTGTATAAAAGTCTAGGACAAGAATGTGGACATTCCCCCCCAAAAAAGATAGGCTTCAGCAGTATATGTCCTGGAAAAATGCTTTCATTTGATATCAATGGAAATTTGGAAGCAAAGAAAAAATTAATTGCTAAGAAATAAATGTTTATAAGATAAAGAACAAACTAGGAATGGATCCAGCTATACCACTTCTTGGTATTTATCCTAAAAAACTAAAATCAGCATACTATAGTGATACATCCACTTCAATATTTATAGCATCATAACTCACAATAGCCAAATTATGGAATGAACGCAGATGCTGAACAATAGATGAATGAATAAAGAAAATGTGGCTTATGTACATAATGGAGTTTTACTCAGTTATAAAGAAGAATGAAATAATGGCATGTGCTGGTAAATGAATGGAAATGGAGAAAATCATGCCAAGTGAAACAAGTCAGACTCAGAAAATGAAGGATTGAATGTTTCATATGTGAAAGTTAGAGCAAAATAAGGGAAAGAAGGTGGTGGGGAGAGGGTTGCACATCATAAAGATATAAGGAAGATCAATGGAGTAGAAGTAGGAGAATAAGAGGGAGGGAGAGAGAAATGAAGGGATAGGGAAAGAAATATGGAGTGAATTTGGTACATATATAAATGTACCAAAGGGAATTTCAGCTTTAAGTATATGTAGAAAGAATCGATTAAAAATAAAGGAGTGACAAAGTGGATCAAGGACCTAGAAATCAGACCAGAGACTCTGCACCTAATAGAAGAGAAAATAGGTCCAAATCTTCATCATGTTGGCCTAGGACCAGATTTCCTTAACATGACTCCCAAAGCGCAAGAAATAAAAGCACGAATCAATGATTGGGATAGAGTGAAACTAAAAAGCTTCTTCTCAGCAAAGGAAACAATCAGCAATGTGAAGAGAGAGCCTTCAGAGTGGGAGAAAATCTTTGCCACACACACCTCGGACAGAGCACAGAATCTCCAGAATCTACCAAGTACTCAAAAATCTTTACACCACGAACACCAATAACCCAATCAATAAATGGGCCAAGGAAATGAACAGACACTTTACAGAGGAAGATCTACAAGCAATCAACAGATTTATGAAAAAATGTTCAACATCCCTCGTTATAAGAGAAATGCAAATCAAAACCACCTTAAGATTTCATCTTACCCCAATTAGAATGTCTTTTATCAAGAACACAGGCAACAACAGGTGTTGGCGAGGTTGTGGGGAAAAGGGTACACTCTTACATTGCTGGTGGGAGTGCAAGTTGGTGCAGCCACTCTGGAAAGCAGTGTGGAGATTCCTTAGAAAACTTGGAATGGATCCACCATTTGACCCTGCTATCCCACTCCTTGGCTTATACCCAAAGGACTTAAAATCAGATTGCCTCAGTGATGCAGCCACATCAATGTTCATAGCTGCTCAATTCACAATAGCTAGATTGTGGAACCAACCTAGATGCCCTTCAGTAGATGAATGGATAAAGAAACTGTGGTATATATACACAATGGAATATTACTCAGCCATAAAGAAGAATAAAATTATGGCATTTGTAGGTAAATGGATGATGTTGGAAACTGTTATGCTAAGTGAGATCAGCCAATCCCAAAAATCCAAAAGCCGAATGGTCTCTCTGATAAATGAATGATGATGCATAATGTGGGGGGGAAAGATGGCAAGAATGGAGGAAAGATAGCTAGCATAGAGGGAAGGGAGGGGTGGGGGCGGGTGGGGGGTAAAATTAATAACAGAGTGTGTGACAGATACCATTGCCCTGTGTACATGCATGAACGCACAGATGGTGTGACTCTACTTTGTGTACAACCAGTGAAACAATAGCTGTACTCCATTTGTGTTCAATGAATCCATAAGTAAATAAAAAAAAATAAATTAAAAAAAATAAAAAAAATAAAGGAGTGAAAGGAAGATCTGTAAAGGAGGGAGAATGGGGGGTAGGAAGGAAAAGGGAGAAAATGGGGATTGAAATCAAATTCCTTGCATGTATGTTCTGTCAAAATGAACCCAAATATTATGTATAATTATAATGCTCTAATAAGATAAAGTATAGCACAAGGTTGGGGGTGCAGCTCAGTGGTAGAACATTTGCTGGCATGCATGAAGCCTTGGGTTCAATTCTCAGCACTGAAAAAAACCAAATAAAAACACAAACAAAAACAATAAAAACCCCAGAAGTATAGCAAACAGAATTATGATCAGTACATAGTTTAAACTGATAATAAACAATTATGTTACTGGTTTATGTATTTACTATGCTATATTTTTTTCTTTTATTTTAGAGTGTATTGCTACTTATGTAAAACACTGTCATGTTACTCTGGCAGCAACCTCATACAACTTGTGTTCCTCAAATTTACTGTGTATCAAGAGTGCATCAAGAAGCCAGGTCAAGGGTTGGGAATGTGGCTCCGTAGTAGAGTGCTTGCCTGGCATGTGTGAGGCATGGGGTTTGATTCTCAGCACTGCCTATAAATAAATGCATAAAATAAAGGTTCATCAACAACTAAAAAATATTTTTTAAAAAAGAGGTCAGGTCAAGTAGCTGATCTATACCATATAGATTTCTGTAAGTACTCTGTGATGTTTATACAATAATGAAATCACCTAATGACACATTTTTCAGAATGTATTCCCGTTGTTAAGTGACACATGACTGTATATCACTTCTTTGCTTAAAAATTTTTTGACTCCCACTACACTTAGAGTCAGATTGATGCTCCTTACCCTGCCTAGCCTACAAGGCTCTCATGTGATGAGATTCCTGCTGCCTCTCTGATCTCATCTTCCCCACCTCTCCTCTCACTCTAGGCACACTGGCATTCTTGCCTTTCCTTGAGCATGGCCGTTTCTTTCCTACTTTTCCACATGCTGTTCCTTCTGCTAGGAATACAGCTCCTTGGCAGAGTTCTTCACATCTTTCATACCTCAGATCTAGGCTTGACTCCTTTAGAGAGATCAGTTGTGACCTCTATGTCATCTGTTTATTTTCTTCTTAGCACCTCTTGAAATCTATAATTACTTTCTTGTGTGTTTACTGTAAATCTGTTAGATTACAAATTTTAAAGGTAGGGACCATCTGTCAATTACTGCATCTCTAGTATCCAGCATATAGCGAGAGATCTATAAACAGTTGTGAATGAATAAACGGGAAGGGCAATGGAAGTAGAGTTCAACAAAAATGGGGTAGTGAAAAAAGACAGGAAAAGATTTTGAAGAGTTCTATTAGCCAAGTGTGGTGGTGCACACTTGTAATCCCACCTACTTGGGAAGTTGAGGCCAGCGGATTTTATGTTTGAGGCCAGCCTTACCAACTTAGTAAGACCCTGTCTCAAAAATTAATTAATTAAAAGGGCTGGAAATGTAGCTCAATTGGTAAAGTGTCCCTGGGTTCAATCCCCAACACCACATACACAAAAGTTCCATTGAATTTTCAGACTAGCATATCTAGTTTCCCTCAGTTTGCAGTATGAAATATTAACAGGAATTGCAGAGGACTCAGGCTCCAAATCAGAGAGAATCACAGCAGCTGGGGTCAGTGGTGTAGAGTTCAATTCACCAGAAATTTGTTGAGTGCTTACTATGCACCAGGCTCTATGCTGGGCACTCACTGAGGGGAATATAAAAATGAATAAGTTTATACTCTATGAGTTTTTATTCAAGAAACCAGAAATGGGAGATAAGGCAGTGCAGACGATAATAAAAGGCAGAATTTAATCAAACTGAGGCCTCTGGGGGCTCAGAGGAAGGGGTTTAGGAAAAGCTTCAAGGAAATTTACTCTGACCCTGAAGTCAACAAGTTCCATTCCACAATGAAATAAGAGCACAGAGAGTCCCTTCTGTTCTTCCTCAAAATGCTACATAAGGGGGAGAATGGAAAGCAAAATATTTTAAATGATGACTTCTGAGGCACTATGTTGAGGAGGAAACAACTAGACTTGAGTTGGGTTACTTCACTCACTACTGGGGAGATTCTGAACAGCAAACTCATTTCTTTTTATGAATGGTTGCTGAGGGCCTACTATGTGTCAGGCTCTGGAGACATACTCTTTTATTGAATCATTTATCTTTTCTGAGTTTCAGTTTTCTCACTGCCCTTTGAAAGTTAGCAGTCTAGATTTTTAGTTCCCAAATGATTGGTGCTGGATATAGACTTACCAGAGCATGCTATTCCTGCTAGAGGACAATTTATCAGGTACCTAGATTTGACTTAGAAACAGATATCTAGGGAATATTCAATTCATGTGTCCTAATGATATGATCACCAAGCAGAGCTCTGGTCTGCAACTGGTTTCTGGAAAGGGAAGACCCACAAACCAGGAACACCCTATGCAGATGAAGAGAGTCTTACATGGACAAATACATTACTCACTATAAGTGACTACTTTGAGATCTGCTTATAAATTAGTCTGTGACTTTGACAGCATGGATCCATTCCCCAGAGACTTCTCATTTCATGATAGGACTGAAAATGGGAGAGAGATGTGTAGTAGCAAAACTACAGAGCAGATCAGCCTGGGGGATCTTCAAGTACAGCCCTCTTAGAGGTCTGACCTAAAGCAGCCTCTGGTTTTCCCCATTGAATTACAGAAATAATAATGCCTTGCATTTGTTCAGTGCTTTTAACTTCCAAAGCACTTTCATATATATTATCTAATTTTATCATTTTATCTATTATACCTTCTTTAGCTCACTCTGCTTGTAAAAATACATTTGTAGGGCAGTGGCAAAGACATCGTAAGAAGCAATAACATTGTTGATATGCTGAAAAAATATCTGTCTATGATACAGTCTTGGCAAAATAACTCATACTAAGGAAATAAAGATCGTCAGAGTCTAGGCTGTAATAGGGTGACTCCAGAATTTGGAGATAGGCCTAGAATGACCGTAAGAGTGAAGTAACACCAAGACATTGTTGTAGATGTGTTGTTGATGGGGATTTGGGAAATACACAAGTGTAATTAAGGTGATCAGAGCCTATCTGCATGATAGAAATGTTCTTAAAGAAAACTGCTATCTAAACAGCTTCACTATAAACTGGGTGAAGAATAATGTGTTACAGAGATGGTGGATACATTTTATGAAAAACAGGAATTAGACACTATAAATTTGCTTCTGTTTGTCCAAGACCTCCCACCCCCAACTGTGCAGAGGCGTGGGGAGGGATGCTGGAGGGAGGCATGTCTACTTGTACAGTGCCTGGAGCTGGAGAGCAGAGAGAGCTGGGCAGATCAGGAGACCATAAATATGATAGACAGAAATAATGTGGTTCCTAAGGGTGCAGAGTCAGTTATGAAGCAGACTTTTCTGTTCATGGACTTTCTATTACTCTGACTCCTGCTCATCAAGTAACTTTCTGACTTATTATTTCAGTTTCCTAGGTCCCTTGATCCTGGGAAAGAAATGCCCTTAGAAATGATAAGACTATTGTGTGGTGACCTGACACGTGCATCTTCTGCTGTAAATTATAACAATCACAATATATGTCTTTTCCATTTGAATTATGTATTTTGAAAACTTTCACATCTCCAGAAAAGCTGTGAAAACAGCACAGTAAATTTCCAATTATTCTTAAACTCACATTACTAATTTGCTGATATCCAATGGCTCCAACACTATTTATTGAAAGGCTGTTTCTTCCATTGAATTGCTTTTGGGCCCTCATCAAAAATCAATTGGTTGTATCTGTGTGGGTCTATTTCTGGGATCTCTTTTCTGTTCCTTTAATGTGTCTATTTCTTTGCCAGTACCACACAGTTTTGATTACCGTAGCAATATATTGTCTTAACATTGGTAGAGTGATTCCTCCCACTTTATTTTATTTTTACAAAATTGTTTTAGCTATTCTAGTTCTTTTAGTTTTCCATATGAATTTACTATGAACTTGTCTATATTTTCAAAAAAATATGTCAAAATTGTGATATCAATTGCATTAAATCTGTATATACATTTGGAGAAAATTGACATCTTTACTATGTTGAATTCCAATCCATGAACACAGTATGTCTCTACATGTAGTTAAATCTTTGATTCCTTTCATCAGTATTTTTAGTTTTCAGCATGTTTTGTGAAATTTATCCCTGAGTAATTCAATTTTAAGAAATTGATTGTAAATGGCATTGTTTTAAATTTTGGTTTCCATATGTTTGGTGATAGTATGTAGAATTCATTATTATTATTATTATTATTATTATTATTATTATTATTATTATTTTGGCAGTACTGGGGATTGAACCCAGCATCTCATGCATGTTAGGCAATCACACTGCCACTAAGCTATATACCTTGCCCTAGAATTAATTTTAAAAATGTGTGTGTGTGTATGTTTTTGAGAGGGGGACTATGTTGCCTAGGATGCCTTTGAACCCCTGAGCCCAGGTGATCCTCCCTCAGCCTCCCAAGTAGCTGGGACTATCAGCATATCACCATACCCAGCTAGAATTGAGTTGATATTGTATCCTGCAACCTTGCTGAACTCATTTATTAGTTCTAGGATGTTTTTGTAGATTTCTTGAGGTTTTCTACGTATCCAATCATGTCAGTTACAAATAGGGAACATTTTATTTCTTCCTTTCTGTTTTGTATGCTCCTGAGATGCTGCCTGTGGTCTCTTTCAGATACACAAAGCTGAGAGCAGGGATATTCA
Source organism: Glaucomys volans (assembly GCA_020662805.1). NCBI lineage: Eukaryota > Metazoa > Chordata > Mammalia > Rodentia > Sciuridae > Glaucomys > Glaucomys volans. Next base: position 36,492 of record JAJEJO010048647.1, on the reverse strand, counting down.
TCTGTTTTTCTCTATCATCTTTTTCTGGTTTTGGTATCAGGATAATACTGCGTTAAAAATGAGTTGGGAGGTGTTTCTTCCTCTTTTATTGTCTGGAAGATTGTGTAGAATTGGCGTGACTTCTGTAAATGTTTGGTAGAATTCTCCAGTGAAACTGTCTAGGCTGGGAAGGTTACTTTCTTGGAGAGTGTTTTTTTTTTTTTTTTTTTTTTTTTTTTTGAACCGGGGATTGAACTCAGGGATACTCGGCCACTGAGCCACATCCCCAGCCCTATTTTGTATTTTATTTAGAGACAGGGTCTCACTGAGTTGCTTAGGGCCTCGCTAAGTTGCTGAGGCTGGCTTTGAACTCGCAATCCTCCTGACTCAGCCTCCCAAGTCGCTTGGATTATAGGCGTGCGCCACCACGCCTGGCATCTTGGAGAGTTTTAAAATTACAAATTCACTTTCCTTAAGAGCTATAGGGCTGTTCATATTATTTCATATTTGATGAGTTATGGTAGTTTGTGGTTTTTGAGGAATTAGTCTATTTCATCCAAGTTGCCAAGTTTACGCACGTAGAGTTATTTGTTGTATTGTTAGTATTCTTTTGATGTCTGCAGGTGCTGTGGTGATATTCCATTTCCTTTCTAATATTGGTAATTTGTGTCTTTTCTGTTTTTTTTTCTTTTTGGTCAGTGTTACTGGAGATTTGTTAATTTTATGGATGTTTTCATTGAGTTTATTATTTTTCTGTTTTCAATTTCATGAATTTCTACTCTTTGTTCTTTCCTTCCTTCTACTTGCTTTGGGTTTATTTTTCTCTCCTTTTTCTATTTTATCAAGATGCCAGCTTAAATTATTGATTGGAGACTATTCTTATAAATTTTCCTTTCAACACTGTTTTTAGCTGTGTCCTAAAAATTTTGGCTTATTGTATTTTCATTTTAATGTATTATACAATTTCCTTGAGACATTCTCTTTGACCCATGGATAATGATGATGATGATGATGATGACGATGTTGATGACCGAGGATTGAATGCAGGGATGCTTAACCACTGAGCCACATCCCCAGCCCTTTTTTATATTTTATTTAGAGAAAGGGTCTTGCTAAATTCCTTAGGGTCTCACTCAGTTGCTGAGGCTAGTCTTGAACTTGCAGTCCTCCTGCTTCAGCCTACCAAGTCACTGGGATTACAGGCATGCACCACAGCACCTGGTTGACCCATGAATTATTTACAAACATATTTTTTAGTTTGTAAGTGTTTAAAGATTATCCTTTCATCTTTCTTTTTTAAATTTTTACAGACTTCATTTTGATTCATTGTACACAAATGGGGTACAACTTTTCATTTCTATGGTTGTACATGATATAGATTTATACCATTCATGTAATCATACATGTACATAGGGTAATGATGTCTGTCTCCACCATTTTTCATACCCTGCCCCCTCCCCCTCTCATTTCCCTCTTCATAATCTAAAGTTCCTCAATTCTTCTCTTCCCCCCCCACCCCCAACCTGATTATGGATTTCTTGTTTGATTCCATTTTGATTGGAAAACACACCCTATTTGATTTCCTTCTTTAAAATTTGGTGAGGTTGCCAGGCATGGTGGTGTACATCTGTAACCCAGTGACTCAGGAGGCTAAGGCAGGAGGATTTTGAGTTCAAAGCTAGCCTCAGCAACTTAGCAAGGCCCTAATCAACTTAGCAAGACCCTGTCTCAAAATAAAATAATAAAAATGGCTGGGGATCAGAGCACAAGAAATAGAAGCAAGAATTGATAAATTCAAACTAAAAAGCTTTTTCTCAGCAAAGGAAACAATCAATAATGTGAAAAGAGAGTCTACAGAGTGGGAGAAAATCTTTTCCACACACACTTCAGACAGAGCATTAGTCTCCAAGATTTATAAAGAACTTAAAAAATTTTACACCATAAATACAAAGAACCCAATCAATAAATGGGCTAAGGAATTGGGCAGACACTTCACAGAAAATATACAGGTGATCAACAAATACATGTAAAAGTGTTCATCATCTCTAGTAATTAGAGAAATGCAAATCAAAACCACCCTAAGATTTCATCTAACTCCAATTAGAATGGCTATTATCAGGAACACAAGCAATAATAAGTTTTGGTGTGGCTGTGGGGAAAAAGGCACACTCATACATTGCTGGTAGAGTTGCAAATTTGGGCAGCTACTCTGGAAAACAGTATAGAAATTCCTCAGAACACCTGGAAGGGACCCACCATTTGACCCAGCTATCCCACTCCTTGGTTCATACCCAAAGGACTTCAAATCAGCATCCTACAGTAAAGCAGCCACACCAATGTTCATAGCTGTTCAATTCACAATAGCTAGATTGTGGAACCAACCTAGATGTCCTTCAATAGATGAATGGATAAAGAAACTGTGGTATATATACACAATGGAATATTACTCAGCCATAAAGAAGAATAAAATAATGGCATTTGCAGGTAAATGGATGGATTTGGAGAATATCATGCTAAGCAAAATAAGCCAAGCCTAAAAAACCAAAGGCCGAATGTTTTCTCTGATAAATGGATGATGATACATAAGGGGGGGGAGTGGACAGGGGATGGAAAGAGAAGAATGAAGGAACTTTGGATTGTGTAGAGGGAAATGGGGTGGGAGGGGATGGGGAAAGGAAAGATAGTGGACTGAGACAGAAAGTATTACCCTATGTACCTGTATGTTTATACGAATGGTGTGAATCTACATTGTGTACAACCATAGAAATGAAAAGTTGTACCCCATTTGTGTACAATGAATCCAAATGCAGTCTGTAAAAATAAAAATAAAAAGAAGGGGGAAGGGCTGGGGATGTGGCTCAGTGGTTAAGCACCCCTGGGTTCAATCCTTGGTACCAAAAAAATAAAATTGGTGAGGTTTGTTTGATGTGTCATGATATACTTCCTCTTTATTTTCACATTTTTGATTATATTATTGTGATAAAAATAGGAGTCTTGGGCCAAGATGGTGGAATAGATGGGTTGCTTCCCTGGTGGCTCTGTGGTGCGATAAAATATATGAAACATAATATCTTTAATCTACTTTTTTGTCTCTATGAATTTTCCTATTGTAGATAGCTTGTATAAGTGAAATCATACTTTATTTGTACTTTTGTGTCTGGCTTTTTTCATTTGACATAATGTTTTCAAGGTGCATATGTGTTGTAGTATGTATCAGAATTTCATGCCTTTTAATGTCTGAATAGTATTTCATTGTATGATACCACATTTTATCTGTTCATCTATTGATGGATATTTGGTTTGTTTCTGCCTTTTGACCTATTGTGAATCATATTCTATGAACATTGGTATGTGTTTGTTTGAGTCTGTTTTTCAATTCAAGTATATAACTAGGAGTAGAAGTGCTGGGTCATGACAGTATTAAATATTTAAGTTATTTTTTGGTACTGGGGATTGAACCCAGGGATGCTACCATTGAGCTACATCCCCAGCCTTTTTTGTTTTTCATTTTGAAATAGGGCTCACTAAATTGTCCAAGCTGGCCTTTAACTTGTGATCTTCCTATCTCAACCTCCTGAGTTCATGGGATTACAGTTGTGTGGTACCACATCTGACAATATTTCATTTTAAATTTTTTTGGTACCAGGGATTAAGTCAGTAGCGCTTAAGCATTGAGCTATGTCCCAAACCCTTTTAAAATATTTTATGTAGAAACAGGGCCTGAATAAGTTGCTGAGGCTGGCTTTGAACTTACGGTCCTTCTGCCTCAGCCTCCCAAACCAGCAATATTTAAATTTTTAAGGAACTACCAAACTGTTTTCCATGGTGGACATGCAATTTTATATTCCTATCAGCAATGTACAATGGTTCCAATTTATATTTCCCTAATTAATGACATTTAGCATCTTTTCATGTCTATTCAATTTCTTTGCCAACTTTTACAATGGGTTGCTTATCTTTTCATTAAGTTGTAGTAGTTCTTTATATATTACAGATGTTAAATAAACCCTTATCAGTCATGATTTGAAAATATTTTTGTCCATCCTGCAGATTGCTTTTTCACTTTCCTGATAATGTCTTTTGTGGTACTAGTGATTTTAATTTTTTTGGGGGGTGCTAGGAATTGAACCCAAGGCCTTGTGCTTGTGAGGCAATCACTCTACCAACTGAGCTATACCCCCAGCCCGATTTTAATTTTGATCAAGTTGAATTTATCTAATTTTTTCTTTAATGACTTATGCTTTGTTGTCGCATCCAAGAATCCAGTGACAAATCCAAGGTCATGAGAATTTATGTTTTATATTTTCTTCTAAGATTTGTATGGTTTTAGCTATTATATTCAGATTGAGGATACATTTATAGTTGGATCAAGTACTGGCTCAGTTATGTGGAAGAGGTTGAGATGGATTGGTATTGATTTTTCCTAATGTTTGGTACAATTCACCAGTGAACACATCTGGTCCTGGACTTTTCTTTGTTGGGAAGATTTGATTACTCATTGAATCTCTTTATTTGTTATAGGTTTCTTAAAATTTTATACTTCTCAGAGTCAGTTTAGGGTAATTTGTTAATTTCACCTAGGTTATCTAATTTGTTAGCTTACAGTTGCTAAAATATTATTTTATAATTCTGTTTCTCTGTAAGATTTGTGGCAATGTTCCCACTTCAGTTACTGATTTTAGTTATTTGCATCTTTCTTTTCTTCTTTGTCAGGCTAGCTAAAAGTTTGTCAAATTTGTAGATTTTTTCAAAGAAAAAATTTTGATTTTGTGGAGTCATTTTGTTTTTTTTCAGTCTCTTTCATTTACCTTTATTTTCTTCCTTCTGTTAACTTTGGATTTAGTTTTCTTTTTCTATTTCCTCAAAGTGTAAAAGTAGATTATTGATTTAAGATCTGTCCTTTTCCCCTTCTCCTGGATTGAATCTACTGCTGAACTACATTTACAGACCTTTTTACTTTTTATTTTGTGACAGGGTCTTGCTTGCAATCCTGGCCTTGAACTTCTGATTCTACTGCTTCAACTGTCTGAGTAGCTGGTACTATGGGCATGCAACACCATACCTGGCTTTGGACATTATTTATTCAAAAATTCTTTTTGAGGCTGGGGATATAGCTCAGTTGGTAGAGTGCTTGCCTTGGAAGTATAAGACCCTGGGTTCAATCTCCAGCATCCACAAAAAAAATTCTTTATGCCTCCTTCCTTCTCTTTACTTTTTTGGTTCTCCCATAATGTGTAGTATACCTCCATCCACCATGTTGTCCCACAGTTTCCTTAGGTGCTGTTTATTGTTCTTCATGTTTTTCTCTTTCTGTTCCACAGACCAGCTAATTTATTTGTCCTACCTTCAAGTTCACTGATTATTCCTTGTGCCTGAAGCCTATAGTGAATTGCTATCATTTTATAGGCTATTTCCTTGAATGTCAGGAGCTAAAAATATAGACAAATAAGTAAAATACCTCTCGTAGTCTTCAAGATTCTTTCAGGTCTTTCTTGAGCAGTGTCATTCTGGGCATTCGTTCATACTTCTTTCTAAATTTCCCCACATGTATGGGTACTTTTGTTTGCCCTAATTTCCCCCAAAAACTCTCTCCATTGCCTTTCCTCCAAGGCTTTTTAGGTGGTCTCTTGTAATTCTAAACTGTAATCTTTTGCTTTGGGCATTTCTGGGTTGTTTATTCACCTTATAATATTCTTGAACAATGCTTTCCACTTCTCTTGCCTGGGTGAGTTCCAAGTTAGGTGTAACAGGGATGAGTGCCTTATATCCATAATGTAGGTAGCCCCTGAAAAGTTAGGACAGACCCACATAGTAATTTTTGAATATTGTCTGTTGTGCTCCTTCTGGAACCATGGGGCCTGGTCTCACACTGGGAACACAGGCTACTCTGTTCAAGACTTGCTGCTGAGCCAGATTAGGGATGGGACAAGGACAAGCAAAAATGTCAGAAAACTTCCCTACCATTTAAAAATATTAGGCATATTTTTACTTTTACCTTGAGCTGTTTTCTCCCCACCTTTATCTTTAATCCTGTTTAGCAAGCATTCGGTATAAATCAGGATTACATGCTGTTTCTTTAGGTCTGACCTTGAACTTTTATTCTATATTTTGATCAAAGAAATAATTTAATAACATGAACATAGTTTACAAAATCAAACATTAAGTTGGGCACAGTGGCATATGCCTGTAATCCCAGCGACTCAATAAGACTGAGACAAACAAATTGCAAGTTTGAGGCAATCCTGGGCAGTTTAGTGAGACACTATCTCAAAATAAAATGTTTTTTAAAGGGTTTAGGGTACAACTCAATGATAGAGCATTTGACTAGCATGAACAAAGCCCAGGTTCAATCACCAGTATGGAAAAAAATCAAACATTAACCATGTCTTATTATGACTTACAGTACATTTCTACCTCAGTCCTTCCTGGGTCCAATTTCCACTCCCTCTAAAAGGCCACATTCCACTCTGTTAGCTGCTGCTTGTGGACTTTCTCTGCAAATGTTTAAATAGTAGAAGAAGGTTACTAGCTATTTAAAAAAATTATTTTTTGGCACTGGGGATTGAACCCAGGAGTGCTTAACCATTGGGCCACATCCCCAGCCTTTTTATTTATTTATTTTTTGAATATTGAAACAGGGTCTCACTAAGTTGCTTAGGGCATTGCCAATTTTCTGAGGCTAGATTTCAACTTGCAATCCTCCTGCCTCAGCCTCCCAAGTCACTGGGATTACAGGCATGTGCCACCATGCCTGGCTATTTTTCAATTTTTGATATGCTCTTTCAACTGGAAACTTAGGATTCAATCTTTCCACAATCTCCCACATGTAATACACACATAGTTCACCTTGTCTCATTCTCTCAATTAAGTTATCCTAGAATTTTTTGACTAAATTTACATTTAATGTTTAAATTATTCCTTCCGTGGATATATTTTGCCCCTAGAATTAATAAAATTGACTCATATTTGAATGTTATCTTTCTGTGTACTTCCCACTAACTCATGCCACACTCTGGGACAGAACTATAATGGTTCTCAGCACTGTCAACCATACCAACCAACTTGTGAATTCCAACTTTGCCTCTCAGCCTTTCCCTTGGAGCTCTCCCATCTGGACTGTTTGACTTCAGGGTCTTTGGTAGAGTTAGTGTCTGGGAACCTCTTTCCCTATCATCCTGAGAAATCCCTGAGATTCTCTCCTACATTGGATTCTCTGTTAGCTAGATCCTGTGTTTTCCTCTTTCATGATATATAACCCTTGTTTTGGTGGATACCCACTTCAACCTTCCTCTCCTTGCATGTCTGGAAATGTATGCGTTATTTTATTTCTTTTTGCTTTTTTGAGACAGAGTCTCAGTATGTTGCCCAGGCTGGCCTGCAACTCAAGAGCTTTAAGTGATTCTTTGCCTCAGTCTCCCAAGTAGCTGGAAATATAAAAGTGTGCCATTGCACTGGGCTTGAAAACGTCAGTATTCTATCCTTGAAATTGATTAGTAGTAAGGGATGGGTAGAGAATTTAAAGTTGAAAATAATTATTCCTACAGATTGTTAAAAAAAACTGCTTCAATCTCGTGAAGCTTTCAATATTGTTGGTAAGAAGTTCAATGTCATTCTTATTTCTGAAGCTTTTCATGTGACCTGAAATTTTTCTTCCTAACCATTTAGGTTTTTTTTTTTTTTTTGGTATGTGTGTGTATGGGGTAGGGTAACTGGGAATTGAACCTGGGGTGCTCTACCACTGAGCTACATCTCCAGCCCTTTCTATTTTTTATTTTAGGACAGTCGCCCACTCAGTTGCCCTGGCTGGGCTTGAACTTGTGATCCCCTTACTTCAACCTCCAGAGTAGCAGGGATCATAGGCGTGTACCACTTTCCAGCTGCACTTAGCTTTTAGGATAGTGTCTCTTCCCCTTTGTTGTAAAAGTCTTACGATGATATGTCTTGAGATTTTTTTTTCTTTGAAGGCCCCATCCATCTGAAAAGTTGTGTCCTCAGGTTTTGAGATTTTCTATTAATGCTTCTTTGATAATTTCCTACCCTTATTTTTTTCTCGGTCCTTTTCAGTGATAGACAGGCAATAGACCTCATGAGTTGGTTCTCTAATTTTCTTGTCTTTCTCTTTCCTCTTCCCCATGTCTCTACTTTAAATTGTTTTCGTAGGAATTTCTTACCTGTATCTTCCAATCCCTTGTTGAATTTTTAAAGAAACAATTTTAATCACTTCTAAATGTAGAGTTCAGTGGTATTGAGTACATTCATAATATCCTGCAATTGTCACCACTGTCTATTTTCAGAACTATTTTTTTTGAGGGGGTACTGGGGATTGAACCCACAGGTACTCTACCACATAGCTACATCCCAAACTCCTTTTATTTTTATATTTTGAGACAGGATCTTGCTAAGTTGCCCAGACTGTCCTTCAACTTGCAATCCTCCTGTCTCAGCTTCCTGAGTTACTGGGATTACAGGCTTGCACCACCATGCCTGGCTACTTCCAGAAGCTTTGCATCATCACAAACAGAAATTCTGTACTCATTATGGCTTAACCCCTAAAACCTTCCTTTTTCCCAGTCCCTGGTAATATCCAATATAATTTCTGTCTGTGCATTTGCCCATTGTAGATAGCCTATATAAGTGGAAACAACCAATATTTGCCCTTTTGTGTTTGGCTTATTTCACTTGGCATAGTTTTTGAAGATTCATCCATATTGTTGCATGTATCAGAATTTTATTTCTTTTAAAGGTGGAACAGTATTTGATTGTATGGCTCTATCACTTTCTTTGCCACTTTTCTACCTTAATTAAAATAGTTAAAAGATGAAAACAATCCAAATATCCATGAATGGACATGTTAATGCACATAATGTTGTAAGAACACTGGTATACAAGTGTCCACTTCCAATTCATATATATATATATACATATAGGTACATATATACATATATATGGAATTGCTGGGTCGTATGGTAATTCTATGCTTAAGTTTTTGAGGAACTGCCAGCTGCTTTCCACAACAGTTACAGCATTTTACATCCCCACCCACAAGTGATACACAGGAATTCAATTTTTCCTTATCCTCACCAACATTTGTTATTTTCATTTTTAAAACAGCAGACATTCTACTGGACATAAAGTGATATATTATTGTGATTTAAAACCATTTGAAGCTGAATTTCTTGATTCAGTATTTTCCAGAATTCTGACAAAGTTGTTTCTGACACTGCCTGTTTATTTTCCTATATTTCAGTGGAGTGATGTGAGCTTGGAGTTGCCAGGTCTCCATTTTCTGATATGGTCTATCTTTATATGTTCTATGGGCTCTTTTTTTTTAAAAAAAATATTTTTAGTTGTAGATGGATGCAGTACTTTTTATTTATTTTCATGTAGTGCTGAGAATTGAACCCAGTGCCTCACATATGTGAGGTGAGCTCTCTACCACTGAGCCACAACCCCAGCCCTGGGCTCTTGATATGTATGTAGATTCTCATAAATTATTCGGTGGAGTGCTCTATTTCAATTAGATTCTCTTGGTTGATATTTCAGTTATTCATCTTTCCTGAAATTGTCTAGTTGTTCTATCAGACCCATGACAGGAAGAGAAAAACTAAATTTTCCTTAATAAATACATGAGAACTTATGGTATCTCAGGGATTCCCAAGGCTTTCCAAGGGTCTGATCTCTTTTAACTGTACATTTGCCTCTGCTACTTCATCTGCTGCCATTCCCTTAGATGCCCTAAAAACATACTAAACTATTTATAGTTCCACAAGACCCTCTGTTCTGTTACTCTTCTGTGGCTTTGTACACACAATGCTTCTTTCTGAGATATCTTTCCCCTTGAGTACTTTTAAAGATTCAGCTCAAATATTACCTCCTTTGTGAAGCTTTCTCTGACTGCCTACGGCAAATTGAACATATCTGTCTTTGGAGGCTGATTTATCATGAGGCTAATCATAAACCTTCAAAGTCCCTCACGGGCAGACCCCTTCCAAAGTCCTAGGAGGGGTCCTACTGCTGTTTTTCACAAGGTTATATATTTTTAAATAATTTGCAAATTTAGAAATTTAAGCACATTTGATTAAGACTATTGTCTCTTTCTAGTCTGACTTCCATTAGAATTCTCCTTTGTGTTCAGTAGTACTGGAGTGACTAAGAGGAAATTGAATGAGGATACATTTAGTTTGGGTTTATTTGAACACATTTATGTGGTTTTTAGTCTCTGTATATAGATAACTTATTGCTGGTGTTATAGTAATGATATATGTTATGCTCCCCTAACCCAATATCCTGACCCTCCCAAGCATCCTTATGTAAGAAAAGGGTAAGGTCATGATATGAATGTGTCCTGTAATACCTGGTCTTAGACATATTGGGTAGCAGAGGAGAAATAAAGTCTGAAATAAACAAGGCTCAAAGTTAATCTGTGTAAAATTCTTGCAGTCATCCCACTGAAATAATAAATGGAGAATTTGGTTTACAATGATGCCTAGTCAAAATGAAAGTTTTCTCTTTTTAAAAATATAGTCAATAATATAGCATATATAACTATATGTGAATCATACTATTTTTTCTTTTTCAAACACAAATTGTAAAAAACAGGATTTATTGTAATTCCTGTTTCTGATGGGCCCAAGTGCCCTAGCAACATACAAACAGTGAATACAGCTGTGTGTGTGCAGTCACCTTTTTTTTTGCATCTCAACTGCTATAGACTAAATTGCATTGGCCCCAAATCCATACGTTTGAAGCCTTAACTCCCAACGTGCAAGTATTTGGAGATAGAACCTTTAGAAGGTAACTAAGATTAAATGAGGTCATGGGGGTTAAGTCCTAATCCAGTAGTTTTGATGGCATTCTAAGAGAAAGACAGGGGTCTTTATCTCTCTGTGCACATGAAGAGGAAAGGTCATGTGAAGAAACAGTGAAAAGGAAGAGAGACCTCACCAGAAACCAAACCCTTCTGGATCTTGATCTGGGACTTCTAACCTCCAGCATTATGAGAAATAAATATCTATTATTTAAGTCATTCAGCCCTGTGGTATTTTGTTATGGCAGCCTGAGCACACTAATATACCATCTATCAATAATAAAAACAGCCGGGCGTGGTGGCGCACGCCTGTAATCCCAGCACTTGGGAGGCTGAGGCAGGAGGATCGCGAGTTCAAAGCCAGCCTCAGCAATTTAGCGAGGCGCTAAGCAACTCGGTGAGACCCTGTCTCTAAATAAAATACACAATGGTGCTGGGGATGTGGCTCAGTGGTGGAGTGCCCCTGGGTTCAATCCCCAGTACCAAAAAAAAAAAATTAATAATAATAAAAACTCGCCAGGGGATTGCTGTGATTTGAATGTCCTCTCCAAATCTCATTTTGAAATTTGTCACTGTGACAGTATTAAGAGGTGGAACCTTTAAGAAGCGATTAGTCATTAATGGATTGATGCTGTTATTGTAGAAGTGGTTAGTTATCATGGGGATGGGTTAGTTATTGCAGGAATGGGTTGATGATAAAAAGGATGAGTTTGGCCTCATTTATGTGTCTGTCTTGCTCATGCTCACTTGCTCTTCTGCCATGTTATAGTACAGCACGAAGGCCCTTACCAGATGTTGGTTCCATGCTCTTGGATTTCCCAGATTCCAGAACCTTAAGTCAAATAAACTTCTATTGTTTATAAATTATCCAGTTTATGGTACTTTGTTATAGCAACAGAAAACCAGCCAAGAATAAGGATTTATTGAATTCTCTTTGTATTCTTTATATAGAAAAATATTGCAAAATCATTGCCAAATATAGAGTTAACACATACGCAACCAAAAAAGTAAGAAGAAGCATAGATACTTCATGTATTTAATTACTAAAACATATATTAGAATTGTATTGGATTTTGTGGTATTTGTAATGTCTTTCAGCTTTTTAAAATTTGCAAATTATTGGCTTCTTTTCTCATTCTAAATATCTACTTGCACATAATTTTCTTTGCAGTACTGGGGATGGAACTCAGGGCTTTGCACATGCTCAGCAAGTTCTTTAACTGAGTCACATCCCCAGCCCTGTACCCAAGATTATACTCATAATTTTATGTTCTTTTTCTTTTTTTTTCTTTTCTGGGTACCAGAGATTGAACCCGGGTGCTTTACCACTAAGCCATATCCCCACCCCATTTTTGTATTTTATTTAGAGGGAGGACCTTCCTAAGTTGCTTAGGGCCTCACTAACTTGCTGAGCCTGGCTTTGAACTCATGATACCCCTGCCTCAGCCTCCTGAGCCACTGGGAGTTATTGTAAGGGTTATTTGAAATGAGGCCTGTGGAAGCATCTAGCCAAGTACTTGGCATACAGTAGTTGCTCAATAAATGTTACTTTCCTTTCTTTATTTGCTTTTTTCCTAGTGAGGTCTACTAATTCCCTTTTAGTCATATTCTTCTTTTTGAGGTGCTGAGGATTGAACGTATGACCTTGTGCTTGCCAGGCAAGCACTCTACCAACTGAGCTATATCCCCAGCTCTACTAATTCCCTTTAAAGAGGCAGAGTCTCCTCACCTTCTTGTGCCCTTGTCCTTCTGTTTATCCCTCTAAGGAGATATTAATTTCTTCATCACCATCAAGGAAACCCTATCTCCTTATAGGGATATTCTTTCTCCCTAGGAATTTCTTTCCTGGTTGTAAAAAAAAATCCTAAAGTTTATAAGGCCAAAGTGTGATCTATCAGGAAATGCAGATTTTTTTACATTAATAGTAAATGTACAAGGAATGTGGTTTCAATTTGTGTAGATGTTTTGTTACTTTGGCATATATATAGAACTGGATTGGGAAATTGGCAAATAAGCTAAAATGGTTTTTAACTAATTCCTTCAATTTTATTAAATGGTACAGTTTGAAGAGTTATTAGGCATAAAGCAGCTGGCAAATTGCCAGAGTCTGAGTCTATCCCGGGCTATGTTCCTAATTGGGTTAGGAAGAGATGCTACCCCTACACTAAGGCAAAGAACCTTGATTCTAGAAGGTGTACTTCCTGGAAGGGCATGCCAGTGAGAAGTGACTGTGTGATACTGTCTCAGAAAGAGGAGATGCTGGCTGTAAAGGTCAAGATAGAGTATGATGCAGCCAAATGCTTTTGGGGCCTTTAAATCAGCACAGCTGCTGCATGTGTGGGCAGCTAATTCTGTTCAGAAGCGGGCAGAATTCAGGTTAGAGAATTGCTTCGTGGTGTGTGTGTGTGTGTGTGTGTGTGGATTGGAGGAAAAGAAAATTGGAATGGGCACTAGGGCCTCATCTAGAAACCAGTTCAGAACAGAAGGTGAAAGCAGGTGAAGAGGAAGTTGCTGCTCCTGGTCAGTCACCTGTTGGAGTAATCAGCACCCCTTTTATACAGGTGCCGAAATGAGGTCTTGGGAGGTCTTTGTTTCTCTTGTTTCCATTTCACCAGTAGTTGGCTGTGCTATCAGTTCTAGGAATTGGTTCCCCATACAGGCTGCACTCATTTCTTTTTTAAATTTTATTGAATTTATTTTTTTATTTTTACAGACTTCATTTTGATTCATTGTACACAAATGGGGTACAAATTTTCATTTCTATGGTTGTGTATGTACATTCACACCATTCATGTAATCATACATGTACATAGGGTAATGATGTCTGTCTCATTCCATCATTTTTCATACCCCCTCCCCCTCTCATTTCCCTCTTTGTAAGTGAACTAAGCCAATCCCCAAAAAACAAAGGCCAAATGTTTTCCCTGATAAGTGGATGATGATATATAACCAGGCTGGGGGCATGGAGGGTGAGAGAAGAATGCACTCATTTCTTGTGAACATATTCAAGAAATACTCTTGGTTTATAAAAAGATGCATATAGATATAATGCAATTTTCCAAAATTGACTTCTTTTCTTCTTTTGTACATAAAATTATCTACACTGATTTTTCATCTTTTTTTTTTTTTTTGGTACCAGGGATTGAACCCAGGGACACTTAAACACTGAGCCACATCCACAGCCCTTTTTTGTATTTTATTTAGAAACAGGGTCTCACTGAAGTGCTTAGTGCCTCAGTAAATTGATGAGGCTCGCTTTGAAATAGCTTTCCTTTTTCACTCCTCGTTTTCTTTTTTTTGGAAGACTGGGGATTGAACCTCGGGCTTAACATATGCTAGGCAAGCACTCTATCACTGAGTCATACCCCATCACACTTTCTTCTCATTTTAGAGAAAGTGTGTGTTTGCATCCTGTCTAGAAATAGGTAGGCCCCTGACCTGGGCTCTAGATTTTACCTCCTCCTCTGGAACCTCCAACTCTTGATTATTTCCTTTCTTCTCTATCACCTTAAACATCTCTCACTTCATTACACACTTTCCCTCAGTTAACAAACCTGTATAAGTCATTTTCCTTAAAACAAAACAAATATACATCTTCTCTCTCTTGGACCTGCTGCCCTTTGGAATACCATCTAGGAAAATAAAAGTAAAAGCTTATTTGCTGTTCATCCTTAAAATGTCATCTACCCATTTCCTGCTACTCTCTTTCAACATCAAAAACTAAAAATTGGGGCATGAATAGCTTTCCAGGGAAGCCTTCCCTCACACAATCAGGTACTATTATTCTTGGTTTCTCAAATCATACACTATTATTATACTTAGAAAATTGAATGGGAATTCATGTGTTTACATTGTATTGCTGTTTATTTCTTTGTACTTGTGTTACTTTTGCTAAAATGTGAGTCCCTACAATGAGGTGAATTGGCATTATCTCAGTGTCCCCAGAAAACAATGTTTCATATTAGGTGCTCAATAAATCTTGAGTGGGAGAGAAGGGCACCAAAGCTATTGAAGTATGACCATGTGCCAGTTTTCTGTGAGAGGAGTGTTATACTTTATAGATGAGGAAACTGAAGTTCACAGAGTCAAGGAACTTGCCTGAAGTATCAGAGTATCAGAGCTGTAATTCAAATCTGATTCAAATCTCATGTACTTTCTTCATGCTTCCTCTATTATCTTCAGTGAATTAAAGTTTTGATCCTACCAATTCTCTGGTGCTTCCCAAACAACTTGCCTTCTTTGTTCTATCACCATGAGGAAAAGGACACCACTGGATGGACTGGTATCTCAGATGTATGGTTTCTAACCTTCAGGCTTCTTAATTATCCTTTCACTCATCTCTGGTCAGCTTCTTCTCCCGTTCTCCTCAGTTACTCTTTCCACATTTACTTTTCCCAACCCCCTGTTGACCTCTTATTGCCTTACTCTGAACATTTAGGACTGTTCCATTGTTTTGCTATCATTAACAAAGCTAAAGTGAACATCCTTGTACAAACTTCTTGAGAATTTTCTTCTTAAAAAGCAAGCTTCTTGAAAGAGTTTGCTCTCCCTATTGCTACCATTTTCTTTACCATGTAATCACCACTCAACCTGTTATCACCTGGCCTTGCCTGCTCCACTCTGTTGAAATTCCTCTCAGCAAGGTCACCCAAAGCCTCCATGTTGCCAAATCTAATCCATACTTCAGATAAATCCTTTGCTGACTAGACCTTTCAGAGGCATTTGACAAATCTCAGCATTCTCTACATCTTTTAAACTTTTGACTTCTGGGGTTTCAAGATCCTCTCTGGTTTTCTTACTATAAGCATTAGCTAATACTGTTTATCATGGACTATACTAAGGGCTTTACACGCATTACATGCACATTTAATCCTCAAACAACTAAGGCTTAACTTGCTCAATGTCACAATACTGTTAAGTAACAGAGCCTATAGGATATAAACTCACAGAGTGGGTCCAGAGTCCATGATTTTAATCACTGTGCAGTATCCTTTATCTTTGTGAACGTGTTTTTTCAATGTCCTTTGTGGACTTGTTTTTGCTGGTTCCTTAAAACTTGAAATTCTCTTACGATCCCTTCATTGGCCCTAAGATCACCCGCTTACTACTCTCCATGGGTCATCTCATCCACTCTCATGATTTTAACCACCTTGTACACACTCTTGATTTTCAGAGCTAGATTCAGTCATGATTATCCCCCCAGACTCCTCATATCACATTTCGAAAGGATTCTCTTGAGTGTTTCATAGGCACCTAGTACTCAACATAAAAAAACCCTCACTTTCAGTGCTCTTCCTCCTGTATTTGTTACCTAGTAACATCATCCGGTTTCCCAAACCAGAAAGCATGGTGATATCTCAGATTTCTCCCTCTCCTTTGCCCCTAGAATCCAATTAATCACCAAGTTGTACTAATTCTACTCCCTAAACATTGCTTAAATCTTTCCCTCGTCTCCATCCCTACTTCAAACTCTTTTCATCACTTGCCTGATATATTGCAGCAGTCTCTAGCCAGGCCTCTTTAAATCATTCTGAGTCATCTCACTGAAACACCGATCTGACCACGTCACTGCCCTTTCATGACTCAGTCTTGCTAACAGGTACATTCTCGGTTCTTTAACATGACACTTAAAATTTACTGTGGTTAAGAGCATGGGCTCTGGAATTAAACTGCCTGGTTTGAATCTCAGCTTTGACTGTAACTCTGGACAAGGCACACAATCTCCCTTTGTCTCAACTTCTGTATCTGTATTGTAATCGTGAGGATTAAATGAGCTATCCATGGAAGGCACTTAGTAATGTGCCTGACATACGAGTGCTCAATAATTGTCAGCTGCTATCAATATTGTGCATCTACTCTCATTTCTTATCACTCCCTGTTTTTGAGCTTCTGTTCTTGTAATATTGCATTGTTTACAGTTTCCTAAATGCATCATGCTGTTACACAGCTCCGTGCCTTTCTACTGCTGTTTCTTTCACTTCCTGTTTTCACATGCTTGCCTGGCTAGTGTTCATCCCAGTCCTCAGCTCAGACATCATCTTTAGGACACCTCCTCTGTCCCCCACAACACTCCTCATTGTCTCTCTTCTGTGACTTTATAGACTCTGTGCATGCTTTTAGCACTGAACATGGCCAGTTACAAGTAGCCTGTTTGTATGTCTGTCTCCCTTGCTGGACTGTAAGCTCTTTGAGCAAATGGACGTGGATTTTACTTCTTTTTTCTGATGACTACCACAGGGCCCAGCATACAACAGGCGCTTAGTAAGTCCGTGATGAACAAAAGGGCTTCCCTCTTCACTGAATAGCTACTTATGCGTATATATTTCTGGCTCACTTGATCAAGAAAGGAATACTTCTCTTTCTCTTTTACCAAGCTAGTTTTTTTCATTCCTCACCCTTCCCCCACCTTCTTTTGTACTGGGGATTGAACCAATGGGTGCTTCACCACTGAGCTTCATCCCCAGCCCTTTTTCTTTTTTTATTTTGAGATAGGGTCTCACTAAAGTTGCTGGGCTGGCCTTGAACTTCTGATCTTCCTGTCTCAGACTTCTGAGTTGCTGGGATTACAAGTGTGTGCTAACACCTGGCTTTTCTTTCCCATTTCCATAAGTCACTCTACTGTCCATCTAATTATTCAAGTCAGTAACCATGATTCCTCTCTTTCCCATCTATATCTGATTCATCATCATATATGTCAATTCTATAATTAAAATATATTATTCTCCTCATCTTCACTGTCACCACTATTATCTGTCAATTGGCATCAGTCTCCTAACTGATCCTCATACTTGCATTCTTGCTCCTGGCCACCCCCCCCCCACCTGCTCCACATGACAGCCAGAGTGGTTTTAAAAAATGCATTAAATCATGGTACCTCTTCTGTTAAAAGTCCTCAGTGGCTTCCCACTCTATTAAGAATGAGAACCAACTCTTCTTCATGGCCTACAGGCCCTACAAAGTCTGGTTCCTGCCTATTCCATCTCATACCTCTCACCCCTCACTAGCTCCTGCCACAATGGCTTTCTTTTTGTACCCAGAATACAAGTAGTTCTTTTTTTCTCTCAGAGTTCCTGTACATGGTAGCCTATGTTGTCTCTTTATCTCCCCTCCTCTCTCTCTCTCTCTCTCTCTCTCTCTCTCTCTCTCTCTCTCTCTCTTCCTTTCTTCCTGGCTGACTCTTTCTCAACCTTCAAGTTCTGGCCTAAATGTCACATCTTCACAGAGTCCTATCTTAGCAACCCTATCTAAATCCCTTTGTTTGTCTCTTTCTTCATGCTCTGACCTTCCTTTATGGCATTTTTCATAGTTTGTCGTTTAATTTTTACTTGTTCTTTAATCTACCTTCCTCGCTGGATTTTAAGTTACGTGATATGTGGACTACATCTACACTGTTCACCTTTGTAGCCCTAGCAGTTGGCACAATGTGTGGCACACTGTTAGCATTCAATAAGTAGTAAATGAATAAGTCAATCAATCAATCAACCAAGCAGGGGGCCTATACAAACTTTCTTTTTGGTATTTTAGGTAATAAGCACCTTACCCATTTATCTAATTATTATTATTATCTTGGTTCTGGGAGTTGAACACAGAGGCACTTTACCACTAAGCCATATTCACAGTCCTTTCTAAATTTTTTAAAATTTTGAGGCAGTTCTCACTAAATTGCTTAGGGCCTTGCTTAGTTCCTGAGGCTGGCCTCAAACTCTCGATCCTCCTGCCTCAGCCTTCCCAGTCACTGGGATTACAGGCATGCACCACCATGCCTGGCCCTAATTATTAAATTATTGAAATGATCCAACTTGTTCAAGGCAGTTGAACAGTTTTATAGCAGACCTTATCAATCAAGAAAAATATACACTTTTTTTCTGATTCTTAGGCCCTCTATGCTTGCAAGTAACTCAAGAATGATTATAATTACAATAAACCAGTAGTTGTCAACAGGGGGCAATTTGCCCTGCCCCCTGGGACATTTGGCAATGTTTGCCAACTTGGCTGTTGAAACTGAGAGAGAAGCAGGGAATGTGCTACTGGCATCTAGTGTGTAGAGGCAAAGGCTGTTGCTCAGCATCCTATAATGCAAAGTACAGTCCCCCCACAACAAAAAATTATACCATAAGAAACACCAATAGGGCTGGGACTGAAAAACCAAAACAGAAACAGAATTACCATCTATTTTGTGAAACATAACAGAATGGTCAATTATAGGTGTTAGTGTTCTAGAGGATTTGTAAAACTCAATAATGAAGCAATAATAAGCTCTCTTTTTCTCTTAGATTTGTTTCTGTTCTTTAGGGCAGGTTTCTGTTTGTTTTAAACAAAGAGCCCATTGATGTGCTTTGGGAAATTGCTGGATCTCTGAAATTGTATCTCAAACTGTGTGGGTATAAGCATTTATCTGGGAGGAGGACCCATGAGATTTTCAAAAGGGGTCCATGACCACCCAAAAGATTAAAAACCTCTGGTACGGAGAGACATTTGTATTTCTGGACTGTACTTCAAAAGTTGTTTGTGGAGTGCATGTTTAGCAAAATGTTTAGAAATATGTGTCCTGAAGGGGTGTCCTTTAGAGCTGCATTGGGAGGCAGGAAAATGTGGTGAAAGCTCAACTCAGCTTCTTCCTAGCTGTCAGGATAAAACCAGTTTCTCTGGGCTGTTAGACCATGTGAGATAACTTATATAAGCCCTACTGAAGTGTTGTGCACATGGTGGATACTCAACAAATGTTAATTCTCTTTCTTCTCATAGAGTTGTTGTGAGGATTAAATAAAAGAATGCCTTGAGAACCAAATGAAACAATGCATATGACACATTGTCTGACCAGTAGTAGATGTTTAATGTTTTTTACTCCCATGCAGTCCTTATGTCAAAATCTTGGGTCTTATCACTGAAAGTAGAGAAAAGAGGATAAGCCCAGAAATCAGACAGATTTGAGTTTGAATCCTGGATATGCTCCTTTATTAATTGATTCTGGGCAAGTTACCTTGAGTCTTACTTTTCTTATCAGCAAATAGGGGATAATTTCTACCTCTCAGGGTTGCTAAGAGATAGGTATGAAATAATATATGTAAAGGGTCTTGAATATAGATGGACCAGGGATAAAACTGGTGCTAATAAATATCAAGTTCTATTCTCAAACAGTTCCTAAATCCTACCTATATGAAGTATTTCTATAATAAGAGGATAATTTGCTGAAAGCTTGGTACTATGATTTTAAATATAAAACTAAAATATAAAATTTCCACTATTTGTCTTTACTCATATTCATCTTTACTCATTGAAGGTGATAAAATTTCATCTAGATGTTTTCAATGTTGCATTCCATGAGTTGTCAGTGTTAGCAAGGGCTGTTAGGCTACATCTACAAAGCACCAAATAAAACACCTTGTTCAGTTTCTTTATTAGGCATTCACTGGGTACCAAAATCTCAGCATTGAGGAACAAAGATATAAGGGGCTTTATCAGTATTTGTTAATGGTAATAACATCTAAAAATTAGTGAGTGCTTACTATACAATAGCCACTATTCTAAGAACTTTACTTTGACAATTGCATTGGTTTTTCTTGGTTTGCTTTTGGTTTTACTTTTGAGGCAGGGTCTCACTAAGTTGCTTACGCTGGCCTGCAACTTGCTATCCTCCTTCCTCAGTCTCCAGGGTAGCTGGGTCTACAGGTGTACACCACTGCACCTTGCTTCTTGATCAACATACTTAATCTTTAATTAATAGGTGAGAAAACTGAGGCATAGACTGGTTAAATTGGATTTCACCTCAATTTTCCTGGTACATATCCCTTCCTAAATTTAGTCAATGAAAGGAGGTCTGATAAATAAATTTATGTAATATTTTAGGCTTTAGTTACAAAAAAATCTGTTTAGATTTCTTAAGAAGTCATATACACATGGCAAACATAGCAAAAGTTATATAACGAACAGTGAGTCTTGACTTCTGTCTTCTGTTAATGATGGAATGGCTTTGATCAGACTATCCTTTATGACAAATTGTTGGAAGGTATTAGAAAATATTCCAAACCAGGCAGAAATAGAGGGAATTCAACCCTTGAAATAAGGGAACCACACTGAGTGATAAAGTCACATTTACATGTATTTGCCTGATGAGTCATCAAAGAATACAGGGTTGCCAGAGTCTCATAATATAAGACCCAAAATCTAAAGTTTCCAAGAAAAATTCAATCATTATACCAGGAATAGGAAAATCTCAATTTGAATAAGAAAAGATAATCAACAAATGTCAACATCAAGATGGTACATATGCTCATATTATCTGATAAGAACTTTAAAGCAGTCATCATAAAATGTTTCAATGAGAGCTGGGGATGTAGCTCAGTCATAGAGTGCTTGCCTAGCATGCATGAGGCTCTGGGTTCAATCCTGAATACAGAAAAAAGAAAAATTTCAACAAACAATTACAAGCACACTAGAAACAAAATAAAAAGGACAGTATTAGCAAAGAAATAGAAAACATAATAATCAAATAAAAATTTAAGAACAGAAAAGCATAATAACCAAAAAAAAAAAAAAAAAAAAAGAAAAAACTTGCTGAGCGGGCTAAATAGAAGAATGGAGGTGACAGAGAAAGAATCAGTGAACTTGAAAACAGAACAATAAAAATTATTCAATCTTAACAACAGGAGAGAAAACAAACAAACAAAAAGAACACAGACTCAGGGGCTTGTGGGACAAGAATAAAATTTGGAACATTGGTGTCATCAGAGTCCCAGAGGAGATATTGCAAAAATAGATGAAGAGGAAAGTCTCGAAACAGCTAGAGAGAAATGATGCATTACTCATATGGGAATAATACTTTGAATGACAGTGGATTTATTATCAGAAACCATGGAGGCCAGAAGGAAGAGGTATACTTTTAAGTGCTGAAAGAAACAACTGCCAACCCAGAATTTTATACCACATGAAATATCCTTCAGGAGGAAAAGAGAAATCCAGGCACTCAGATGAAGGAAAAAAGAAGATTACTTGTCAGCAGACCTACTCTAAGAGAATGGAAAAAGAGTTTTCTGAATAGCAAGGAAATGATAAATGAAGAAATCTTAGAGCATCAGGAAGGAAGGTAGGAGAAATGAAAGAGTGAAAATATAGGTTAATATAACAAGCTTTCCTTATCCACTTGAATTTTCTAAAATTCTGTTTGATGATTAAAACAAAAAGTATAATACTATCCAATGTGGATCTAAATGCATGTAGATGAAATATTTAAAATATATTATAAATGGAGGAAACATTTCTTCACTCAGAGTGGTTAAACATTAATATCAGCAGACTGTGATAAGGTGAAAATTATAATTTTTGAAAACTTCATTTTGAGTGAAAATTATAATTTTTGAAAACTTCATTTTGCTACTGTAAGCTTAATAGTTTCCCAAGATTTAGGTTCCCCCAGGGAGAACAGTGATGATATCAATGTGAATTTCTGATACTCCATAAAATGTATCAACTTTTGGATTATTAGTGTAATTAGTGGACCAATATTTTTCAAATTGTCAACATGTATAAAATGGGTCAAATGTCCATCCAAAGTACAAGATGACCAATGAATTTTAATGTATGATATATTAAAAAGTTCAGATATGGGTTCAGATTTCATATTACATTAATTTTTAAGAACCTATCATTTGTAGAATTTTGGTATAGTATCAAAGAAGAATTTGCATAGTCATCTGAAAATGTTATTAGAATATTCTTCCCCTTTATAGCTATATATCTCTGTGAAGCTGCATTTTCTTCATATACTTTTAACAAAAATAGCATATCAAAACACATTGGAGGGTCAGGGTTGTGGCTCAGTGGTAGAGCACTCCTCTAGCATGTGTGAGGCACTGGGTTTAATCCTCAGAACCACATTAAAAATAAATTTTAAAAAGGTATTGCATCCATCTACAACTAAAAAAAGTTTTAGGAAACCACATTGGATGTAGAAGCAGGTATGACAAGTCAGCTGTCATGTACTTTGCCTGACAGTAAAGAAATGGACAGAAGTATGCAACAATGGCATCTTCTCATGAAAACTTTTAGACTTATAAAATAGTTATTTTTCATCAAAATATGATTGGTGCTAATATGTGTTAGACTTACTATTCTTATTTTAAATTAACTAGTAAATATTTTATTATTATTTTATTGGTACATATCAATTATACAGAATAGTGGGATTCTTTGTGGCATATTTGTGCATATATATAAAAACATAAATTGATCTATTGCATTCCCCTGCTCCTAGCCCCCATCCTGCCTTGCTCTCTCCTCAAATTCCCTTCCTCTACCCTACTAGTCTGTCTTCTCATTTTGAAAAGTGCCCCCCCAAGCTTTTAAATTTTTTTTTCCTTCTAGCTTTCACATATGAGAAATAACATGATACTTTTCTCTCTGAGCCTGACTTATTCTGCTTATTAAGGTCTCCAGTTCCATTCATTCACTGGCAATGCCATAATTTCATTCTTCTTTTTGGCTGAATAAAACTCCATTGTGTATATATACCATATTTTGTTTATCCATTTGTCTGTTGATGGGCACCTAGGCTGGCTCCATAACTTCACTACTGTGAATTGTGCTGCTATAAACATGGGTATCCATGTATTGCTCTAGTAGGCTGACTTTAATTCCTCAGGATAAATATTGAGGACTGGTATAGCTGGGTCATATAATGGTTCCATTCCTGATCTTTTGAGTAACAACCACATTCATTTCCATAGTGGCTATACTAATTTACAATCCCACAAAGTGTCTGTAAGTATTTCTTTTCCCCCACATCCTCACCAGCATTTATTATCATTTGTATTCTTTATGACTGCCATCTTAATTGAAAGGAGATGAAATTTTAGTGTAGCTTTTTTTTTTTTTTGAACCAGGGATTGAACTCAGGGACACTCGGCCACTGAGCCACATCCCTAGCCCTTAGTGTAGCTTTGATTTGCATTTGTGTGATTGCTAAGGATGTTGAAGTTTTTTTCATATATTTGCTGACTATTTGTGTGCCTTCTTTTGAGAAATATCTGTTTACTTCACTTGCTCATTTATTGATTGGGTAATTTTTGGTGTTAAATTTTTTGAGTCATTTATATATTCTGGATATTTATCCCCTGTTGGCAGTGTAGTTGACAAAGATTTTCTCCCATTCTGTAGGCTCCTGGTATTATTTCCTGAGCTTTAAAGTTCTATAGAGGAAGTCACTGCCTGCACCTGTAGGTTGGAGTGTTTCCCATACCTTTTCTTCTAGATGTTGCAAATTTTCTGGTCTAATTTCCAGGTCTTTGATCCATTTTGAGTTGCCTTTTGAACAGGGTGATAGGGATCTAGTTTCATTCTTCTACACATGGTTATCCAGTTCTCCCAGTACCATCTGTTAAAAAGGCATCATACATACATCCAATGTATGATGTTTTTGGTTCCTTTGTCAAGGATTGGATGACTTTTTCTGTGTGGGTTTGCTTCTGTGTTACATATTCTATTCCATTAGTCTATATGTCTATTTTGACACCAATACCATGCTGTTTTGTTATTATAGTTCTGTAGTATTGTTTGAAATCAGGTATTGTAATACTTCTGGCATTACTCCTTTACTCAGGGTTGCTTTAGCTATCCTGGGTCTTTTTTCCTCCATTAAATTTTGGGATTGTTTTTTCTTGAACTAGATTTTTTTTTTGTACTGGGGATTGAACCCAGGGGCACTCCACCACTGAGCCACATCCCCAGCCCTATTTTTGTATTTTATTTAGAGACAGGGTCTCACTGTTGCTTAGGGCCTCGCTAAGTTGCTGAGGCTGACTTTGAACTCACGATCCTCCTGCCTCAGCCTCCCAAGTGCTGGGATTACAGGCGTGTACCACCACGCTTGGCTACAAAATATTTTTTAATGAAAATATAATTGACTGTTTAAAGCAAAACCAATAATGTATTAAGAGGTTTATAACATATGCAAATGTAAAATATGTGACTACAGTAGCAGAAAGGAAGGGAAAGGGATAAATGGAAAAACATCATTATAAAGGTACTATAATATATGTGAAGGAATGTAATACTATTTGACAGTAGACTCTAAGACTGAAACACATACTGTAAACCCCAGAACAACCACAAATATCAAAACAAGACTTATGACCATTATGCAAATAAGGAGATAAAATGGAATCTCTCCAAAAATATTCATCTGGGTCTGAGGTATAGATTTCAGAGAAGCACATGTCTAGCATGTGTAAGATCCTAGATTCAGTCCCCAGAAACACACACACATACACACACACACACACACGCACACACACAAAATCATTTAATTCAAGAGAAAGCAGGGAAACAGAAAGAAAGAAATGAACAAAGAACAGATGAGCCAGATGCGGTAGTGCATTTCTGAATTCCCAGTGGCTCAGGAGGCTGAGGTAGGAGAATTTCGAGTTCAAAGACAGCCTCAGCAAAAGTGAGATGCTAAGCAACTCAGTGAGACCCTGTCTCTAATAAAATACAAAAAGGGCTGGGGATGTGGCTCAGTAGTCAAGTGCCCCTGGGTTCAATCCCTGGTACCCCCCCCCCAAAAAAAACCAGATGAGACAAACAGAAAAAAAAAATAGGAAGATGGTCTTAAATATCTACCTACAATTTCTTTACACATAAATTGTTCAAGTACCCCAAGTAAAGAGGAGAGATTATCATATTCAAAAGGAAGCATGACTCAACTATATGCTATATATTAGAAATCACTTTAAATATGAATTTATGAATAGATAAATAAAAGTACATGAAAGATATCTGACACAAACAATAGTCATTAGGAAACAGGTGGCAATATTAAAATTGGACAAAGTAGACTTCAGAACAATGACTATAACCAGAGATGAAGAGTGGTATCTTATAATAGTCAATTCATCAAGATGATATAATGAACTAGACGTGGTGGTGTTCGCCTGTAATTCCAGTGGCTAGGGAGGCTTAGACAGGAGGATCATGGGTTCAAAGCCAGCCTCAGCAACTCAGCAAGACCCTTTCTCTAAATAAAATATACAAAAGGACTAGGGATGTAGCTCAGTGGTTAAGCACCCCTGGGTTTCATACCAAGTACAAAAAAAAAAAGAAAAGAAAAAAGAAAGATATAATGACCTTAAGTGTGTATACATTTAAACAAAGCTTCAAAATATATGAAGCCCAAACTGATACAACTAAAAAGAAAAATAGCTAAATCCAAAATCAACTCTCTCAGCAATTGACAGAGCAAGTAGAAATCAGTAGGATATAGGCAATGTAAACAGCACTCTTAACCAACCTGACCTAGTTGATAATGATAGAAAATGTCACCTAATAACAGTAGAATACACATTCTTTATAAATTGCATATTAAATATTCACTGAGATACATCACATGCTGGACTATAAAAATTTCAACAATCCTAAAAGTTCTGAAATCATGTAAAGTATATTCTTTGAGCACAACAATAATAAATTAAAATTTAAAAATAAATTTTAAAAGAATCTGAGCCATTCATGGTGGGACACACCTATAATCCCAGCTACTGAAGAAGCTGAGGCAGGGAGATTGCAAGTTTGAGGCCCATCTGGGCAATCCAGTGAGATACTGTCTCAAAATAGAAATTAAAAAGGGTTGGTAATATGTTTGCCTTGCATATGCAGAGCCCTGGGTTTAAATCCAAGTACCACAACAGAAAAAAAGGAAAAATGCTCAGATATTTGGAAATTACTTTTTAAAACCCTATACATCTAAACAACTCAACAAAGAAGAAAATATTTTGAATCAAGTGAAATTGAGAACAATGTATCAAAATTTGTGAGACCCAGCTAAAGCACTGCTTAGATGGAAACTTATAGGTTAAAATGCTTATATTAGAAAAATAAAAATGTTTAAAATCAATGGACTAAATTTCTATCATAAAAGTAGAAAACTAAAATGATAAAAAAATCCACAAATTAAGCAGAAGGAAATAACAAAAATATGAGCAGAAATAAAGAAATAGAAAGAAAAATGAAGTCAAGGAAATGAAAAGTTCGTTCTTTTAATAAAACAACATCAATAAAGTTGATAAACCACAGCTAAAATAATCAAGGAAAAAGAAAGAAATCACTAATATCAGGAATGAAAGAATCATCATCACTGCAGTTTCTATAAATATTTTAAAACAGCAATTAGGGAATATTATGAGTAAATGGGAAAATTCCTTGAGAGACAAATTATCAACATGAAATCAAGAAGTGATAGTAAATCTGAATAGCCATATAACCTTTAAAGAAATCAAATTCATAAATAAAAAAACCTTCCCCCAAAGAAAACCCAGCTCCAATGTTTTCATTGATGATTTCTATTAAACATTTTGGTCAGAGTGGCAATTAAGAATACAAGTAATGATAAATGTTGGTGAGAAGTTTTGGGGAAAAGTACTCATACATTGCTAGTGGGACTGCAAATAGGTGCAGCCACTCTGGAAAGCACTATGGAGATTCCTCAGAAAACTTGGAATGGAATCACCATTTGATCCAGCTATCCCACTCCTTGGCCTATACCCAAAGGACTTAAAAGCAGCATACTACAGTAATGCAGCCACATCAATGTTTGTAGCAGCTCAATTCCCAATAGCTAAGCTATGAAACCAACCTAAGTCCCCTTCAACAGATGAATGGATAAAGAAAATGTGTATCTACACATAACAGAATATTACTCAGCCATTAAAAAGAACAACTTTATGACTTTTGCTGGTAAGTGGATGTACCTAGAGACTATCATGCTAAGTGAAATAAGCCAATTAAAAAAAAACAAAAGTTGAATGTTCTCTCTGATATGTGGATGCTAACACAAAACAAGAGTGGGGGAGGGACAAATAGAAGTTTAGTGGATTAGACAAAGGGGAATGAAGGGAAGGAAGGAAGGATGGGAATAGGAAAGATAGAATGAATTGGACATAAATTTCCTATGTTCATATATGAAGATACAACCAGTGAAACACCATGACACGTACAAGCAAAAGAATGGGATCCTAACTAGAATTAGTTATACTCCATGTATGTATACTATGTCAAAACGCACTCTACTGTCATGTATATCTTAAAAGAACAAATAAAAATAAAGATGAAAAAATTGATAGCAAATCTGAGTAACCATATAACCATTAAGAAATCAAATTAATAATTAAAGAAATCAAATTCATAAATGAAAACCTTCCCTCAAAGAAAACCAAACTCAAATATTTTCATTGATGAATTCTATCAAATATTTCAGGAAGATGTAGTATCAATTCTACAAACACTCTTTCAGAAAACAGAAGAGGAGGTTATACTTTCTCAGCAATTTTGGGGGGTGTGTACTGGGGATTGAACCCAGGACCTCACACATGCTAGGCAAGTACTCTTCCACTGAAGTATACTCCCAGCCCCCTCACTAAGTAATTTTATAACTCAACATTACCCTGATATCAAAACCAGACAGAGACATTACATGAAAAGAAAACAACAGGCCAACATCTCTCATCAACATAGACACAATAACCCTTGGTAAAATTTCAGCAAACTGAATCCAACATTATACAAAAACATGTAATGACCAAATAGTATTGATCCAAGGAATGCAAAATTATTGTAACAGAAAAAAACAGTGCAATTTACTGTTCTAATAGAATAAAGGATACCATTTTAACAACTAAAGAAAAAGCATTTGACAAAAGTCAACACTTATTCGTGAGAAAAAAATCTGAGTAAATTAGAAATAAAAAGGGACTTCCTCTATGTAATAAAGAACATTTTTGAAAGTATCTATGGCTGACATCACACTTCATGGTGAAAAATTAAGTGTTTCCTCCCATTATTGGGAACAAGACAGAGATGTTCACATGTTACTACTCAGCATTGCGTTGGTGGTCTCACCAGTGGTCACAACCGGTACAATAAGGTAAGAAAAAGAAATGAAAGGCATAAAGATTATAAAGGAAGCATTAAAATTCTATTTACAGATGACATGTTTGTATATGTGAAACATGCAAAATAATGTAAAAGAAAAGTTATTAGAGCTAATAAGTGAGTTTATCAAGGTTATATTATTCAAGATCAATATAAAAATCAATTGTATTTTTATACTCTGGCAACAGTTGGAAATTGTTTAAGAAATACCACGGACAATAAAATCAAAAGCATAAAATACTTATGGATTAATTTAACAAAATTTGTGCATGACCTATTTTTTGAAGTTTAAATTAAAAATTGAAATAAAAGAAGACAAGTAAATGAAAAGATATTGTAAATTCATTTGAGGAATAAATACTGTTGAGATGTTATTCCTCACAAATAAATCTATATAGAAGATTACACCACAAGGCTTTTACATTAATAATATACACTTTGTATATAAAAAGACAATTCATTTAAATGACTACATAAATTAATGAGATATAATTTATGTAATCAGTCCATCAAAAGCATTCTGGTTAAGTACAGTAAGTATTTTTTGGTTAATAAACCTACCTGATTATGATGAGCAAGTATGTTGTTGCTCAAAAAGTTTCAGATTTCAGAGTAGTTTGGATTTTCAGATTAGAGATATTCAACTTCTATATCAAACCAAACTGCTTTACTCTACCCTAGATCATGGGATCGAAATATTATTATTGGACTACAGAATATTTGTATACATGATGTCTAAGTGATTGTGTTAATTAGACAGGAACTGGCCTTTTTATGGGGTCATGTCAAATTTGGGCTTTCTCTACGTTAGAAATACCTGGACCAATCATACACACAGGCTCCATGCCTCTTAGGCGTTCCCAGCAAGGCTTGCACTTTTCTTCACACTTGCTTAGTGCTTGACTGGCCAGCTTGACTTCCCAATTCCTAGGCTGAGACTAACTTTCTGATCCTTGGTTTTATGGCATTACAAGTTTTGTATCTCATGAGAGCTATGCTTGAAGTCCCATCCCTAATTGCTTCTAATATATGTTCCAGGATTGCCTTCCAATTCCATTCCCTATATGGAAATCTAGTGTTTTCCCATGGCTATACCTCTTTTCTATAGCTGGGATACCTCAGGCTTCTTGCAAAGGATAGGAGGTTGCTTCTATGGTTAAATTGTGTTCCCACAGAAAGACTAAATTGTGCTTCCGATTCTTCCAATTCTTTCATGTTAAAAATAAAAATTTGGGGGGCTGGGGACTTAGCTCAGTTGGTAGAGTGCTTGCCTTGCATGCACAAGGCCCTGAGTTCAATCCCCAGCACCGCAAAAATAAATAAATACATATATAAATAAATAAATAATAAAAATAAAAATTTTTGCTGGTTGTGGTGGCATGCGCTTGTAATCCCAATAACTCAGGAGGCTGAGGCAGGAGTATGGTAAGTTCAAGGCTAGCCTGGACAACTTAGCAAGACTCTGTCCCAAAATAAAAAGAACTTGGAATGAGTCTCAGTGGTAGAGGACCCCTGGGTTCAATCCCCAGTAAAACACACACACACACACACACACACACACACACACAAATCAAGAAATTTCTCAATATGAATGTTGACACATATTATTCAAATACCCATTTCCTTATTGAACACCAACTAGGAGGGTGCTTATTCTTCTAAGTTTGGAGAGGGAATGCAGAGAACCAAAACACAGATGGCCAGAAGAATGTGTAAGCATCCTTAATCTGAAAATTTGAACTCTGAAATGCTCCAAAATCCACAGACTTTTGGTGCTGACCTGAAGCCACAAAGGAAAATTCCATACCTCACTTTATTTATGCACAAAATTATTTAAAATATTGTGTTGGCTGGGTGTGGTGGCACACACCTGTAATTCCAGTGACTCAGAAAGTTAAGACAGGAGGATGGCAAGTTCAAGGCTAGGCCAGTCTCGACAATTTAGTGAGATACTGTCTCAAGATAAAAATAAATAAATAAAAAGGATTGGGGAAGTAGCTCAGTGGTAAAGCACCCTGGTTCAATCCCCAGTACCAATATCTCATATATATACATATGATATATATATGTGTGTGTGTGTATATATATGTGTGTATATATATACATATATATATATAACATAAAGTTATCTTTTGGCTATGCTTGTATGGTATATATGAAGCATAAATGAATTTGGTGTTTAGAATTTGGTTCTATCCCTAGTATATGCAATTATTATTATATACATACAATTGTTCCAAAACTGTGAAAAAATCTGAAATTTGTAATATTTTGGTCTCAAGCATTTGGTTAAGGGATACACAAATCTAAGGACTCTAAACGTTATAGGAGTATATTTGAAGCTCCTAACAGGTCTCCATTTTCAAATCCCTCCACTTTGCAGTCTGTCTTCTAACTTTCTACCAAGTTGGCTTTCTAAAAGTCAAAGTTCATCTGTTTTCATAGGAAAAAAGTAAAAGCTCATTAGTGCAGCATTCAAGGCTCTTCATTCAAGTCCTAATCCTTCCTACTTTACAATATACTCTTGTTCTATACATCACAAACTTCTCAATGATCTTTTCCAACCTCTGTTCCCTCTATATAGAATGCTTTTCCCCACTAGCAAACTCCCAGTCGGTCTTTAAGATTCAGTTCAAAGTTTTGTAGAAACATTTTCCCTATGCTTCTTATCTGACCTGGATTTGAGCACACTGCTTTGTTGTCTTTATTAGACTTTTATCTTGACCGGTACTGGCTTTTAATGGGTTCATGTTATTTTTGAGCTTTTCCTACATTAGAGATACCTGGACCAATCATACATGCAGGCACCATTCCTCTTAGGCTTTCCCAGCTAGGCTTGCACTCTTCTTCACACTACTATTTGATGTTGACAGACCAGCATCTTTATCTTCTTAGTCTTTACATCTCTGAATCCAGATCTGAATAAGACCAGGCGAGTAGCAGGGACCCAATGAGTATTTGTTAAATGAATGGAGGAATAACTGAATTTGAGGAAAGAACTCAAAGAAAGGGGCTTGGCAGATTTAGGTAGCAGTTTTTGAAGGGCACAGGGCTCGAAACTGGAGCCAGAAAAACAGAGAAGTGGGGAAAGGGCATTTGGAGGAGGAGGATTGTTATCCTAGGAGATGGAAGACAAAAGCCTAAGACTGAGAGCAAAGACAGTAAGGAGGTCATCCAGGCTACAGCTGACTGCTGCAATATCTTGACCTTGTCACTTACTAGATTTCTCAAGTACATTTTCAGCTCATGGAAGGCAGGGTATCTGGTGCACTCCTTTGTACTTCCTTTATATTTGATGCACATTTCCACAGTTACTTTTCCTACTGTCTTATGGTTTTTTATCTACTTTGTGTTACAATTATCTGTACATTGGCCTGTCTCCCTACTATTGTACCAGTTTCCTTCCCTAGCTGCTTGAGGTAGGAAAGAAGATCTTACTGTCTTTGTATATTCCAAGGTACCTAGAATAGTTCCTGGCACACAATGGGTGCACAGCAAACATTTTTTGATCTGCCATTTGTTGATCTGATTTCAGAGGACCACAAGGATATTTGTGTGCAACTGTGTATTGTGACACAAAACTTATATATGCCTTCATACTGTGTAGTCTATTTTTGGCAATTTTCATTAAAATGTTATCTTATTGTACCTGGAAGACTGTCATTTCAATTTTCTTCTTTGTTCCTTCTTGGATGACTCACATCTCTTATGCCAGAAGGATATGACAGAAGGGATTCACAAAGGGTTTGGACAAAGTTATGAATGACATAGTCATAAACGTCTGAGTGTAGGAAGTGTGGAGCATGCAAAGGGGAAGGAGAGAACTTATATTTTCAAAGTGTCTATTAGGTGCCAGGAACTGTGTCTCAGGCACTTGACACACATTACATCTCATTTAATCTTGCAGAATAATTCCATATAAAGACAGAACATCTCTATCTGTAAGGCCAAACCCATATCTGTTCAAGCACAAAGCTTCTCCAGGTACCAGAGGTAATATTTGTGTTTATTAAAATTTTATCAATCTTTTAACACAGATGCATCTTTAGATTTGCTTTCGCTTCCTAGGAACAGAACACGCACTCTCAATTCAGACTTCTACAGCTTAAAACTCCTTTCTGACATAACTTGATCAGTTTTTAAAGTCCCAGTGCTTTAAATTACAATGCAATCTGAGATATTCCCATAGCAATAACAGCAATTACATTTGTTCACAGCACTTACCTGTATATTTCATTAAGCTTCCAAATACTGAATAAAGGTAAGTCAAGTCAAGAAAAGAGACTTCTATTAACCCTGACACCAGCAAATTGTCTCAAATTATAGCATGCCTCCTATTTGTATTCTAGACATATTGAATGATTTTTCTGAGATACATATTTATACCTCACCTATGGTTAGAAGAAAATCGGAAGGAAATTAGTTTAAGTTGTTTCTAATTTTTTAAAAAATAATACTAACTTTAAAAAAATGTAACGCTCCTGAGTATTACAGCTGCTGCATCTGGCAGAAATCCTAACATTATAACCAAAGCACCATCCCTCATCCTTGGGAAATAGCTTGAGAAGGTGGGGCTGCATGTGTTAGTTTGGCATTTAAAGTCACACAGTCTAAGGTCTGTAGCTACATCCTGATTTGTGATAACATGCTTCCTGCCAGGGGTGGAGTGGAGTGGGAACAGAAGAGGTACACCTTTGGATTAGTGATTATCAGCACATGCACAGGTCCCAGACAGCTTTCCATTACCTTGCTTTGGGAAAAATATAACAGACACCTTTGCTTTGTGAAGTCCATTTCATATGACTAAAAGAAACTCAAGGGCTCAAATGACACATTTCATATTTTGGATGGTCTTGCCCCAAACTTTGTATGCCACTAATAGCTGGAAAAATGACAGATCTGACTGTGATTATGTGTTTCTTGAATTTTACATTAATTGAGAGGCCAGGTTTACCACCAAGGAATATATGCTACGTACCACCTATAGCACTTCTAAAAAATAAATGAAAACCTAGCTTTTACATTTAAAAACTTGTCCCTTCCTTTTTGAGGCTAGGGGATGAAAATATGCACATCTTCCAAAGAGTTCTTTGTGTGAACAGGTGACCCCTTCCCACAGTCTCTGTAATTAATTGAGAAATTAAAGTTGGTTGGCCTTTGAGATCTTTTGTAAGAAAAAGGCAGAAGGTCTTGGATATTTTGGAACAAGAGTCCACTATTCTGCCAAGACAGTGTGTTATTGTTATTGAAGTGTCTCTCAACAAAACGGTATTGAGTGGTGAGGACGTGATTTTGATTAGGTGGAATGACTCAGCTCTTCCCCTTAAAGAAGAGAGAACTTGTCAGAGCCTTACTTACCTCATGATCTGGGATCTCAGAGGATAGTGTTTTCCCTAGGATGACCCCGGTCAAGTATGTCCAGCAACGAGCTGTGTTGGCAAGGTTATAGCCTCCTGTCTCCATCAAGATTTGTGAAGTTAGGAAAGAATAGTCACACAACAGCAGGAGAGGGAAGAGGGTAAGGAAGGAGAGAAAAATGTTTTAATAAAGGGGCTCAAAACACAACTCCAACTTGCAGAATTTCACCTAAATATCCTTATATGATAACTGTAAACCACGTAGTGGGCAGACTTTGGGGGACCAGTCAGATCATACACAGTGTAGATTTGGGAATTCCAAGAACAAGAAAGATTAAAGATACTCTTATCTCCCAACAAATGAGAACCTGAGGAATCCAAGTTCCTCCATTCCATCAAGAGACATTGGCAAGACTGAGATCCCTAGAGGTGACCTATGCAATGAGAAGGTTTCTGTGATGGATTTTGCAACAATTCTATAAAATAACTGTTGGATGTGATCTGTAGTTTAAAGCTATTGGCAGATCTCTCCCTAAAACCATCCAGGAAAAAGAAAAGGAAAGTGCTGACAGAAACAGACTTCCTTCTTTTAATATCAGCATTCCTTTTCACCACAAAACACAAGCCTGGTGGCAGAGATCAAAGACAGCGAGATGAGGAAGGGACTGTTGATTGATGCTCTGACCCATCTCGTCAGGTCCTGTCATAGTCACCCAGCAGCCATATTACACTGGCTAATAATCAGCATATTTTTGTGCTGAATAGATGTGCTCTGCCATGCAAGCATTAGAACATTGGCCTTTAGCTAAATTCCAAGAGCGTAAGGGTAAAATGGAATGATTGCCTAACCCCAGTGCAGCCTAAAGGAAATAGAATCTGATCTATTTTAGGTAGAGTGACCATATAAATTATCGTCCAAAATGATATATTTTAAGAGCAAAAGAGGACACTATTAAATCATTACACTGAAATAACATGTATGAACTGGGACATATGGTCATCCTTTTCTTAAGCCTTTCTACTATTTGAAATGGCTGGGATGTTGGGACTCTGGAGTGTGTCATTCAGGCCTCAACTGGGTACACTGAAATTTGAGGATGTGGCTGTCTCTACAAATTGTATATGTGTTAATAAGAACTGAAGCCAGGTGAGGTGGTACATGCCTGTTATCTCAACTACTTGGGAGGATGAGGCAGGAAGATTGCAGATTCAATTGCCTAAGCAACTAATGAGAATCTGTCTCAAAATAAAAAATAAAAAGAGTGGGGCTGGGGTTGTAGCTCAGTGGTAGAGCATGGGAGGCACTGCATTCTATCCTCAGCACCACATAATAATAAATAAATAAAATAAAAAATAAAGGTATTGTGTCAATCTGCAACTAAAAGAAATTTTTAAAAAAGGGCTGGGATATACCTCCAGTGGAAGAGTGCCTGTAGGTTCAATCCTCAGTACTTAAAAAAAACAAAGCCAAGAATTTCAGTTAAATATTACAGTTATTACTTTAAATAGCACTGATGTGGAAAAAAACCTGAATTTATAAAAGACTTATTTGGTGTGGTTATTTAATTTAAAAAAAGATTCCTATAAGCTTTGCTTAAGTAATAAGATGTCTGGTACACATATAGTATGATGTGATTTGCAAAGATTCCATTTATGCACAGGCATTCGCAGGAATGCACATATTACATAAGAAGAGTTATACTTACATATTCAAAAGCCCAAGCTGTGGGCTGAGAAAGCAAAAGGGCTTTGGAGAATGCTAATAGTAGTGGCTGTGCCCTGGACAAAAATTTCTCATAGGTACATATTGCAGAAAGGTCTTTTATTCTCCCTTGCTGGACCTGTATCATAATCACCAACCTTAGTGCCATCAAGGAAAGTAATATATCATTCAGGGCTTATCAATTTTATCTTTTTCTTGAGTTGAAGTTAATATATTTCTTGCCAGGCTTTCATAAGAGGGTGTCTGTTGTAAGCCCTTTAATTTTGATCCCTCTTGGGTTTCAGGCTGCCAAAGGAGCAGGTTTGTGTATTTGTGTTGAATACTCACTCATTTACATAAGGCCTCCTCAGGATTTCCCCTAATCTGGTTTTTATAAAAGGTTGACAAAACAACCAAGCTCCTCCATTATATATATTTTAAGCTCAGTTTGCATGATCATATTATTTTAGCACACCACTCTATTCATCCAGTGAAACAAAGGTTGTGCCAGGTAGGTAGACAGAAGGTCCTAAGCAAGGCATCCTTAAAGATGGTTAAGGCTGCAAAAGCTTCCTTTTTTCAAATGTATAAATGCTTCTATTGAAGAGACCCAGCTATCTTCTGGTCAAGTAATATAAATATTATATTATTAGATAAATGCATGTGAAAGACAAGAATGCCTGAGAGATTCTGGATGTCTCAGTTTTGCTTCATTATAACAGCATTTTTTT
>JAJEJO010048643.1:0-18212 GCA_020662805.1 Glaucomys volans | reverse complement strand
ATGAGACAAAGTACATAATATTGAAAATAAGAAAGTAAAACTCATTATAAAGACAAAGTATCTAAAATTCAAAATAAGGAAGTGAAAATATAAAGCATAATAATTAGACAATTCTCAATTCCTCAGTACTTAAGATCTTGAAGAGTTGGCTTAAAGTTTTTAACACTGACCAAGTAATGCTGTGTACGTATATGAATATACCACAGTGAATATCCCCTTATGGATATTTATAAAGCAGTAATTTAAAAAATACTCTAAATAAATAGAAGGATGACCAGGAGATGAAAGTATGAACATGGGAAGGGAGGAAGTACTAGGGACTGAATTGTAGAAAATTATATTACACATGTGTATAATTATGTCAAAATGAACCCAGATAGTATATGTAACTGTAAAGCACTAATAAAAATAAAATTAAGAAAACGAATGTTCACAGAGGCTGGGAGTACGGCTCAGTGGTAGAGAACACGCCTGGCACATGTAAGGCTCTGGGTCTGATATGATTTTTCTAAGAAAGTTAATTATAATTCTGAGACAGAAACAAAATCAAGTGACTAGGAAAATGGAATCTCCATGTTTGAAAATGATTATTATCTTATCGCTCTTAATAAGAACCTATCTTCTATAAAATCATATCTTTAGAGGAAAAAAATCACAAATTTGGTATACCTAAAAACAGAGCACATCATTTTATATTCTGGGTCATGGAAGTCAATAAATACAGAAAGTTAAAGAAATATTTTGATCATTCAAAGCAGCTTACTACAAATATTTGGTTATTTATGTACTGGATTAGCAACACAAAACATACTATACATATATAGACTTATACTCAATATTTTTCAAATTTATTTTCATTTCTATTCATCACAATGAAGCAAGAAATCCAAACTTGCAAGCTGAGGATACACATTTTGGGTTTAACATGTCTCTACATTTTAGATGTTTATGAAAGATTGATTCTTGGAGTTTTACAGCATGCTATAAATATATAGGATGTCAGCACAAATATCATATCCACAGAAAACAATTCATATTTACTTTCTTGGATTTGGGTGTATTTCTCTTGTTACATACTCATATTTATATGTAATGTAGATTGATTCTTCTGATGACCATAAAAACACCATTTGTTCTTCCAGAGCCTCTGACTAAAGCCATATTCCACAGCAGACAACCTGTGGAATTCAGGTGGCTCCAGCCCCACTAGTTCTTGTCAGAGAGTGAGAATGCTTCTGACAGTGCACCCCCACTGAGCTCTCTCCCTGGCTTTTATTGGAAAATATTTAGGCTCCTAGTTGTGCATTAGAGGCCCTTTGCCTTTCTTGATATCTCCCTTGATTCCCTTCTATGTCAGACTTGGAATATAACAGTGCTAGGCTTTGCTCATCATTAAATTCTTGTTATGGTTTAGGTATGAGATGTGTCCTGAAAATTCCTGTTAATACAGACATATTCAGAGGTGAAATTATTAGATTATAAGAGATGTAACCAAATCAGTCCATTTCCCCTTCTCTTTCTCTCTGTTTTCTGATTGCTCCATGAATACAGCAACTTTCTTGGGTTTGGCTCATCTCACTTGATGTGCTGCCTCACCTTGGGCCCAGAGCAAGGAGGTCAACTGCCCCTACAATCCCCCCAAAACACTTTCATTCCCCTTAAGTTGTTCTTGATGGGTATTTTGGTAACAGTGAAACAAAGCTGATTATAACAACATGCATGCTTTATTAAGTGTGATTTATTTTCTGCTAACATTATCTTCAGTAAAGAATTGATGTTTTTATCATCAACAACATAGATGCTGTGTTAAATTACATCTCTAGTCTGTGGTAAATATAAACACTTCAAATTTGAATTTAAAAAACACAATAACAACTCTGCAAGGCTGTTCATTTTCAACCTAATTTCTTCATTTTTAGAAAATAGTTTATCAACTTAACTGAGTCTTCTGTTCTCATTCGCATGCCACATTCTAAATTGAATCCAATGGCCATTTGATGCAGGTTTTCTCTCTCTTCCTCTCTCTCTCTGTCTCTGATTTTATATGGTTCTAACAAAAACTTGTCATGCTTGCCTCAGTTCCTAATTTATTTTATTTTACTTTACTATTTTTAGGACCTCACTAAGTTGCTGAGACTGGCTTATTTATTTATTCATTTATTTATTTATTTTTAATTGATACATGACAGTAGAATCCATTTTGATACAATTATACAGCATGGAACACATCTTTTTCTAGTTAGGTCCTCATTCTTGTGAATGTATATGATGGTGGGATTCACTGTGAAATTTTCACATATGTGCATAGGGAAATTATGTCAGATTTATTCCACTGTCTTTCCCTTTCCTATCCCTTCTTATTTTTCCTATCCCCTATTTTTCAAACAAAATACTGCCTTTTGACCATAAATTAATATTGTAATTTATCGTTTCACTTAAATAACTTTGAGCTCAATGTGAGAACTGAGTGATGTTTTTGTAAATTAAATTATTATATTTTTAACTATTGAGCAATATAAACATGTTAGTTATTGTAACTCTTGTTTGATGCTACTAATAATCTTGAGTGCTTATGTGTAAATAGTTAAGTAGTGGAATTTACATTTCTGAGAAATACTATCCACATTGTTCTATTATTTATAGTGTTAACAGTGTTATGCAAAAATAGTATAATTTAAATAAATCACTTCTGTCCCTGTCATAATATTTTCTCTTTCAATTCTGTTAATTACTGATAAAAAAGTGCATGGTAGTCTTCTGAGTGGGCTTTAACCTCGTTATTAGAATGACAATGCCATTCCCCAGCAGGGTAATAAGATAGATGACTGAGAATGTTCCAAAGAGAAACCAGTGCAATCTGGGAATCTCAGAAAAGCCCAAATTCCAGTACTGAAGTAAGATTAGATTCTGTGATTGTCACTTTGCTATCTCTCTGTGGATTTATATATCTTAGGGGCATTGTGTCTTTAATAAGTAGATTATCACATTGGTTATTATTGGTCATTATAATTTCTCAGTTTCTCTTTGTCATTTTTTATTCTTTTGGTCTAGAGTATTTGAGGTTAAGCCAGAAACAGTGAATTCATCTGCAAAATAAGTCAATCCAACCCATTAAATGGTCAAACAATGGATTTACTAGATTTGCATTCTTACTTTTTCCAATAAGATGCATATAGCCATACAGTTATTTAACTCAAAATATCAGAATGAACAATACAGATGAGTTTTTCTTTCTAGTGACTCCTATCTCATTTTTTAACCCAAAGATTTGCTCAAACAAGCTTACTTTTTAGAAAGGTGTCATTCTATTTTCAAATATTGCTCCTTTGTAAAATTTCAAGTATTTCCTTGAAGTGTTTTTATTAATTTTGCTCTTTATATAAATATAAAATTTCAATTCTTCATACTTAAACAGAATTTGTTTTCCATTCAGTTGTCTCTCAGAGTATAAATTTCCACATTTTTATTTTTTATTCTTTTTTTAAATTTAAATTTTTATTTTTATTTTTACAGACTTCACTTTGATTCATTGTACACATATGGGGTACGAATTTTCATTTCTATGGTTGTGCATGATGTACATTCATATCATTCTTGTTAATCACACATGTTCGTAGGGTAATGATGTCTGTCTCATTCCACCATTCTTCATACCCCCACCCCCTCCCCCTCTTATTTCCCTCTACATAATCTAAAGATCCTCCATTCCTCTTTCACCTCCCACCACTCCCAACGAGATTCTATATCATCATCTGTTTACCAGGTTGCTTTTTTCATTTCTTTGATGGAATGTGTAAGCCATTGAGACAAATGAAACTTTTTCACAAATTCTCTTATCATTATTATGCTAATAATTGTGTTTAATAATTGTTCATTTATAATCTCAAGATGCATGAACCATTTAACTTAACATTCTAATTTTTTTTCTTTTTCCACAATTGAATTTATATTTATCTCTTTTCTAGGGTGAGAATCCAAGCTGTCATACAAAGGACTCATTAAAGCACCTCTAATCTGCTTTTCCTATATTCCTTGCATGATAAAAAGAGATCTATTTTCAGGTCAGATTTGAGCTGCTGCAAGGGAGGGAAGCAAGAACACCTGGCAACCTACTGCAAGTGGGCTGAGGTAATCAGATGCAAATGAATAAGACCTGCTGACCCTTACTTCCACCTGATCCACCTATTCCTGGGCAGGACCTCTAGCCTATTCTGGCCCTATAAAAACCCTGGGTAGCGAAAGCCATGGGCAATTTTCCTGTGGCTCTCCACCTTGATTTTCACACTGAAGGGCTGGGAATTTCCCCTGGGAGTGCAAACTCCAACAAAGTTTGGTTCCACTACTTTAGTCTGACGCCAGTTTGGCTATTCGCCCTGGAGCTTACATTTGGTGCCAAAATCTCAGCAAGCTTACCCTATGATTAAAGTCAAGTTTTCCTTTTTCTGTAGGCTAGAGCATCTTTGAAAAAACATTCAAGAAAACTGTACATCCTGTAGTTTAGTTTTCAATAGGGAACACAAAAAGGAAATAAGTAGATCTGCTTAAAGACACTACCAACCTTCCTTCCTATGCCATCATTGTTATTCCAATTTTTAAAGCATTTAAAGGACTAACACCTTGCACATTCTAAGTCTATTTAAGTTAGGTTTCTTCAGTGTATGGTCTAAATATTAGATGCAGTCTTTTTTTATATGATTTCTCACTGTCTTGAGTCTTGAATGGGCTTCTTGATGTGGAAGTGAAAAGGTTTCCTGTATTAGAGGAAATAAGCCCTAATGCTCACCTGCTGTTCATGTTTGCTAGTCACATTGGTCAAAGCCGAATCACATGGCTAAATGAGGAGTCCATATGTGAAAGAAAAAGAAAAAACATGGGTACAAGGAGCAACAATTTTTGAGACCATTACTATATATGGGTAATATGAACCCTTAATTGCACAATTACATAAATACCATATATATGTATCATATGTATTGAAACATTTCTCAATATAAATATCCATTTTTCCACATTTTTAAGAAAATACTGCAATAAACATTATATTATAAACTTGTAAGTATTAGTCATTCTTTTTTGTATCTTTATGCACACACTTATTTGTATGAGATAATTGTTTTGCAATATGTGTAGAACCTATCATGTTTTGTTTTGCTAGCAGATATTAACGTAGAGTATGGAAACCATTAACTTAGAAAGTACTATATATCATATCATCTTGTCTAGTCTCATTCTTCTATTTATTCGTTTATACTGAGGAGAAAAACTATTTTAAAAGTGTAACATTGGTGATTAACACAAATGTCATAACTCTGAAGAAATAAGGTTCATTAAAGAGGAATTACATTATTAGTTTATTAATAAACTATGGCAAGATTGAATTGGTTTCAAATTAAGTATGTATA
The DNA here is from genome assembly GCA_020662805.1 of Glaucomys volans. Taxonomy (NCBI): domain Eukaryota; kingdom Metazoa; phylum Chordata; class Mammalia; order Rodentia; family Sciuridae; genus Glaucomys; species Glaucomys volans. The sequence goes on along the minus strand of JAJEJO010048643.1, from coordinate 12,810 downwards.
CAATTAGTAATATAAGACATTAATATTCGCTACATTAATTGTCTCACAATGATAACAATTTGGGAAGAAATTTTCTCAGTGCCTCTGTAACATCTTTGTTGCGTAGACTGTATATGACTGGATTGAACATTGGGGTCAAAATGGTGTAGAAAAGAGAGAGCATCTTGTCTGTTCCTTCATACTGATTGGATTTGGTGTTTAAATAGGAAACACTGGCTGATCCATAGAATAAAAATACTACCATCAGGTGGGAAGAGCAAGTGGAAAAGGCCTTGGTCCTTCCAGTGTTTGATGGCAGCTTCAGGATGGTTGAGATAATTCTGCCGTAGGACCCAAGGATCAACAGAAAGGGGACAGTGACAAATAGCACAGCAAACACATAGACCACCATCTCATTGACAAAGATGTCCCCGCAGGCCAGCTTGAGCATTGGGGGAATGTCACAGAAGAAGTGGTTGATTTGGTTAGAGTCACAGAAGGGCAGAGAGAAAATCCGGCAGGTTTGCCCCACCTGGACTGGCATTCCAATGACCCAGGAGCCAGCGACCAGCCGGACACAGACCTTGTGGCTCATGACAAGAGGGTAGTGCAGAGGGTTACAAATGGCCACATAGCGGTCATAGGCCATCACTGCCAGAAGGAAGCATTCTGTGGCTCCCAGTATGAGGAAGAAGCACATTTGTGCAGCAAAGGCAAAAATGGAAATATTTCCCTTCTGGGTCCAAAGATCCATAAGCATTCTGGGAAGAGTGACAGACACATAACAGATTTCCAGGCAAGAGAAATTGCTGATGAAAAAGTACATGGGGGTCTGCAGAGTGGGCTCTACCCTTGTTATTAGGATGATGATGCCATTCCCCAGCAGGATAATCAGATAGATGACTGAGAATGTTCCAAAGAGAAACCAGTGCAATCTGGGAATCTCAGAAAAGCCCAAGAGAACAAATTCCACCACTGAAGTAAGATTCGTTTCTGTGATTTTCACATTTTCTTTCTGTGGATTTATAGTTCTTGACTGCATTTTTTTATTTCAGATTGGGTAAGCATGTGAGTTTTGATCTTTATAATTTCTTAGTTTCTTTCTGAAGCCTACATTCTGTGATTCTGGGAAATTTGATGTGAAATGAAGAATAATCAACACACCTAATAAAAATGAAAATTAATGTGATTAATAAAATGTTTTTTTAATAAGAGCTGATAATGTTATATTGGCTGTCTCATGATAGCACACAATAAGATCCACAGAGATGTATGTTTTTATTCACTTTACAATACCAGAAAAGATAATTCACATGAGTTTTGTTTTCTAGTCACATTGCAAAATTCTTCTCCAGCCTCCCTTTCTCATATTTTCATTTTTAATCCAAGGATTTGTCCTACTTCTGTATTTAGAAAATTTTTTTCTCCTTCCAAATACTGTTTATCCCCCTAGTCTCAAATATATCTAGAAAGTCTTTGTTTTTAATTTCAATCTCTCACACTATTATATTCAAATAGAACTTCATTTTTCCATCGTATGTCATAGGTGGATTAGGTTCTGCATTTCCCCCTGCACTTATGGGACTGTACCTACTCCTTGTCTGAATATATAGCAAGGTCATTAGATCAGCAATCTCTTGCCTGATCTTTCTAATTACCGTCTCCCATGTGGTAATAACTATGTCTCGTTGTTACTAATCAACATCTTCAAGACATACAATTCACTTAGTTCAACATATTTTTATATTACTCAAATACCCTCATAATTATTACTTTACAATGTTAGGATTCAGTATCAGCATTCAAATCTCTTTAAAACTACTTCTAGATTTCTATCTCATTACAACCACTTTCCAATAACATTTCCTCCATCACAAAATTTAATCCTTAATAAACAGCAGAGCCACCTTTTCCTTCTTCTGACCATGGGCTGCGCCATCTGAGATAAACTTACTCAGGAAGAAAGCATATTTCTTTGTTCTCACAGTTCGTTTTGCATAACACTAAAGAGGAAAAGTGCAAATAACTCTTAAAGATCCTATCATCCTATCTATGTTCTACCACCATTTAGTGCAATTTGGGTAAATAGCCTTTTCTGTCCTAAGATCTACCTCACTCAATGGACACCAGCTGCCCTCCCTATTAACTGCTTATCCTAACTTATTTTCTTGAATAGGAGGTAAGAAGCAATTGATATAAATTTAGATTATTCTCATTAAAAAATCCTTCTTCCTGCATTTAACTAAAGTTTTCTGTTTTTTATTGTCTTTCAGATCCATTCAGATTAAGTTCTCCACTGGAATTTCCTCTGAAACATCCTCATGTGGTCATTCCACCGAAATTTAGCCTTTCCCTGAGGAACATCGACAGTGATCTATTCTTATCACACCTATATGAATTCTGTCAGTCTGTCTTGGATTCTGATGTACTAGCACTAAAGCTTTGGGGAATGGGGGCATAGTGGGTTTAATTTGTAGCAGGTGACTCCTTCTGGGAATGCATTTCAAGCTCTCCAGAGCTGTGTAAACCTGAGCTAGCTAGCACATCCCAATCAGTGTTTAAAAATTTCAAATACGTTGCTTCTCCTCAATTCCATTTCTGGTTCTTGGTGATATCTACTTTCCTCACTTCTTGAATTGCCCTAGCAGTCTGAGCCCACAGCACTTCATTCTGCACAGAACAGCAGGTGAATAGTTAAAAGAGGTAAATCCATCATTAGACATCTCTGAAGAAGGATTTCCATGGATTCTCCTTGTACGTGAAATAAGATTTAATCTCCTTTTCATTGATTACCAACTGGTGTATAATTTGGGGCCTGCAAATCTTTTTAACTTCATCTGCTAAATTTGTCTGCTGGTTTGCATTTTCTCAATATTAAATTCTAGCTCCTAAGAATGGAAACTTAAGGGTAGTCTCCTTTTATTTCCTCTGACCATAAGGTTCACTGTGTGAATATCCTGGATTTATCTCAAATGACACTTTATCAAAGACCAACACAATTATGTTGCCAAGATTATATTATTACTATTGAATTGTACTAATACCAGTTAGTGAATTGTTAATCATATATTTATTGCCTACTGATTTAAAATAACTTGTTTATACCCCTACTTTTCATTACATCTGAGAAATTAGATTCAAAAAGTTCACATAATTTTTGCAGGTTTTCTCAGATTTTGGATTCCAACAATAGTTTTTTACTCCTATATACCCTTGGTTTGATATTCCAAAAATAATTAGCTATATAGAGTTCATTCTTATTTTTTTAAAAAATAGGTGATTTTTCATTAAGGAAGCTTATATAAAAGAACTAAAACCAAGTATCATCTATAAAATTTTAAAATGCTTCTATCTCATTACAAACTTTGATAATTTAGCATTTCTCAGTTTCCACTCTTCTATGTTATTCTTATGGAAAGAACCACACCAAGCATGAAGTTAGAGTTTCTACCCTCCATTGACTTCTTTACTTTCTATTAGGTCTTGTTTCCACATCAGTAGGTGATTGTTTCTGCAAGGGGGTTATTTTCCATGCCTGTACCCTGCTCACCTTTGCTGTGTCAGGAGAATGATTCTCCAAGTTTTGTCTCACTTCCTTCCCTTAGCCATAGGATACTGCTCCCTCTCAGCTCTTTCACTACACTGGAATATGGAAATGATAGGTGCTTTTACATTTCTTACTCCTAATAGCAGAGACAAAGCACCCCCTACCTCCACTCCCAGGGAGGTGGAACTGGATATCAGTTGATGAAAGGATGCTTGGTGTTTCTAACTCTAGATAATGTTCCCCTTCCTTCCCCACTGATTTCAAGTATAATACTTAGCAGACAGCAGTGCCAGTGGGAACTTTGTGACTGAATTTTGGCCTCTGTGACTGTGATAATATTACTTGCTGTGCATGGAAAAATGACATCTAAATGTACATGATATCGATAGTGAGAACTGTGATCTTCTGACACAAGCTCTCTAGCCAGAAAAAAAGAAGTCATACCATATTTTCTTTTCCACACATACAATAGCATTCCAACAGCTGAAGAGATCCCACTAAGGGATGCTGCTGAAGCTGGGAAATGTTATTATTACCCACTGAAGACACATTTATTTGTGGAAGGACTAAGGAAACAAGATATGATGTCAGTAGTGCATGAAAGCACCAAAGAACCAAAGATTTATTTTAGATGCTATTTTTGCATTAATTCTTTCTTTCAATAGTTTCCTTTGATGGTTGTGACTTTGGTTTTACTTTTGATTATTATCTACTTCATATTCAATGTATAGCGATAGCTTCCTTAATCTACTTTATATGTACATCAAGATTCCTTCTTTTTTTCTATTTCTTGATTTTTTTCCAACAACAGTGATAAGTTTAATATTTCCATGCAGTAGTTCCTGCAAGCTTTGATATTGTTGGCAGTAACATGAGAAATGCCACAATTCTTTTAAATCTTGGTGGCAGTCTTTAAGCTCACCTTCTCTGGGGTTGTACCAAGTGCTGCAAAGCCCCAGTCATGAATTCACTAGTGATCAGTAACCACAGATGAATCACCACAGATCTCTAGCATGAAGTCTGCTTCTGCAGTGGGTTCTCATGGAAGCAAATCACTGGGATGATTTCCCCAGCATACTCAACCAAACGCCCTGAGATTGCTGTGGGCCTCAAAACCAGCTTGGTGTGAAGTATTGAGCACTCTGGGGTTAAGAAAGTAGGGAAAATATCTGTAGGGTAGGAGAGACAGAAGAAACTTTGCTATACTAAATATATAGCCAATTTCATTAATGGTGTGACCATCTATTATCTTTCCAACATCATATAACCAAAAAAAAAAAAAACAAAAAAAATTTAAAACTATGTTTAAGATATGTAGCCTTTTTATTCCTCTTACTGGCAGATATATTATGTCCACATTTTCTGTTTATTAAAGTTTTGTTCAACATCACCACATACTGTGTGCTTATACTTTTCTGTGTTAGTGTCTACCTTTTAACTTGAATGCTACCTTTTAATCTGAATTAAGGGCATTATGATACACTACCATTTTCTATTTATTTCTTCTTTCTTGTTTTTGTTTTGCTTGTCTCATCTCTTCTGTTAATTTTTAAGCTAATTCAATTATTTTCCATTTTATTATTTCGCTGCCTTTTTACATACAACACTATAATTTTGTGAAGATTTCAGTGCTAAAAAGTATCACTATGTATGTATACTTAGCTCTTCATCCTCTACAGTTGATGTTTTCCTCCAGCTCCTCCTTTTGATTCTCCATATCTCTCATCTCACACTTCAAAAAGGTAATAATCTTGTAAGAGTATAATTCCCTTTTCCCATATTTCATCCTTTGGAGGTGGTATCGTTTTATATATGTTAAAGTTATAAATGTCTACTAATGCTATTATTTAAGTAGTTATTTCATGTTGATATGGACAGATGAATTTTTCTTTATGTTCATTCCAGTAAAATTGAGAGGAATATGTGGGTTGACATTTTCCACTGTTAAAAGAAAAACTTTGGTCAAAATAAATTTTAGAGAGTTTGAATGGACAGAGAATGATTTATGAATCAAACAACACTCAAAACCAAAATAGGTCCTGAGAGCTCCCCTCTAGTGCCGTGGCAGTGAGACTTCAAAGTTTAACAGAGAAGGAAGGTAAAGAAATTAATTGATTATAACTAATCATTTGCCTTACTTGGGTATGTTTCAATTGAAGGTTGTTAATGTATAAGGAATTGGCTGTTGGCTAGTTACGAAGTCTTCCCAGGTAAAAGTTAGCATGATCAGAAAATTGATTCTGTGATTATCCCTTTTCAGGATGGTGGGCAGATTAGTAATTTGGGCCTCCTGAATCTTGCTTCTGGTACTTACACTTTTGTTCATTCAGATCAATTTAAAAGTTAGTGGCAATATAACTTGAATCTATTCCAATCACATGACAATGGTGATAGGATTTATATGATTGTGTGTAAAGAGAACATTATGTAACACTGCAAAAACCATGGTGGTAGATTGCTCATGTTGGCTTGAAGAAGCAAACTTCAGAGCAGGCTGCCCTCATTGAGAAACCCATGTCCCAAGGATCAGAAAGCAGCCCTTGGAAATTGAGAAATACCTCCAGTCAACAGTTAATTTTCTTATGTGGATTGACTGAGGTACCATAACAGGGTGTGGCTGAAGGAGGTAGGTTACTGGGGCCAAGCCTGGAGGGTATTTTTGTCCCTCATAAGCAGAGTTCTTGCTCTATTTCCTGACTGTTATGTCTTGAAATGTTTTCTTGCACCATGATATTCTGCCTCTTTTTAGGCCCAAAGCTATGGAGTCAGCGATCTTGGACTTAAACTCTGAAATGATGAGTCAGAATAAACTTTCCCTCCTCTACACTGTTTGTGTTAGAACTTCTGGTCAATGAAATGAAAAAACTGACTAAACCATTGTATTTCAAAGCATCCTATAGTTATTTTAGTACAAAAAATTATCTCTTCTGTCTTCTAGATACTTACACATTAGTTCAGACACTATGTAAACACTGGGTAGATTATAACTATTTTATTTATAGGTTTCTAGACATTACACAAATCCAAAAAGATTTTCAAGTTGACGAGACATTTTAAATTCAGGGTTTTTTTCGAGGAGGTGGGTACTGGGTGTTGAACCCAGGACACTCCACCAATGAGCTACACACCTAATCTGTTTTATTTTTATTTCAAGACAGGATTTCACTAAGCAGTCAAAACTGGCCTGGATCTTAAGATTTTCCTGGAGCTTCAGCCTCCTGAGTTGCTGGGATTACAGATGTGTGGTACCACGCAGGGCTCAATCTCTTTCTAAAATGATTTACATATTTTAGTAGTCCCTTGTTTTATTCAGTTTTTTCCCTGCTGTGACTAAAAAGGTCTGACCAGCACAATTGTAGAGGAGAAAAGGTTTATTTGATGGCTCATGGTTTCAGAGATCGTTGTCTATGAAGGCCAGCTCCATTCCTCAGGGCCTGAAGTGAGGTTGAACATCATGGCAGAAGAGTGTGGCAGAGGGAAGCAGCTTGCATCATCAGGAAGCAGAGAGAAAGAGTCTCCACTCTCCAGATGCAAAATACCTACCCCAAAGTCATGTCCAATTCCAATCTCCTCCAGCCACACCATACTGCTTCAATTAATCCCATCAGAGCATTAATTCACTGATTGAGTTAAGGCTCTTACCACCCAATCATTTCTCCTCTAAACCTTCCTGCATTGTCTCACATGTGAGTTTTTTTTTTTTTTTTGATAGAAATGTTTATTTATTACCTTGACTGTGGTGATGGTAACACAAGTATGTACACATATATGAACTCACCAAATTGTACATACTATATACATTAATTAGGTGCAGTATTTTTTGTAGACAGTTTCACCTTAGTATAACTGGGGGAAAAGAAACTAAGCATATTCCTTCAGTGTTTAGTGTTGAGACATTCCTGTGTGTAGTCTAGCAAGGGCACCTCACATCTGAACCATAATATCCCTCATTAAAAATACCAGGAAAAAAGTCTGTGAATCAATTAGGTGATTTTAAATAATTTAGCAGAGATGTCTAAAGCCCATAAAAAGACAGAATAGAGAGTATTTCTGAGGTTCTAGGGACTTCTATGAAGTTTTTAGGTAAGGGGAAAAAGTAAAGGAAATGTGGCATAATTAAAAGTATGCTTTATGCTAAACAATTTGCTAACTGCATTCTAAGTCCTTGTTTCATTTTTTCCCTCATCTCGATTTTCATGTATTTGGGTTGACTACTTATTTTCTTGGGAAAAAGAAACTTCTGGCAGATTTGACCACACTGTTTTTGTTTTTGTTTTGTTTTGTTTGTTTGTTTGGGTGTTTTGCCATTTGTTGGCATGTCTTTTTTTCCTTTCTTTGGTGCCTGTTTGGTTGTTTTGTTTTGGCTAAGCCTCAGTCAGGTAAGATTGCCTTTTATATTTTGATATGGTTATATTCTCAGTAGCAATACTAGTACTTACAAAATATTGGAACAAAAGCAAACATATTTACTTTGTGTAATTTAAGAAAAAACTTTTGTGACCACTCTGCTGTACGAAGTCTGTGCCAAGTATTTTAGCAGTCTACATAATCTGTCATCAGTCTGTGTACACTTGTCATGTAAATATTGTTTGTCACCTAAGACCAGGTGTGTGCACTCATCCCCAGGCATCCATGTGATCATGCATAAGTGAGTCCACAGATTTTGGTTGACCATTATCCTTGTCCACCATAATTCCCGGCATAAATGAAGTGCTAATAAGATGTTGAATTAATGCTAATGGAATTAATTAGGGCAGAAAGCATCCTCAGAAACACCATTCTCTCAAAAATGGAAAGAGAAATGAAGCTCCAATTTAAGCAAACTACAACACACTTTGGTTTTTAAGTGCTGGGGATTGAACTCAAGGCCTCATGCATGCTAAGCACATGCTCCAGAACTAAACTACATGACTTCCTTTTTGGGGAAAAAAAAATGAATTCATAGATAACTAGAAAAAAAACTGTTGTTCATATACAAATGTCAAACCGCAATACAAAATTTTCTTTTGGATTTCAATTTACATTATTTTGTGGAAATAATGTAGTTGCACATGAGTTTCCTGATCAATATCCTTTTTGGACAATAACTCTGAGAGAGTCATAGGGAATGAAAGACCAGTATGTACTGATTTCAAGACTTACTTTAAAGATACATTATCCAAGTGGTGTGTGGTATTAGTGAAAGAATGGACAAATAGGTCAATGGAATAGAATTTAAAGCCCATAAATACATACACAACAATAGTGTTGAAAATGTAGTCTGATCTTTGAAAAAGACATAAAAACAGTAAAATGGAGCAAAGATTGTCCTTTCACCAAATCTTACTGCAAGAACTGTGCATTCAACACCTTAAGAAAGAATGTATGCACTCTTAATATCCTTACAAAAATTAACTCAAATGCATGTTGGACTAAAATGCAAACTTGTAAAAGTCTTAGAAGATAACAGAAAAAGTCAAGATGACCTAGGGTTTGCCAATCAAAATCAAAATTTTTGTAGTTAAAGTTTTGTTTTTAGGTTCAAAAAGGCTAAATGGAAGATGCATGAAAGAAAATGGTAAACTATACTTTATTAATATTAAATTTTGACTCTGAATAAGACATATTAAGGACACATGAACCCATGCCACACATGGGGACATATTTTCAAAAAAACATTTGATGTACTGTTTTTCAAAATGTGTAAAGTACCCTTTAAACCCAACAATCAGAAATAAAACTGATTGAAAACTCTCAAAGGACTGTAGCAAGCCCTTCAAAGGAGAAGTCATAAAGAGGACAGGTAAGCTGATGAAAGATGCTCCACATTGCAAAATCATTGGTGAAATGTAAGTTAAAACAACAGAGATCCCATTGCATACCTATAATAATGGCCAAAATCAAGAAAACTGACAATACCAAGTGCTGATGGGAATGTGAACCAACAGGAACTCTCATGCAGATTGTGGGAATGCAAAATGTTACCTTACCATACACTTAATATAGAATCAGTCAGTCATGCTCTTTGTTGTTTACCCACAGTAATTGAAAACTTTTGCCCAAAAAGAATTCTAAGCACAAATGTTTACAGCATACTAGCCCATTTATTCATAACTGTCAAAACATAGACTCAATAATGAAACTCCTCTGCAAATGAAGGGACAAATACATTGTGGTGCATACGGACAATGTAATATTGGACAGTAATAAGAAGAAATGAGTGATCAGTTATAAAAAAGACACTAAAGAAAGATATATTCCTGAGTGAAATAAAGTAATGTGGGAAAACTATGTGTTGTATGAGTCCAACTACATGATATTCTGTAAAAGAGAAAATGAGAGAGACACTAAAATAAAAAGTAAAATAAATAAAATAAAAGAAGGGATGAACAGTGAATGTACGAGAATTTTGAAGACATTTAATGATTTAATGATGATATACATTTTTCCAAACCAAAAAAACCCAAAAAACAAAAAATAAACCCTGAATAACTCCCAGAATGAAGTACACTGTGAGTTATGTACTTTTGGTGATAATGATGTATCCACTTAGGCTCACAACTGTGAGAAATATACTGCTCTGGTGATGCTTTTGATAGTGGGACATACTGTACTGCATAGGGGCAGGTACTGTATGGGAAATCTCTGCTCCTTTTCCTCAATTTACAAATTTTTCTGTTGACCTAAACTGTTGTCCAACATAAAGCATTTTTTTAAGTAAATATTTTCATTAGTGCCACTAGTAAAGAAAATGTGTCTGTGGCATATAGGACTTTATATGCATGCTTTATTTTCATCATTTGTCTCATTTTCTCTTATTACTAAAATCAGAAACTTATACGTGGATGTTTAAAAGAGAAAGTGCTTTTTAAACATGTGACATGCTTCCTATGATTTTTGTGAATTTTTAAATTTAATAATGTAAATTGCTTCTTTCAAAAACATTCCTACATAATAAAATTAGTAGAAAACATTATTTGTCATATTTAAGCTGTAAATAGCATGTGTTTTTTCTCTCTATGAATAGGCACATGCTTTGCTCAGGTTTTCATTTGTTCAATAAATACCTTTCAGCCTTGACTATATGGCAGGGAATTTTAGGTGGGAAGGCAAAGCACTGAAATGTCAGCAGTTTCCTTTCCTCCTGGGTTTATTTAAATTCCAGTAGAGACAAGTGATAGTGAGCAACATGAGAAAGACATAACGTGCTGTATGTAGTGATGACGTTTAAGATGCCTGTAAAGGATAATTGGAAGTTTGGGGAAGAGCTCACTGATTAAATAACACCTGAATGGAATGTGGAAAGAGTGACTGCCTGTGGGAAGAATGGCACAGGCAGAGGGGCAGGTAGAGGGCCTGAGAGGCTCCAGCAGCAGGAGGTCAGGGTGGCAGCTGGAGATGGGACTAAAGATGTTCAACAGAAAAACAACAAAATATTCAATGCTCCTCATTTCTAGAAGACAAAATCCCTTCCACTAAAACATAGTTCATTTTTCAAAACAAATATTTCAAAATTTTTTTCTTTGGTACCTAAGATTGTACCCAGGGGCGCTTAATCACTGAGCCACATTCCTAGCCCATTTTTATTTATTATTTGTTTGTTTTGTTTCATTTTTAATTTGGAGACAAGTCTCCTCTGAGTTGCTTTCTCACTAAGCTGCAGAGACTGGCTTTGAACTCGCAGTCCTTCTGCCTCACCCTCCCAGGCCTCTGGGATTATAGATGTGTGCCACCAGGCCCAGCCATATTTCAGAATTTAGATACTCTTTGTTGCAATTGTCCTAGTCTAGTCAAGTGCTACAGCAAAATACCTTAGACGTGGGCACTTGTAAACAGCAGTAATTTATTTTTTTCACAGATGAGAGACTAGGAAGCCAGTATTTACTTTCTTTATTTTCTTAATTTCTTTCCTTCCTTTCTCTCTCTTTCTCTCTCCCTCCCCCCTCACTCTCTCCTCTCTCTCTCTTTACTTCCTTCCTCTCTCCCTCCTCCCTTCCTTTCATCAATACATGAGAGTGTCCACTTCTGATGACATTCTGTATATACAGGCATGCACTCACATTAGTTGTCCTGCTTTGTCCCTGGACTTTCCTGTGACTGAAATCGATCTCAATGCAATCACTTCAGAGTTAGGAAGCAGTCTATAGGTTGGCCTGGTGTGAAATTTCTCAAAATATTGTGGTGCCCTGATGATTGCTGGACTCTGTTATGTTCTCTCTTGTGTCTTTAACCTATGAATACAACAGAGAAAAGGCAATGTAAGCATAGAGTAAGAGAGAGAGTCCCAGAACTACAAGTAGTGAGTAAAGAAAAAGGCCAACAAACCACGTGATCTGTAGACTACCACCAAAGTGGATCATCATTAAAGGTGGAAGCTATGCATGAGAAAGGGGGAAGAAGCTATTTTAAAGGGACAGAAAAATGACCCATCCCTAAATCTGTGAATTGTGAGAGGTGTGGTTGCATTTTGAATGTTAATGAACAAGGATCTGATTCTCCAGGAGGGCTGCCAAAATTGTTTGCTCTATGCTGTTTTGCACTGTGTGTCTTCCCATTGTACACCTGTGAAGGACTCAGTCAGTCAAGCAGGAATCAAGATGAAGGTGCACATTTTCATCAGGGGGAGAAACTGCTGCATCTGGTTTAACTAGCCTTCCTGGTACCTTCTAAGGCTCTTGTGTCCCTGATGCTTTCCAATGAGCAAACAGGTGTGTTCATCTGTATTGGGACAGTTTTCTATCCACAGTGAAAGGAGGCAGGGCACTCTGAAATAGCCTGGCTCCTTCTGTGTCTCAAGAGAAAGGCACCTACATGGTGCAGACTTGATCTTGACATGATTTAGACATTCCAAAACCAGGCTGTCCCACAGAGGCAGTCTTCCACAATTCCTGCAGTATTTACTGGCTCCCGTGCTCACACAGTGGTGAATCTTTTCCTTAATAAATGAGAAGATATTATGCTTCTCAGTAAAGCCCCTTCTTTTTTGTGTGAGTTACCTGTAAAGTCAGTTTGTCTAGTTTGTTTCAGCTATGTGTTTAAAAAGCCTGCCTCTGCCAGGTGCGGTGGCTCATACCTGTAATCCCAGTGCCCGAGAAGCTGAGGTAGAAGGACGGAGAGTTCAAAGCCAGCTTCAGCAATGGCTGAAGTACTAAGCAACTCAGTGAGACTCTGTCTCTATAAAATACAAAATAGGGCTGGGAATGTGGCTCAGTGGATAAGTGACCCTGAGTTCAATCCCTAATATCCCCCCAAGAAAAGTGAATGAAACCAAATATTGGTAGGTAGTATCACTACATTTAATTTTG
>JAJEJO010048638.1:0-28619 GCA_020662805.1 Glaucomys volans | reverse complement strand
CTGTGCACATATATGAGTGCACAGATGGTGTGACTCTACTTTGTGTAGAACCAGAGAAACAATAGCTGTACTCCATTTGTGTTCAATGAATCAAAATTAAATAAATTTAAAAAATAATGAAAGAGAGAAGAGTTAATGCTAATGGGAAATGCAAATTCCCAGACAGATACAGCTTTCCAGGGAATCACTCATCTATATCTTAGTCGAGTAGGACCTCTCAGCTCATCTCACACAGTGTTCACAGTTCGTCTACCTATCAGATGTGAAGCACATGGCTCTGACCATGGAATTAGGCTGAACATAGTTGCCATATGTGAACTTGAACTTGCACAATCCTGTCCCTGTTCTGTCCACCTTATACCACAACCCTTTTCTGAGGTTTATTCATGAATGATCACTAAAATAAACCCCAAACCAAAACAGTGAAGTAAAGATTAGAGATTTCATCATTTGTGAAACATCACATAACTGTGCAAAACCAAAGACTACCAGGAAGTTAGAGCAGAGATGCACTTAGCTAGCAATCCTCACAACCCTAGGGCCAGGGGAAAACCCCACCCAACCCCAAAACACAGTGTTGATGGAATATTTCCCACCTGCTCACCTTCTCCAACATGCCTTTTCCTAACAGTGTGCCAGAACTCAGTTTCCCAAAGCAGGAATCAGTCTCACGAGCTCTGCTTCTATGAAACTGCTGGAAAGAAATTCTGCTTAGAGAAGTGAAATCAAGTGCTATTATCAGAGAGCCAGATAAAAAGGAAAGTCAGGTTTCAAGCCAAGCTCATATACACATGTACATTATTATGTCTCATTATTTTAGAAAAAAATATGATGGAAATATCAATCATTCTGTCACAGAAGGAATCCTGCCACTTTGTCTTATTCTAGAAATCCATATTCAAAGCAAATGCCATAACTAGAGAGAAGGTGTCCTACCCATGATTTTCCTCAAGGCTTCCTTCAAGTCCCTGTTCCTCAGGCTATAGATAAAAGGGTTCAGCATTTGGGGAACTACAGAGTACATCATTGAAGCCACTCCTGTCTTCCTGGATGAATCAGTCACTGCAGAGCTAATGTACACCCCTGCACCTGACCCATAGAACAAAGAGACAACAGACAGATGAGACCCACAGGTGGAAAAGGCTTTCTGCTTTCCTTCTGATGAGGGCATTCTCAAGACAGAGGACAAAATGTGAATGTAAGAGAAAATGATCCCACAGAGAGGAACACCACAAAATACACATATTGCAATAAGTATTATAAGATTATCAGTGAAGGTGTCAGAACAGGAGAGCTCAATGACTTGAGCAAGTTCACAGGAGAACTGGGGGATCTCCAGGTCTGTGCAGAATGACAGCTGCAGCAACATCAGAGTGTGGAGGAGGGAATGCACAATACTAACACACAGGGAGACCAGAATAAGCAGGACACAGAGGCAGGGCTTCATGATGTCTGTGTGTCTCAGGGGGTGACAAGTGGCCACATAGAATTCATAGGCCATCACTGCAAGGAGAAAATTTTCCCAATATGCAGAAACCACAAAAAAAGCAACCTGGGTGAGACAGTCTGTGTAGGTGATGCTTTGCTCCTGTCCCAGGATGTTCACCAGCATCTTGGGAATTATGGATGTGCTTATACAGGTGTCATTGAAGGACAGACAGCAGAGAAAGAAGTACATGGGGGTGTGGGTGTGGGACTTGGAGTTGACAGTCAGGATGATGAGCAGGTTTCCCAGGATGGTGGCCAGGTACATGGACAGGAACAGGCTGAAGATGATGGGCTGCAGTGCTGTGTCATCTGTCAGTCCCAGGAGAAGGAATTCTGAAACAGCTGTTTGGTTTGTGGGTTCCATGTATCTGGTGAACACTCTAGGAAAGATGGGGTGAAAATTGGATGAATTCAATGGTTTCTCAAGGAGTAGCAAAGCTACAACACTGGAACTTGAAAATTATGACAATTCTTGGTACCACTATAAGACTATGATGATGATCAGCTCTGGGCACAAAGAACTGCAACATATATTTTAAGAGTCAATCTCTATGAATTTGATAACCCTAATATTAGAACCCACTGCTTTTAAAAAAAGAATAAACCTCTCCTTCAGGCAGCTTGTACTAAGGAGAGTATTAAAATGCATTCCTTGCTGACTGTCTACCTACACCCTTTTCTCTAAGCTTCCACTAATTTCAACTCCCTCTCTTGGACACTGACAATTTTTCACACATACCAAGTGATGAGATTAATACAAAAGACATTGACTTTCTTTTAGAATTTTTACATACCTTGGACAGAAAAAATAGTAGGAGGAGAATGAACTTAGCATATCTATATTCTAGAGCAATAGTCTCCAACATTGTATGCTCATAAGCATCAGAAGGATCATCAAATTATAGAAGAGATAGCTCACAGACCTGTCAGGCTCATGGACTTAGGAGGACATGTCATGGACACATCATGTACACTTAAGAATTTGGTAGAGACTGGGTTTGTTTGACGACTGAGTTAGTTGTCATGACCTATACTCCAAATGCCTCTGGAGAGTTCAAAATTACCTTTGCTAAGTGACCTGTCAGTTCATCATAGAGTGATGAGTGCCAGCCCTTGTTGACTCACTATACTTTAAATCATGTATGTCACATACATATTGAATATGTATACATATGTGTAGGTTATAAAGATATTTTAGTTTTTGCATGATGTAGAATTTGTGCATATAATTTTTCCTACTTTAGAAATTCATACTTTTGTGAACCAGGTGTCTAATTTATGTATTGTTTATTTGCTTTTCATTGCTATATATGTGATCCTGTTTCCAGGCCAAATGAATACTTGTATCATCGATGCTTTCTTCCCTCCTTATTTTGGTGTGTAATCAAGATTCCGAAAAGGTCATTTCAGCACACAAACCATTCCCTGAAATGTGCATTCATTGAGCTACATATACAAAATAGGGACATTTTATTTGTGACTACATACACAAATAGAGACATGTAGGAGGGTGTTGGCACAATTGAATTTGCAGATCCTGGATAGGGAAGAAGAACAGAGTGGAAAACAAGGTGGTGACTTCTGCAAGCTCCACATTTTATTACTTCATATAACAAGATCTGAAAGAGACATAGCAAGATGTGAACATTTCCTCTTTCTGTAAGAAGAGTTGGGAGCTCATGTGCTGCTGTTGTTACTATTGATTACACTAACTGAAGCTCCTGTTGGTCCTTCTAAAAGCAAAACACAGGGACAAGGATGCTGCCACGTGAGTCCTTCTGCATGTCTACCTCCCCCGTAGAGACTCCCAACCCCCCCCCCCCAGGAATACAAGAAAACCTAAACTAAGAAGGAGCAAAAGGAATAAGGGGCTAAGAGTTATGGGTTAGATTCTGTCCCCATCAAAACGTGTACACTAAAATCATAACTCTTAGTGCCACAGAATGTGACTGCATTTGGAGCTGGTTCTTTGGAGAGGTAAATAATGTAGAATACAGACACTCAAGTGAGTTACTCCAATATGACTGGGGACCATATAAAAAGTGAGATTGGGACACACACCCATAGAGGGAGGGTCATGTGAAGATACTGTGAGAAGACAGCCAGCTACAAAGTGAACAGAGACCTCCAGAGGAAGAACCATGCCAGCACCCTGACCTCCATCTTCCAGACTGTGAGAAATTAATGTTTTCTTTTTGATCCCAGGGATTGAACTCAGGGATGCTAAAGCACTGAGCCACATCCCCAGGTCTTTTAATATTTTATTTAGAGACAGGGTCTCATTAAGTTGCTTAGGGCTTTGCTAAGATGCTGAGGCTGGTTTTGAACTTGCCATCCTCCTGCCTTAGACTCTAAAGCTGATGGGATAACAGGCATGCACCACTGCACACATGAAAAAATTAATTTGTTATTAATTCACCCAGTGTATGGTATTTAATTCTAGCATCCCCAGCCAGCTCCTACCCTGACCAAAGCTCTCCTACTTCAACAAAATTTCAAAAATTTTTAAAGAAGCCTCCATGACTGAAAGGGGATAGATTTCTGTTTAGAAGAAGAATGGTCCCTGCAGCTGTATAGAGAGAGCCCAGCTTACATAATGTCCAGCATTACAAAAGATGATGAAAATTGGCAAAAATGTGAAGAGAATGTGTCAGGAGGTGGAGTCAGGCAGCAATCTCCCAAGAACCTGCTCCTCCCCATCCTCTGCCTGCACTTTCCTCACTGCTTCCCTAAGAGGAAACTGGAGCAGAACACCTGCCCTCATGCCCAAGGTCTTATCCAAGGGACACTGAGCTCCCTGGCTAGATTCCCTGGGAATGACCCAGCACCTCACCTGGATGTGGAGACAGACCTGTGTGCTCAGGATGCAAGACACTCTGAGCCTGTGGGCTCCAGCTCAGGAAGGACCATCTCTGGGAAAGGACACAGCTGCTGCTTCCTGGTTTCCTGGGCTTCTGAGTGAGGTTTTCACTAGCTGACACCTACAGTCTCTGTGTCCCTCAGGACTTAGTACCCACAGCTCCTCATTACACCAGAAATGTTACAGTCATTCAAATCCCAGGAGTGCATGTCCTTGAAGACCAAATCTGTAGAACAGAGGAAATCATGGTGGCTGGTCTCCAGACATAGGAGACCAGGCTTACATCACCCAGTTTCCTGCTTTCTTTCATCTCACTTTCATTTTATGTACCTAGTATAAAGCATATTGAGCTTCAAAATAGTGTTTATAAAAATTTTATTATATCAGGAAACATGATTAAATTTTACATGTGAAAGCATAGCTTACCTGTGTTCACAAATATATGTAATAGAACAGTGAATTTATCTGACAATATAAAAATGCAAATAATCAAGGATGTCTTCTAATAAGTGTGTTGACATTTCTCAGACCTTAATTTTCATTTCAGTTTTTATTCTTCCTTCTAAATTGTAACTATAAGATAATGCCAACATACTTCCCTCTGCTTGTATTTCCTTCCACCCTTTCCTCCCCTGGCCTCACCTGAACTAACTAATTAAGCTCAATACAAATTAAGCAGTAACTTGGAAACATTTTTACAAGTGCTGAGAACATAATTAACCAACCTAGGCCTTTTCATTCAGAACAATTCCACACTTTCAAACAAACAGAAATATATCAACAAATTCACTCGGTTACTTGGGTCCTTACAGAAGATCTTTCCCTTAGGTGGCATATGACTTAGAATGAAATAAACCAACCCCACCAAAAAACACAACTGGATGTAAGAAGAAGATAAAAGCATAGGATCCAATAATGATACCTCAGATTTCATCAACCAATCTCCTGGTGCTCAGGAGACAGAGACACAGAAGTTAAGGCAGCACCAGGTGTCTCACCCAGGAATGTTCTTGTAGTCATGGATCTCCTTCCTCTGAGAGGCAGAGCAATGGCCTGAAAGAGTGAGTCCTCTGGGGTAATTCTCAAGCTCACACACAGTGAATTAAATTCTGCTCTGCCTTTGTAAATTGAAAAAGATTCTTTCACTGTTTGAATAGGCACAGTGTCCACATCTGTACGGAAGAGGCTTTCCTAAAACTTCTTGCTCAAATTGTGAGAAGTGGATGGATCAGAATTGATCAGCACAAGTCTCAAAGCCTAGTACCTGCTCAGTGACATTTCTTAATGATTTATTATTTGTGTCATGAAAAAATGCACCTGGAATTTTTTCAGACAAGCGAAGAAGTTTGTTGTGGTGCAAAAAGAGAAAAGGAAACAGAGAGACCACCATGAGCATTAGAACTGCAGATTTTCTGGGCAGTGAATGTCATATGCTCACCCTCCTCATGGGAAACCTGGTCATGTAGAGAGGAAAGGAAAGAATCTCAGTGACATCACTGTTCATCAGTCATGGACACACTGCGACTAACATGAGTGAGCTGTAAAAATAATAAAGGATTATGAATGAGTACAAGAATTGAAAACTGCAGGAAAAAACAATCCTGCGTCCTAAAGTGTACTCTGTTAAAAACGTTTAAATATCTATTCAAACCCAACATTATGTTATGTTCATTATGAATTGTCCAAACATAACAAAGAATAGCAGATAAGAAGAGGCTGGGCACCCACCATTCAATATTATTAAATTCACAACGTCACAGTCCTGACTTCAGTTACTGTCATTGCAGCAAATAATACACATGCTCCTGAAGCCATGCTTGCTGTATGACCTTGATTCTTTCCATTTCGTTGCTGTATCAGAACACTAATGTGATGAATGTGAATATACTCTGGTTTTTATAGATTTTGGTATTATTCCTCTTAAATAGTTGCTTTGTCCATTTTAAAAAGCTGCATACAAACAGGATTATACTGTGCATGATATTTTATTGGAACTTTCTATGTAATATATACTTAATTCTTGTTAAGCTTCATTTGTATTTCATTTTAACTACCATAGTGATACACTGTATTATTGTAGCATGACAGATTTCTCCACTTTCATGTGAATGATACAAAGGCTTTCTCCTCTGTGCAGGTACAAATGAATCTGTCTGTGATGTGAAGCCAGACACTGGGAAACATCGCCTGATCCTGCCTCTGAGAAGGGAAGGAGGGGAATGGAGTGGTGTGAGGGCTCCTTCTGCACATGTGCTGCTTGATGAGGAGAAGCAGATGTGAAACTGTTACAGCTCAACATGCATGTTTGTAATTCTGGAACAGGGTTATGGTGGTGTTTGCAAAATTCTTATTACTATTGCTGCTATTGTTTCAACTTAAAATATTTTGTGGTTTTAGAAAGGAGAACAGATAAATGATGGATGTCATCTCCTGGGTGTACAGTTCTTCCCCAGGATCCTCAGTCAGCTACCTGATATGAGACCAAGCTCATCTGGATGATGATCTGGGGGAGATAACAGAAAGCAAGGTGTGTCTGAGCAACATGTCTTCCATTCACCTCCACAAGGTGCAAGGCAAAGATGGAGGGTGTTATCACACACATCATGTTTGCAAAGAGAGGATTTGTGTTCAAAAGGAAAATACTGGTGCCATCATGCAGAGTGAGCACAAGGCAAGTTGCAGGACAGTTGCACTGAGAGGGGTTTCAAAGCTCCCAGAGAACATGTCACAGTGATGACTGACAGGCAGGAGGAACTCCCAGGGCTTGGTGTCCACTGACTTCTATATGTGTTCTCCTTGCAGCTTCTACAGGATGGAACAGTGGGAGACTCCAGCCTCATTTTCAAACCAGTGTCTAGGAGACTCTAGTTACTGAACAGGCATCATTGTGGAATGATGCTGGTCACCTCCCCTGGCTGTTGGATGGACACACAGGACCATTTTCTTAAGGGCAGAAGGATGGAGTGGGGCACTGCTCTCTGTGACAATGGCATCCTCTGAGGCACCCTCAGCTGTTGTTTTCTGACTGGTCACACAGAGTGTGTGCAGTTCCTGTGTCCCTGGATTCAGGCTTCAACACTCTTCATTAAATAAACATTGACCTTGCTCTTTGACCCTAAGGAAGTTGTAAATCCTTAGAGACCAAGGCTCTAGGATACCCAGTCCTTTACTCTGCAGAGGGAAGTTGCACATCCTCTGTGCACATCCCTGCTTCCCCAGGCTTCACCTGTCTTGCACACATGCATGAGCCACCCTTCTCTACCTGAGTTCCAGCCTTCCTTTAGCTACAACAATGACAGTTCTGAAACCTGATTCTGGCTCTATATTTGAAGTACAGTTTTTTCTTTGCTGTGGGTAAATGAAGTATTTTTCAATATAAGTAATACATTGCAAGCATGCATTCAGAGCCGTTTTACTCTGAAAGTCACTGAGTGCTACATGAATATTAATCTTTATTCTATGTATTTAGTTCATTAGACTCTCATCTATAATTTATAATTAGTTATGAGTGATCAATGGAGACATATATATCAATCCCTTTTTAGAGTTTCATAATTGCTACTTCAAAAATCATCACCAAATACCCAGGATACATTTTTCTCCACATGAGGAAATTGTGGGTTTAAATTATGATTGGTCATCTTTTATTATTGATACTTGAGAGATTGCCTCAATGGCAAAGAGTGGTGTGCTGGTTTCCTGATCCTTCCAGGAGTCACAGTGAGATTTCAACCACAATGAATAGGTGGAGACAGTGTCTGTTAGTGGCTAATTACATACAGTTTATCATTAGTGAACTGAATATTTTCATATGTTCATCAATATATTTCACTCAATTTTAGCTCTTTCTGCTTGAAATTGTTTTTCCAAATCCATCACAATTTTGTATATTATTTCATACCAATGAATCAAGATGGCATTGTTGTGCTGTCCTATACTGCTTTTCCTCCATTAATTTCAAACATGCGAAATAATAAAGCAAATACAAAAACACATGGATGATTGCAGAAAATAACAATCAGAAAAATAGCTATCCTATGGACAGGATACCTTTGGGATTGTAACTGAACAAGTTCATTTCTATTGGAATGTACTTTAACTGACTTGTGAGTTATCAACTCTATGACAGATGATATTAGTGTAAGGATAGATAGAACAGTGCTAGTGTTTAGAAAAAAGTGCAGAAAGCATGAACCCATAGCAATCTGCTTCTTTATTTCCAAATTGGCATTGTAGTAAATGAATAGATGTTTAAAAAGGTGTGAAGCACTGAAATGATTTTGATTCTATTCTCACATCACAGGCCAAACAAATCTCTTGTGGAACCACCTTCAACTGGGAAAGTCAAGATTATATCAGTTCTGTTGAGGCAAAGTAGAAGTTTCGGTGTCCAAAAGTATTGAGGACTGTGAGAGTGATATGGAGTCATTAAACAATAGGAAACTCAACCATTTGGGAGCATCTTCTAAATATCAGAAAACATATGGCAAAGCAGAAACATGAATGAAGAATTAATTTGTAATTTATATAAAGAAGACTGATATTAAGGATATATAAAGAGCTACTAGATGTTAGGAAATATGAAATATTTTAAACACATGTTTCCATCAAGAGAAAAGAAATGACCAATATTATGTGAAATGACTCTGAAACTCGTGAGAGAAATGTAAAGTGAGTGCTATTTCACACCCTTTAGATGGTCAGGTAAATGAAAAGGTGTGGGGATGATGTGGAACACCAGGTACATGTACTGGGAAGGTAGAAGGGAGGAGTCACTCAGGAAATAAACCTCTTTGGAGCTACTGACATGTGGGAAATTATTCTACTATAGTCAGTGATTCCACCCCAAGTGTGTAACTAAATTGTATTTCTTTCCAAAGACATGGAGAATGTTCAAACAAATATTCAATTTAAACATCAAATAAAGATACTAACATGCTATCAACATCAGAAGTGCTTATTTTTGGTGCCAGAAAACACAATTTAAAATATGGAATTTGAAATTGAATTAATAATTCCTGAACACAACATAACTGATTTGAAGTATGGCATGAGAATTACAGTAACACATGAAATTCCCTTAGAAAATTTAAAAGTTTCCAAAGTAAAAAACTACATTTATGGAATGTATAAACCTACAGGGTGAAAAAATTCACCCTAGTCCTATAAAATGGCAGTTTCTAGGGAAATAATGATCAAATACTGGGTACATCAATGAGATTTGTATCTGTATGGTAGTATGCTCCCTCCGTGCCTCCTGTCTTCTCCAATTCCTTCTCTCACAGGAAGCTTGTATCCCACACATACATCCAAGAAAAGCTCCTCAGCGGATCCTCATTTCTCAAATGATTAATATTCATGCATTAATAGAATAAGTTAATCACAGTTTGTGGGACAGAATTTGGAGGTATCGTGAGGTATACCATTCATCTCGCTACAGAGATGCAGTCTGGTAGATTCATGGAATAGGTCATGTCTATTGACACAAAAAGGGCACTGAGTCTTCTGTATCCAGCGTCATGTTTAGGAACAAAACATGGATTTGTCACTTCCACCTGGTGTCTTGGAAGGCAAGTACTACTAGGAGAAGGGCACCTCTAGGCATATAGAAGGAGGAGGACCCATACAAGTCCTACTCTGCTCTGGGCATTTCCTGTCTTAGAAGTCCTTGTAAGAAAAGGTAACAGTCTTTGTAGTTAGGTCCTATTAGGTTTAGACTTTCTTTATCGTAGTAGTAGGATTGAATGACACCTTAACTGATAACTATCACCTATCTCATAGTCATCTCAAAAGACTGACATTTTCTAATTATGATAAGTTTAAAGGAAATGAATCTTAGTGTGAAGGACACTGTTTTTATCTCAGAAGAATATGATTTTCAAAGAACTGGTCTTTGTATTTAATTCTGAGGCTTTGCAAGTCCATCAGTAAGACTACCATGAAGATGAAATTCTCATGCCTTCAATCAAGCAATCAGGTGAAAACAATTAGCTAATGTCAGCACAGATTTGTTTAAATATCTTCCTGGCCTTTTCCACCTTCACCAATTTTTCTAAGTGTGAACAGAACAAAATTTCCTAAAACTTGCATCCCTCCTACAGGCTCTACTTCTATGATTCCCAGGAAGGAAATTGTATTTCAGTAATGGAAATCATGGATCCAAACCATAAAGCTACACAAAATCAAAATCAGGTTTCAAGTCACCTCATAATGTACCTTGTCATTACATTCTTTCACGAGTTTAGACAAATGTTGTGACAGAAATGTCAGGCACTCATGGCTCCCTAGGAATCCTGTCACTTCCACTTACTCTCCAAACCTCAGTATAAAGCAAATGACTAATCATAAGAGAGAAACTAGTTTACTGATGAGCTTCCTCAAGGCCTCCTTCATGTCCCTGTTCCTCAGGCTGTAGATAAAGGGGTTCAGCATTGGAGGGACCACAGTGTACATCACTGAAGCTACTACAGTCTTCCCAGGGGAGTCAGTCACTGCAGAGCTAATGTACACCCCAAAAACTGTCCCATAGAACAAGGAAACAACAGACAGGTGAGACCCACAGGTGGAAAAGGCTTTATGCTTTCCTTCTGATGATGGAATTCTCAAGACAGAGGACACAATGTGAACATAAGAGAAAATGATTCCAGAGAGAGGAAAGCCACCAAATATGCAAGCTTCAACATATATCAAGATGTTATCAATGAGTGTATCAGAACAGGCCAGTTTGATGATCTGAGGCAGCTCACAAAAGAAGTTGGGAATCTCCAGGTCTGTACAAAAGGACAGTCTGAGGATCATCAGAGTGTTAAGCAGGGCATCACCAGTGCTGATGGACAGAGATGTCAGGACCAGAAGGACACAGAACCAGGGGTTCATGATGGTTGTATAACTCAGGGGGTAGCAAATGGCTACATAGCGGTCATAGGCCATCACTGCAAGGAGAAAATTTTCTAACACAGCAAAAATTATGACAAAGCAGACCTGGGAGAGGCAGCCTGTGTAAGTGATGCTCTGGTCCTGTGTTTGGATGCTTAACAGCATTTTTGGGATGGTGCTTGTACTGAAGCAGATGTCATTGAAGGAGAGAATGCAGAGGAAGAAGTACATGGGGGTGTGGAGGTGGGAGTAAGAGCAGATGACCAGGATGATGAGCAGGTTCCCCAGGATGGTGAGCAGGTACATAGACAGGAACAGGCTGAAGATGAGCGGCTGCAGTGCTGGGTCATCTGTGAGTCCCAGGAGAAGGAAGTCTGAAACAGCTGTTTGGTTTCTTTTTTCCATGGTGTTGAAGATTCTGGTGGAAAAGTTGGAGATAAAAACAAAATAAAATGTTTGGATAGCTGCAGCCGATTTAGAGTTAATGACAGAAATGCAGAGAAACTCTAGGTGATGGAACCATGGTCTGTGCTTCAGGAAGACCACCAGATGGCTCAGATGTATGCTGAGTATTGAGAACCTCTCTTGTGGCTGGTAGTGGAATGAAGTGAATGTTCAGACTTTTCCTCTGCTACTTTCTTCCTCAGTCCTTCACTTACACCCATTTTGCCTCTACTCTCTTTATATAAAACCTTTTAACTGAAGAGCAACTATTTCATGTGCTATGCTAAGTGCTTTGATAGAAACAAGCTCAAAGACAAACTATTGAACTAGACCCCTCCTCTGCCTTTAAAAATGTTCTGAGTGGTTTTGAATCTCTGCCTAATGTGATGGTCCCCTACCCTTGGTTTGCTTCAGAATCACTAAGAAGTCTTTTCAAAGTGCAGATGTGTTAGTTCCTATGATCACCCCCCTTTACTCAGGACACCAAGGTAAGGTGAAGTTGTATCATGGATGTGAGTTCTGCAGTCAGTGCTTTGTCCAAACTGGGTTTGACCTCTGATTTTCTCAGTGCTGAGTTCATTCTGGATCAACGTTTTTCAATATCTCTAGATAGTACAGATCTAGCCCTCTTAAATGATCACTCAGATCTCCTAATGCCCCTTTGTAATAGTAGTATTTTCATCCTCACCAAAGCTTCTAGTCTTTCCCTGACCTTCAGTGCATCCCTCTCAGTCAGCTGCAGTGCTGCATGCTTGTGACCCTAGCTACTTGGCAGGCTAGGGCACGAGGATTGCAGCTTGGAGGCACAGAGGATCCAGTCTCAAAAACTCATATTTCTCAAATATATTTTAAAAAGTTATTCATCTCTTCTCATGAAATTTCTTTAGCAGATAGACTGCATCCAACACAAAAGACCTGAGAAACATCAGGGTGCTTCCTCCTTGCTTTAAGATGATAAGACCTGGCTATGGAAATGCCATAGACCTGGCTATGGAAATCCTGTAGAGCAGTGCAGTCTGTGGGAAGCTGTCAACTCTGTATGTGGTGTTCTCTCTCATCCTTGGGGAGTTTTTCCCTTAAGATGACAGGTGGCATTATTGATTTTTAAAGAAAAAAATTGGCTAAATAAGAGGAAAAAAATGAAATGTGTAGACATGAAAGAAAACATGAAAATAGAAACATTTTTCTGGTCATCATGAAATGTAAACTTAGAAGAAACACATGATAATTAGGGTAACACAGGAGCTTTCCTGTAGGACAGTGGTCTTTGTCCAGAATGAAAAACAGAAGGTACTGCGACAGATTTACCTTTGGAGGGGTATTGGCATCAAGCAATCTTACTTTGATCCAGACTCAACCACATGCTTTGTGAGTGGAAAAAAATATTCAGTTCAAGAGAAGTCTGTATGTTCTATTTCTATAGTTGGAACTACATGATTAATGATTTAACTAACATGATTGGGGTTTTCATTTGGTAATGTATACATAGATCCAACCATCACATTGGAGACTTTGAATCTGTATGGATTTTATTCAATTGCACTTCAATGAACCTGCAAAGATCTTGGGGGATATTTCATGTTGAGGAATTTATAATACAAAGGCACCTGGCACAGTGCAAGTATAGGGGACCCTAATATTTGTCTCTTTTTTACTTTCATGTATTATTACAGGTAGGAAAGGATGTGTCTGGGCAATTGAGGAAAGACAAAAGAGAACTTCCTAGTGTGATAAATGCAAATATATGGGTAGTGTTTTGTTTGCTGAAATGACCACTGGAAATGATGGGTCATGTAGAAAAATAACAAGGAAACCATTGGGAATTAAAAAAAAATTAGTGAGGTATATTTTAAAATATCAGAATAATAGAACTCAATAAGAAATGAATTCAATGGATACATGACACATGCAAAGCATTAAATATGGGACTTTATTTACCTGGATGGATTCAAGAAGACTGGTGTTCAACATCAGCTGGATATTGAAGATAGAAGTTGTGTCTTCAGGAATTGCAGGCAGACTTAATGAGTCAGTATGTCCTAGTCAGGAGGCTCATCTCCTGGGGGAGGCCCAGGAGCTGCTTCCTGACTGGGGCAGGAGTGCTGAGAGAGGTGGTCTCAGACTGACTCTTGCAGTCTCTGTGTCCCTGGCCTCAATATCCAAAGCTTCTCATTAGAACAGCTATTGTACTGACGTTCTTATCCCAAGAGTGCATGTCCTTGAAGACCAAGTCTGCAGAAGTGAGGGATTAAGAGCAGCTGATTCCTGACCCTCGAGGCCATGTTTGCACCACTCTTTCTGCTCAGTTGCTTTGGCTGGGACTTGCTCACTTATCTACTACACTTCTGCTAAATTTCAGTGTTCCTTTTAAGTTCAAAGCAAAGTCATCACTTTTTATCTAACGATGTTAGGAAGACTGATTCAATTTTAAACATGAAGCTATGTTCTCTATATGTGGGCACAAAAAATACATTTAAAAATATTACCTGAAGCTGGTAGTCAGCTTTCTGTTGCTGGAACACATAGCTGAGAGGTTTATTTTGGCTGATGACTTCAGAGGTGTTGTTTCATGCTTACTTGGCCTGTTGCTTTCAGCCAGTGACAGTGGTACAGCTTGGAGAGAGAGCATAGCAGAGTTTCACTCATGTCAGTCAGAACATGAAATCAGGGAAAGGGAAGGAATGGAATCCCAATGTCCCCTTCAAGGACAGTTGCCTGGTGACCCAGCTTCCTTTCACTGCTTTAATGACCACAGCATCCTCACAGCTATTATAATACTTATGGGCTTTTTGCAATGATGAGAAATGGACCGACCAAGTCAGCCAGCATGGTGCTGGATATCTGGGGATCTCATGGTGAAATTTCCTTTTGGGAATTTGTGTGTCCTGCCTAGGAGAGAATTGGCTACTGGAGCAAAGAGAAATGGGAAGAGAATGACAAAAGGACTATAGGATTATCACTGCAAGTTATGGGCAGCAGATTTTTTGGGATAAAAAATAAGCACTGGCATCTCTGCAAGTGTTGAAAATCTACAGGAAAAAAACAATTACATAAATTATATTTTTGAGACACTTTAAAATATTTAACAAAACTTCTCAAGTACTCTATGTCTGTTATGGATTGCTCAAGCATAGAGAAGAGCAGAAAATAATACTGACTGGCTGGGTACCCACCAAATTACTACATTTACAGCTTCATCATCTTCACTTTAAGCATTGCCATTGATATCAATAATAGATACAGACTTGCAGTCTTTTATTTTTTTACCATTTTCTTCTTCCCTATCCACAGTGGACCAAGGCATTACCTTGGTGCACATGATTTCCCCATGACTTTTGAGGGCTTCATATGATTCTTCCTAAAATAATTGCATATGTCATATTTAAACTATATATAAACAGTATCAACCTGTTTATTTTATTTTATTGTAGATTTTTTACATAGTGTATATTTTACCTTGATTGCTTTCTTTACTTCATTAATATTAACTACCAAAGACTGTTACACAGTGCTATTGATTTATCCATTTTCTCTCTGATGCATATTATGGTGTTTGCCATTTCCCATTTATACACAAATGGGTGCATATACTCTAAGAAAACTTGTACACAGAAATCTGTCACATTGATCTAGCATCAGAGAAGTTAAGGAGAGAGGTGATGGGAAGTGTGTAACTGTGCCTTCAAAAATATACATATATAACATAAAGATACATGAAGCTGAGGTATAGAACCTCAAATTGGTTAAAGTGGAAAACAATAAATGATCCTATCTTAAAAATCATTTTTTACCATCTCTGTGCTGTATATTTAATTTAAAATATTCTGTATTTTCATAAAGAGGAACTGTTAAGACAAGGAAGGAAGCCTCCTGAGTCATCCTGGGCCTGTGCTTCCTTCCCCAGTTTCTTCATTGTCAGCACACAGAGGGGCCACTGAATTTGTGTAGGGAGGTATGGGGAGGAAAGAAGAAGGGATGCCAACTAAAACCAGTTCCCTCTACCACCACAATTAAATAATTCTGTCTGAGATGAGAGAGGCAGAATTCATGCTCAAGAACAAAAAGGTCACTGCCCTTATGGAGACAGAGTAGACTAGCCGATTAGAGTTTCACTGAGTAATTTTATGATGGAGCCAAAGAAGCTGTCTCAATGATAAAACTGGGAAGGGGCCCTATGGGGGACTCAGTGTTCACCATCTTCCACATGTAGTTTCCTCCCAGTTTCACCAGGATGAAACTGTATTGGACTCCTGCCTCATTTCCAAAGCCTCCTCTAAGAGACTGTGGGTTAGCTAGCAGGTTTCATTGTGGGAAGATGTCCGTCATCCTTCCTGGATGTTGGGTGGACACAGAAGATCTGTCCTCTCAAGGGCAAAGGGACAGTGCAGCCTTGAGCTCTGTGTTGCAGACATAATCTCTGAGGGACACTCAGCTGTTGCTTCCTGACTGGTCATGCACAGAGTATCTGTAATTCCTGTGAACCTGGGGCCTCAATTTCCAAACTCCATATCAGGCAATGTTGCTACTGTTATTTGGATCCCAAGGAAATGCCAATCCCTCAGGGCCAGTGATCTAGAAGGGAAATTCAGGATGACTGATTCCTTGCTTTGCCAAGCCAAGAGACACATCCACCTCTTGCTTCCTGTCCATTGGCTTCTATTTCATATACCTCACACACATCCATGCCCCCTTCTCCAACTCGATTTCAGAGATCAGTTTTAGATACAAGCAAAGGTATATCTGAAGCCTGTGGCTATCTTGGGGTACACAGGAATAGTCTTACTTATTGGTATACAAATATATTTACATATATAGCTAAGGTTGTAAAAATGCCAACACTCAGAGGAATTTCTCCATATAAGTTACTGAATATCTCCTGAGAATTAATCTTCATTCTGTGTATCTAGTGCAGCAGATTCTAATGTACTATCTGTAGTCAGTCCTGACAGTGATCCATAGAGACGTGCATTTTCCCTGTTTAGAGTTTCATAACCACATTTTCATATTTCTTTTTTTTTTAAATTTAGGTCATTGTATACAAATGGAGTACAACTATCATATTTCTGGTTGTACACAAAGTAGAATCATACAATTTGCATATTAATACATATACATAAGGTATAGATGTTTGTCTCATTCTATTATCTTTCCTTCCCCACACCCTCCCCACTCCTCATTTTCTTCTATACAATCCATCCCTTCTCTATTCTTCCCATGCCTCCCCCAACCCCTGCTATGTGTCATCAACCACTTATAAGAGAGATCATTTGGCCTTTGGTTTTTTGGGATTGGCTTATTTCACTTAACAATATCTTCTCCAATTCCATCCATTTACCTGCAAATGTCATAATTTTCTTATTCTTATGGCTGAATAATATTCCATTGTATATACATTCCACAGTGTCTTTATCCATTCATCTACTGAATGGCATCTAGTTTGGTTCCACAGTGTAACTATAGTGAATTGAGCAGCTATAAACATTGATGTGGTTGCATCCCTGTAGTATGCTGATTTTAAGTCCTTTGGGTATAGGCCAAGGAGAGGAATAGCTGGGTCAAATGGTGTCTCCATTCCAAGTTTTCTAAGGAATCTCCACACTGCTTTCCAGAGTGGCTGCAACAATTTGCAACCCCACCAGCAATGTATGAGTGTACCTTTTTCCCCACATCCTCGCCAACACCTATTGTTTCTTGTATTCTTGATAATAGACATACTAATTCGGGTGAGATGATGTCTTAGGGTAGTTTTGATTTGCACTTCTGTTATTACTAGAGAAAAACTTTACCCCAAGAATACTTTTTCATATTTCAACACAATAGTATTGGAAAAAATTGTTCTACACATCAGGAGATCATGCTTTTACCACATGACTTGATTTTTAATGTAGTTATGAGAAATTATGACAAACTGGCCAGGCAGTTCTATGTTATTTTATCCATCCTACCAGTCCACATAATGAGTTTTCAATCATAATGAGTGAAGACAGTACCGTGTGCTAGTACTTAGCTATAATTTTTATCTTAAATGAATTCAGTATTATCTTGCATATAGATATATTTCACTGCACACTAAACCTTTCTAGAATTTTTTTCAATAGTGTTTTATATGTATGTATATACGTATCTGTATATATATGTATAATCTCACAAAAATTGAGTCAAAATGTCATCGTCATGTCAGCTTACACAGCCTTAACCCCATTGATACCAAATGCATGAAAGGACAAATGTAAAAGTTACTTTTATAAAGCAAGATTCATTTTCCTGCATACCACAAATTAACTATAACATAAAGGGTGCTTGGGTTAAAGCTGTGGTACTAAAAAGATTTATATTCATTGGAAGAAATTACCACATCCAGGCAATAAAGGCTAAAAAAAAGTAGAAGAGATTTGCTGCTTAAATGGAAATTCAAGGCTTCAAGGTTGCTTCAAGGTTAGGAAGTGTGGATTAACAGAGGTGATACACACTGCCTGAACTCACCTATGTAGACTTAGAAGAGCTGAAGTTGTCAGAAAAGCCACCCAGAAATAATGGAGCCAAGCTTGTGCTGGCTTCTTGGCTGAATTGATGGTATGAATGAAATTGTTAACATCACAAACAGAATTTATTAAAATTACTTCTGAGTGGCAAACTAAATAGTGAATGCAGAAGGTAACTGGAAATCTGAAAGACACCATGTTAAATCCAAGCATTGGTAGGCATCTACTATACACATGTAAAAACAGATATGTACCTGAAGAATAAGGTTGCAATATGTACAAACAAAAATGGCTGCAATTACAATTATAAAAGGAATATTAGGTATTAATTAAAAGTTGGATAAGAAGTTCAGTGGGAAAATAATAAACATATTTTTTTCATAAGAAAGAAACATGACCTATTCCATGTAAAGTGACTCTGAACTTCATCAAAAGAGAAAAGGAAATTAATTTTTATGTTTCATACCCATTAGATTGTCAGGTAAAGGGGCAAAGTTGTGGGTAATGTGGAACACCAGAAATATCTGCTGGTAAGGTAAAATGGTTCAACCAGTTTAGACCTGCCTAAAAGTAAATAGGAACTCTTGTGTCACCAAAAATTCCATACCCATTATATAACTCCCTTTCCTTCAGAACACAGACAGGAGAATATTTAAACAGCTTGATTCACAGTAGAAAAAAAAATAAATTTAGGAAAGCAACCCAAACTTCCGCAACACAAGAAGTGCTTCTTCTTTACAATGTCACAATACATTAAATACTTGATAAATATAATATGGCGGTTGTGAAAAATAGGATGAGAGTTCCAGTACACATGGAATTCATTTGAACCTTAACAAAGTCAAAGAGAAGCACATTTATGTGATAAATTATACCAGGAGATCTACAGGGGTGAAAAATGCACTGTGGAAATGTCATTGTATAGAGCAATAGTGACTAAATCCTGGCAATCCAGTCCTGGCTGCATCCATGCAGTTCCCTCATGTCCTCTCCACTTCTGTCTTAAAAGAAAGCTTGTGATTACACTTAATGCCCTCCCAGATAATACAGGAGAAACTCCTTCTCATCAAATCCTCTTTTCTCAAACAAGAAATGTTCACTGAATTATCATATAATTAATGATGAATTATTAGGACAGAATCTGAACATATTTTGAGGACCAACATTCAATTCACTGCAAAGACGCAGTATGGTTGGTCCATGGAAATGTTAATCATCAATTGATCAAAGGAAGAGCATTCAGTTTGACTTTTCAAGAATCAGGATCAGGTGCAACACCTGAATTTCCTGCTATCACCTGTAGACTTGAAAGAGAACTAAGCCTAGGAAAAGATCACATTTTGCAGGAGTGATGGAAGTCATACATTCTTTGAGTACATTCCATACCTCAGAAATCTCTGTAAGGAAAGATAACTTTCTTTATCATCAGAGCATACTAATGTTAGACTTCCCTCCTTGGATCGGGACTGAAGGAAACTTCATTGGTGGGTTTCAACTCTTTCACAATGATCTCAAACGACAGAGGTCATCTAATTTTTCTGAGTTTGTAGAAGATGATAATCAATATACTATTTTTGCCTCAGAAGGTAACAGTTGAAGAGGTCTCAGAATTGTTTTGTAGGCTGGGAATGGCCACCTCTTTGCCTCACAATAGGACTAAAACTAGGAGTTAATGCCCACCACCCCAAGCACATGATCACAAGGCATCTCTTCTCTAGATGGGACCACAGCTCTGCTTCAGTATTTACCTGCCTCTTCTCCTCCAACTTGCCTTTTTCTAAGAGGGCAATAATACAATATCTGCTAAAACTAGAACCCCTTCTGCAGGTGCTCTTTCTGTGAGAGCTGAACAACATCTTCTGTGAAAGAAGTTATGTGTAGATAATTAAAATTGTGCATCCAATTTCACAAAATGAGACAAAGACAAAAGCCAGGGTTCAAGTCAAGTTAAAACGTAGCTGGTTATTATGTTACCTTATAAATTAAAAAAAACTCAGACCTTCTGGTTATCAAGAACCTTGTCATGTGACTTCTTTTCCAAACCAACACATGGCATATCACAAAAGAGAAACAATCTTTCTGATGAGCATCTTCAAGGCTTCCTTCATGTCCTTGTTCCTCTTACTGTAGATAAAGGGGTTTGACATTTGAGGGACCAGAGTGTACATCAGTGAAGCCACTGCAGTCTTCCAGGGGGGTCAGTCACAGCAGAGCAAATGTACAACCCCAAACTTGTCCCATAGAACAAGGAGACCACAGACAGGTGAGACCCACAGGTGGAAAAGATGTTCTGATGATGCCATTCTCAAGACAGAGGACACAAGGTGACTATAAGAGAAAATTGTCCCAAAGGTTGGAAAGCCAATTAATACACAAGAAAAAAACTGTATCAGGGTGTTTTTAATGAGGGTTTCAGAACAAGCCAGCTTGATGACCCAAGGAAGATCACAGAAGAAGTGGGGAACCTCCAGATCTGTGCAGAAGGACAGACGCAGCACCATCAGACTGTGCAGCAGGCCATCAACAATGCTGATGGATAGAGAGAACAGAACCAGCAGGACACACAGACAGGGCTTCATGATGACTATGTACCTCAGGAAATGACAAATGGCCTCGTAGCAGTCATAGGCCATCACTTCAAGGACACAATTTTCCATGTCAACAAAAACTAAGTCAATGCAGAGCTGTGGTAAGGCTACACATCATGGTGGGATCATCTGGTAAAGCAGAGGTGCTCATGCCTCATGGGTAGGAGGTCATATAGGAAAAAGGTGTAGCATCCTACTATCCCCTTCAAGAGCACACCTAAGGGACCCAACTTCTTCCAACTGGAGTCCACCTCTTAGTGTTCCTGACACCTATAATGCATCAGAGTCTGGGGACCAAGCCTTTATTACATGGGCCATGGATCACATTTCAAATCTAAATTAAGCAGCTGGTGACTCTGAGGTGATCAGTCCTAGGAAATGTCTACCTGTGTAGAACACAATGAAGCCCTGATCCCTGACACTTTCCATTCCCCACATCTGGAGACTTTGCAATGAAGAGTAATTTTCTTCATGGTCTGACTTTTGGAGAATGAGAGTTTCATTTTCTTATGACAACACAAGTTAAACTCACAGATAAAGTAAAAAATCTCAACTATTTCAAAACATTGATATAATGTGTCAGTTGTATAATGAAACTGAGTGGGGAGGCTGGTACCACTACATCAGAAGGACACAGATTTCCAGGGTAAGCCTCAGTTGTTATTTAATAGAGTATGAAACGTCAGTTCTTTGCCACACTGTAGGTCAACATGTGAGATGAGGCCCACCCAGCCCTGACTATGAGCTCATGCAAAAGCTAGTCTGCAGATATTAACACAGCCTTCCTTAAACCCACCCCTGCCCCACCCAGCTACTCCAGCATTCTTTTCTCTGAGACTGATCCTCAGTAATTGCTAACATTGAACCACAGACTTGGACTTGGCTTCTATGAAGTCACAGACAGAAAATGGAACCTTGAGGTGGAAATCATTTGACAAAGTCATATATGTGGACAAAATCAGTCAGGTTAAAAGTGCAAGTTGAAATGAACTTACGCATCGCATTATCTAGTCATTGTGGAAGAATGCAGTAGCAGAAGCATCAGGCAATCTGGCTCACCAGTATTCCTGCCACTTAAACACATCCTAGACTCCTAAGATGAAAGTCAATGACAAAGTCACAGCAAAGGTATCCCAGCAAGGAGATTCCTCAGGGCTCCCTTCATTTCCCTGTTCCTCAAGCTGTAGATGAAGGGGTTCAGCATTTGAGGAACCACACTGTACATCATTGAAGCCACAACATTCTTAATGGGAGAGTCAGTAACTGCAGAGCTTAGGTAAACTCCAAAGCCTGTCCCATAGAGTAAGGACACAACTGAGAGGTGAGACCCACAGGTGGAAAAAGTTCTAGACCTTCCACCCCCAGATGGCGTTCTCAAGATAGAGGTGACAATTTGAGTATAAGATAAAATAATTCCTGAGAGAGGGACACCAAAAAGTAAGTCACCCACTAGATATATCAGGAGGTTACTGACCAGAGTATCAGAACAGGAGAGATCAATGACTTCAACGAGTTAACAGAAGAAATGGGGGATCTCCAAGGCTGTGCAGAAGGACAGCTGCAGTACAATCAGGGTGTGAAGTAGCCCATGGACCATGCTAATGATCAGGGAGACCAGAACCAGCAGGACACAGAGGCAGGGGTTCATGATGACCATGTACATCAGGGGGTGACAAATAGCCACATAGCGGTCATAGGCCATCACTGCAAGCACACAGTTTTCTAAACCAACAAAAATCAAGAAAAAGAAGACCTGGGACAGGCAGCCTGTGTAACTGATGCTCTGATCCTGTGCTTGGATGCTCACCAGCATCTTAGGGATGGTGGTTGTACCCATACAGATATCAGCCAAGGACAGGACAGAGATGAAGAAGTACATGGGGGTGTGGAGGTGGGAGTCAGAGCAGACAGCCAGGATGATGAGCAGGTTTCCCAGGATGGTGACCAGTTACATGGGCAGGAAGAGGCTGAAGATGAGGGGCTGCAGTGCTGGATCCTCTGTCAGTCTCAGGAGAAGGAATTCCAAAACAACTGTTTGGTTTGTGGGTTCCATGTTGTGTCTGAATCTTATGGAAAAGAAGAGTGAGAATAAAATGAATAGTTTCTGGATGAGCAGAAATGGTATAACATGGTGAATGATAGAAGTCATAGAATTGATAGAAATGGAGATTCTTAATGCCACTCTGGAGACTATGTTTGAAAAGATCTGGGAATGAGGGGCAGCAGTTTTTGTTTAATCATATAGTGTAGAAGAATTTGATATTTCTATGTTTGTTTTAAACAGGGTCTTAAATGGAAAGAAAAATTCTGATTTACATTGTGAATGTATGTGGATATTCAGATCCTTCCTCTGTTCTCTTTCTGCCTCCATTCCTCTTCCATCTTCTCCTTTAATACCTACATTCATAAGGAAACGCCAATACTTTTTCACACATGTGCCAAGTTTGAATACTGTTACAAACAATAATACATGGCTGTCCCTTCAGAATTAGTCCATGTATTGAATCAAAAAAAGGATGAGGACAGACATATCAAATCTATCTTCTAGAGCCATGGTCCCTAACTTGAGCATGCCTAAGAATCATCCAAACAGCTCACCAAATTACAGGTGAGGTAGTTCATGCTTCAGTCCCAGGGACCTGTGAGGACATGTACAAAGTACATAGTGTTTGGCAAGGACTGGCTCAGAGTTCAAGTAGTCTGTTTGTTTAGGTGACTCTCTTAATTAGTCCCTCATGTGCCAGTGGACAGTACAGGATTAGCTTTCCAAACTGCCCACTCAGGTCTCATAAATTGTCTTTAGAATTATAGTTATTTCTTGTTGAAAAAAAGTCCAGGCATCCTTCCTTCCTAGGTCTGTCCTCTTGTTCACATTGTTAATTCTAACAGGTGGAGGATGCCCATCCAGGTGGACATGAGCAAAAATGAGAAAATATTGCCTCTAAACTTGGAGCTCTTAAGACTCTCCACTGGAAATGCAAGCAGTGTGATTTAGAAATTAATTCTATGAGAAGCTGAGCATGTTGATGACATTCTCTACCTCATCCTACGGGAGCTTCTTCCCTTAAGGAGCTACATAATGAATCAGTATCTAAAATAAGCAAGCAAACAAAGATAGCTAAATGAGAGAATTAAATTCATAAGCTCCAATGAAAATAGACAGAGTATAAACATTTTCTTGCTCTTCAAAATACAGAGACTTACAACATAACAGACTTGGAGGATCAGGCATCCTAATAGGAGTGTCCCTGATGAGCCACAGTCTCCCTGTTCTGGGAAGGGAAAAGCAGCTGTTCCAGCAACAGTTTACTGGTGTAATGTCAAACTCACACTCAGAATTGGTTCCTGCAGTGCTCTGTGAGTGGGGAAAAGTCTTGAACTGGATGAGGATCTGGCTGTCCTCATTTGTGTGATGGGAACTGCTTCATGGATGTGCTCATTAGCTGCAGTGTAGTCGTCATTGATAGTATATATTTCTCCAACCATAACCTCGCACACCTTAAATCTTTATATTTATATTTGTAAGAATTATATGTCAAATAAGCTGGGGGCTAAAAAACTCATGCATGTCTCAAGAATGAGAAAGGAACAGAGAAAAAACTTCCAGCACAGTGCTGGGCAGGTGGGACTCTCATCCTGACATCTCCATTCCTGTGTGTGTGTGTGTGTGTGTGTGTGTGCACGCATGCAAATATGTGCACATAAATTCCATAAGTATCATAAAATGGGGGCTTTTACCAATTGGAAGAAATTGATGAGTTGGAGTATTTGAGGAAGGAAAACAAGAAAACAAGAAATCTTTAACATAGTGAATGTTAGTTTGAGTAAAGTGTTTATGTGCTGATGCTCTCTCTGGGAATCTTATGTATAAAGGTAAGGAAAGAAACAATGATGATACCCATATTCATTTGGCATGGATACATTATAACAGATATTGTAATGAAATGAATTAAACAATAAGGATTTAGACTCAAGCATGGGTCAAAAGTTATAAATTTGACTTAGAGCCTTACCTGGTGGACATGCCCATATTCAGATGGCATTCTTCAGGAAGGGAGGAAGATGAATGGGGAAGTGGGGAGCAAGGTGGTGAAACAGTTTGCTTCATATTTTATTACTTCATTTATTAAAAGACCTGAAATGATAGAGCATATTATTAACATTGGATTTTTGTGGAAAAAGGAAATGAGTGGCCTTGTTTATGGTATTGTTTATTGAACTTTCTCTGCTATTGCAGTTCAATATATTTGGCAGCTCCAGAAGGTGAAATGTGAGGAGAAGAATTCTTCTTGGTGAGCCCCTCTGTATCAACACCTCAGACCCCAGAGCCCTCACAGCTCGACTGGAAGATTAAAACAAAGGCTCTCTGTACATTGAAGGATCAAGAACCACCGAGAAAATAAAGGATAAGCAGATTGCTAGGGGCTGAATTTTGTATCCTTAAAATTCAAATATAGAAAACTTAATCCCAATTTAGAGAAGATGTGACTGTATTTGGAGATCATTCATTGAAAAGAGAAGTTAACATGAGGTAATCATGGTGGCCCTACAAAACCATATATGACTGGTGTACTCCTAATAAATTAGGACCTAGACACATACCATGGGAATTCCTCATGAAGACACAGGGAGAAGACAGCCAGCCATGAGGTGAGGAGAGGGACCTCAGGAGGAACCAACCCTATTGACACCCTGAACTTCACACTTATAATTTCCACAATTGTGAGAAAATATATCTCTCGTTCATCCCCCCAATCTGTGGCATTTTCTTATGGTGGTCCTAGCACACTGCTACAACAACAAAGCCCACTGAGCACACCAAAAATAGTTTTTAAAGAACCATCATATTAGGGAAAGAACAGATTTCACTTTGGAGGAAAATGGTCCCTGCAGCTGTGCAGAGAGAGCAGGTGCCCAGCAGAATGGGAGCTGCAAGAATCTTGGTGAAAATGTGATGAGAATGTGTCAGAAGGTGGAGTCAGGCAGCAGTGTCAGAACCTGCTTCTCCTCATCTCTGTCTGAACTTTCCTCACTGCTTCTCTAGGAGGAAACTGGAGCAGAAGACCTGCCCTCATGTCCACATCAGGAACTAAGGGGCATGGAGCTCTCTGGCTGGCTTCCCTGAGAATGACTCAGCACCTCGCCTGGATGTGGAGAAAGAAAAGTGTTCTCAGGATGGAAGACACACTCTGAGCCTGTGAACTCCAGCTCAGGAAGGACCATCTCTGGGAAAGGACACAGCTGCTGCTTCCTGGTTTCCTGGGCTTCTGAGTGAGGTTATCACTAGCTGACACCTACAGTCTCTGGTCCCTCAGGACTCAGTACCCACAGCTTCTCATTATACCAGAAAGGTTACTGACATCCTGATCCCAGGAGTGCATGTCCTTAAAGATCAAATCTGTAGAACAGAGGAAATCAGAATTGCTGATATCCTGACCCACAAGGCCAGGCTTACATCATGCAGTATTTCCTGTTGTTTCTGCTCACCTCCATTTCACATGAACACCAAACATATTGAATTCCCTGATGAATACCCACCTTCCATTTTACATGTGTGCATCCATTTCATCTTCTCAGAAAGCCTAATTTAATTTTAGGTGTGCTAATGCAACTTACATATACATAGGCACACATAGTAGAATTGTAAATAGAGCTACTACGTTGCAAAATTGCATACAAAGATGTCACTTCTTAAGAGTATTAATGCTTCTTGAACCTTAACTTTCGTTACATTTATTTTGTAGAGAAGATTCTAATATATTTTCATTGAATACTTTTGGGTGAGTTAAGAAGAACTCTTGTTTCTGAATTATAATTTATAAATACTTTTCTAATTCTGTGTCAATATTTTCAGTGAATAGTTTTGTTCACCTTATGGAACCGTAAGCTGAAAGTGTGGTTCTACATATTTAATTCAGGTGACAATTCATTCAAAAGATCACTACAAAGCCAGGTAGTATACAATTGGTGTATTAGGTCACCATGAGCTGGATGCCCAATTCAGACAAGATTAAATACACGGGAGGAATAAACCAAAGTATCCTGCCTCCTAAAAACTTATTTAAATGATTTCAGAAAATAAAATCCATCAAGGAATGAAAAGGGATAATGCATTCTTTCAAGTTTGGTTTTGCTCCAGGAATGCAAGTTTGGTTCATTGTCTACAGAATCACAACATCACCCTGAGTCCTTGTCAGGTCTGCTCAAAGGCCAGCCTCTCAATGAGGCTTCCCCTAACCTGACACTGTACAAAAAGTACAGTATTTAACATGTTATTACCCTGCATCCTGATGCATCATTCAGCATCTAGCAGACTATAGTTTTCTTCAGCTATTGGGGAAGGAGATTGACATGATTATGCACAGGTATATTAGGGTGTGTACATGGGTTCTCACCTGTGGAAGTAACAGGATGCAAACAAGATTAGGACAGGGATAAACCAGGGAAATCATGTCATTGCTGGTAAATGGATAGAACCATAGACTATAATGCTAAGTGATGTAAGCCAGACTCACAAAGTCAAGGTCAAATGTTTTCTCCAACATGCAGAAGCTGGTCTAAATATGGGGGAGGGTGGTTTGAGAATGAGAGAGAGAGAGAGAGAGAGAGAGAGAGAGAGAGAGAGAGAGGAAGAACACAAATGGATGGGGGGAGAGAGTGCCTTCAAAATGAAAGTCAGTTCAGTGGAATAGAAGAAGAGGATTGAGGGGAGGGAGAAGACACAGGATAACCGGAAAACAGTGGGATGAACCTCACCTAACCCTCCAATGTACACGTATGAGCATACAACAGTGAATCTCACCATTATGTATACCATAAGGTACTTATTTTTGAAAATGTAAATAGATAGAAAGATCAGAGTAGAGGAAAGGGAAAGGGGGAGGGAGGAGTGGAAGGGAAAGAGTAAGTATGGGGGATGTAATTGAAGCAAACTGTACTCTATAAATTTATCATGTCAAAATAAATCCTAATGTTACATATAGCTATTATGACCCAATAGTATTCTTAAAAAAAACTCTATACAATAAAAATGCTGTAATAATAATAATAAAAATAATAATAACAAAAATAATTATAAATGTATATACTGAACTGTGACACCCTCTCAAAGTCAGTGTCCACTAGAATTACAGAGATGGGAGGTACCTTCTGAATTTTCCCAAGTTGTGCAAGTGGACAAGGTCTTTAAATGCTGCATTGAGTAGTCACTGGTTGCAGAGAGGGGAAGGGACATGAACTT
The DNA here is from genome assembly GCA_020662805.1 of Glaucomys volans. Lineage (NCBI taxonomy): Eukaryota > Metazoa > Chordata > Mammalia > Rodentia > Sciuridae > Glaucomys > Glaucomys volans. Next base: position 641 of record JAJEJO010048638.1, on the reverse strand, counting down.
GAGTCAGTCTCTCCCTTCTGCTGAAGCAGCCCAAGAATGGTACCTACAATGAATGGCTGTCAGCCAGCTGCATCCTCAGAGTGGGGTAGTAACCCCACCCTCCCTGATGGCTCATCCAGGTGCACATCAGAGTCCTTGCCACCTGACAGCTGTTTCCTTGGTGGACAAATGCTCCTTGAGAACAAGGATTTGTACCAATTTGTGTTATATCCTCAGTGTCCAGAATAGGGCCTGGCTATACTGTGCTTTTTATTGGTTTTGATGATTGAATAAATAATTAAAAGAACTTCTAGGAAAATAATTATGATTACCTCTGGAATTCAAACACCACATCACAGTATCCTCCACACTTATCTCTCTGGTGAACTGATTTTTCTCTATTTGTGGGTAAGTGCATTTATCAATCAGCTGGAGCTGCTTTCACACAATATCATGGACTAGGCCTGTTAAACCATAGGCATTTATTATCACGGGTGTGGAAAACCCATGAGAACTACCAGAATGAGGAAGCTTGCCCACTTGTATTCATTAAACCCATCCCCAAATCAAAACATTTTGCATTTCTACCACTAGACAAGAGAGTATTCAATCACCTCTAGTCACAGTCACAGAAAAATAACCACCTAAATCTCATCATTATC
>JAJEJO010048637.1:0-17677 GCA_020662805.1 Glaucomys volans | reverse complement strand
AAAAAGCAGCAGCTCTTTGGAATTTATGAAAGTAACTCAAGAGTCAGTGAAACATACAAAGGTTTAAAAAAAAAAAGAGCAATCTACTCCAACCTCACGAATCTTGCCCCTGCCAGAGTCCGCACCCCTCCCCCGCCCCAGCAGGGGGAATTCAAGGTTATCAGCCTGGGAAGTGCCCTCTGCAGCTTTCTCATGTTCACACCATGAGAAAACATGCATACACATGGGGCTGGTTTGCTTCCACAGAAATGGATACCCTATTTAGAAAGTCTGGATGTCACCTCTAGGGGTCTGCATATTTTCCTGAGGCCCTACCAGAGGGCTCTGTGTCCCATCCTCTTCTTTTGGAATTGCTGATAGAGCACCACACACAGCAATAGCCAGATGGCTAACGTCATTCACTTGGTGAGACTGTGCTAAGTGCTGTGAATTTGGGCTCTGTCTGCCCCGGGAACATGTCCTTAAGTGGGGGGTGACGATGGGCCGTGTGGGGGAAGACCTATCACTCCTCCCATCTGAGTTGGTGCAGATGAGTTCCCTGATAAGGGCAGGTGACTTAGACCAGTGTCATGACCCGCTGACGAAATGCCTGGGACCAATGGGACGTGGGGGATGACCTTTCCCAGGGAAGGAGGGACCTCGTGGAGCAGGTGGTATTTGAGCTGGGTGGGGGACAATGGCAGGAGAGGGCATGTGCTTTGGTGCCTGACACATAGAACGGGGCCCATTGCTGACTGCAGGGCCTGCCTGCCTGGGCTCCCTGGGACCCGTGCCGGCACCCCCCTTAGTACTCACAGTCAGGGAGTCTCCCAGGGCAGCCACCACCTTGATGTCTGCTGGACGGAGCTCGTGGACTAGGGAAAGAAGAGAGATGGTTGCAGTGGGAGTGGGGCATCTGCTCTTCAAAGTATGAACTTGGCCAGGGACCGTGGCTCTGCCCTAGTCCCACAGGTTGCAGTGGCACTTATTTCCAGCCTAAAGCTTTAGCAATTTTGTCTCTCCTACTTGTTCAGAGCAACCAAGGCGTTGATGATAATGGGTTTGTTTGCTGGCTATTGCCCAACCTGGGAGGAGCCCAGTTCACACTGGGGGGGGGGGGCACGGTGTAAGCCCAGGGGGCCCTCACTCCTGATCACATTTGCCTCAATGGGCCTGGAAGCCTGACAGCCTGCCTTTGGGACCCCAGGGAGACAAGGAGAGTACTCTGGGGGAGAGGCCCATGCCCCTACACATGGGAATCCAATGTGTGACTGTGAGCTAGCTTCTTGGAGCCTTGCATGGGAATCAGCAAGCTCTTTTCAAAGCCCAGGGTATGTCTGTGGGGTCCCCCACCCAGCCTGATGCTTTATAAAGCCCTTAGTTGAAGGGGCTGTTGACTTTTTCTCTCACCTGATGTGGGAACTCTACCGGAAGAATTCCACTCGGTGCATAGGAAGTCACTGCCCCAATTCTAAATCAACAGGAGAGACACAAGCCAGTCGTCATTGCGCAGGTGGTGTCAGTGCAAGAATCAGCGAATGAATTTTTGGTGGAGGATAAAGAAACGTCACTGGAAGGGTCAGGGTTGTTAAGTGTAGACGGGCTAAGAGGGAAATCAGAGGGGAGAAATGGCGTCTGCCTGCTCCACGTTCCTGGGGCACACACACTCATGCACACATGCACACTCACACAGCCTTTCCCATTCACACTTCTCTACACTCCTGAATGGAGCTAGCAGCGGCCCCAAAGCAGGGGAGAAAACAGTGACTGTTCCAAAGCATCGCCAGGTCTGTGTGCCTCCTACCAGAGATGACAGAGCTTTGCTCCGAATGAGAACCAACTGACACTAATTACAATGCTGGGGCCTAACCCATCATTAACTAAAATATCTTTAAGAAGACACAAAACTTTCCAAATGCAAAGCTCCTAGCTTCTGCATATCTTTTCTGTACACCTGTACGCCTTTTAGCATATTTAACTTAAGAGACACTAATTGCTTCTAATGCGTATAAATTAATGCCTGCAACCCTGGATACTTTTGGTCGGCTTTCCTTGTGTCTGTAACACGAAATGTATTTTCCAGGTGCTGGGAGAGTGGCTGCCGGAAACAGGGCACAGAGATGAGTAGTTCCAGAAAGCTGGTGGAGATCTTAATTTCTATGCAAATTCTGATATCTGCATGCTGAGTGCAAGTAGGACTCCACTGACAGTTGACAGGTTCCCCTGGAGTGTGGCTGCCCAAGGCTCTGGAAGTTCCTCTCATCTGTTTGGTCAGATGAGGATGAAGACAAGTCTTGTTAAAATATCCCTATCACTAGGGAGTGAAAATGAAACTTCACTGTTATTTGCCTAATCCAGTGGAATTTAGCTTATCCCAAGGGATTGCTCAATTCATCGCACTGATGGATTTCTTCTTCTGTTTGGAAACTCTGCTGAAACCAAGAACAGGCTTGTGTGCCAATGAGAAATACTTGAGGAAAACACAATTAAAAAAAAAAGTTACACTGCGTCAGCACCTTAGATAGTTGGGGAGCCGGAGACATGCAAGTTCCCTGTGATTTAACAGACACAGATTGGAACTTGAGCATGCTCCTCTGTCACCAGGGGAGAACCACACGTTGTGTCCTAAACCAGTGCATCCTAATTCCCTGGGGATCTTGTAAAGTTGCAGATTCTGACCCAGTAGGTCCAGGAAAGTGCCCAGGATTCTGCCTTTCTAACAAGTCCTGGGAAATGTCAATGCTACAGATCTGTGACTGCTTAGGCCTGACTTTTTAACTCTTCCAGCAGCAAAAGAAAGGATGCATGGGGCTGGGGATATAGCTCAGTTGGTAGAGTGCTTGCCTGCTAAGCACAAGGCCCTGGGTTTGATCCCCTGCACCGAAAAAAAAAAAAAAAAAAAAAAAAGGATGCATGAGGATGAAGATCCAAGATGAGGCCCAGACTCACTCTGCCTGTTGTCTACCCAGCACTCAGCACAGCGCCTGCTCCGTTTAGACACCCAGTAAATGAATGTGAAATAGATAAGTCAATGCCAGACTGACAAGATGAAGCTGGCCTGTTCATTCAAACAGAACTTGGGCGCTGGTTCAACCAGGACCAGACTTCCCTGGGCTAAGTGCCCTACAGAGGATCCAGGCTGGGGACAGCATGACCCTCAGCAACGAGGCTATTTTTGGTTGTACCCTGAAGCTTAGCATCTGGCAGCTCTTTTAATGTTTGGATATAGGTTAATCTCAACTCTTCAGTTGGCTTATAAAAGGCCTGCCCCCATCACTGATCTCCAATCCACTTCCACACAGCAGTCAGGGAGACCTCTGAAAGACATAAACCAGAACATGCCACCAAATGGCTTCCTGCCTCTCTCCACCTAAAAGCTAGCCTTCTTACTCAGGGACTCGGGCTCTGCGAGACCTGGTCCCGAGCATCCCTATCCCATCACCAGCATTCTCTGCTTCATTCATGTGTCTCCCTGCTGTCCCGCCCCCACCCTACTTCCCAGCCACTATCACTTTCTTTCCTTTCTTCTACCCAACTCAGCCCCACTTCTGAGCTTTTGTGCTCTCTGGTCCTTCCACTGGGACTCTGTTTCTTGCTGTCCATGTAGCCAGCATCTTTTCATCTTGCATGGCTCAGTTCAAATCTCCCCTCCTCTGAGAAGCCCAGCCTGCATGATGTATCTGAATGTGCAGATTACCCCGGTTCACATCACCCGCCTCTGAGTCCTTGCCACTATCCGAAATGATAATTTCGGGCTATCTACTGGATACCTCCCTCAGCAGACTGCAAACTTTATGAGCACTGAGACCCATCTATCTGTCTATTCCTCGAACTCCTGAAACAGTGCCTGGCATGTAGTAGATGCTCAAGAAATGGTTGTGAAATCTATCGGGCTTCAATTCCTCTAGGTCAGGACCATGTCTGATGCTCCTCTGAATCTCCACCAGCCCCTAAGATACTGGTGTGAAACCATGGGTGTGAAACCGAAACTGGTGGTTGAGCCCCTGTCCTGGTGGCCAACAGGACTTGTCTGGACCAGACCTACCCTGCAGGGCTTCTTGTGGTCCAGGATCCTATAGGCCCTCTTTGGAATAGCAGTGCCTACATCTCAGAGTTGGAACAAATGACTTGAACCAAGCAAGGCCTGAGGGTCCAGGTGGACATGAGTCAGCATCCTGTGGGCCCCACCCCGGCCCCGAGATTCCTTCCCACTTGGATTCCACCTTCAGGAAGTTGATGGCATATCATGCCCACTGCTGCCCCTCCCCCCTTGAAAAGCTGAGCTGCCAGATCAGAACGATGTCAGTGAGCACAGGATGGCAAAGGTCAAAGACAATGGATTCCTAGGCACTTCCTCTGGTTGGCTGCTGACGTCAAGTAGGCAACTTGAGAACATGTCAGGACAATCCTGGGGCTTCGTGGCTCGGGAGCCTCTTTGTACATTCCGATTCCCAGTATGTAAGAAGGATACATTTCTGCTTAATCCGACACTCTGAAGCCTGGACCACGCCCCAGGTGCCTGGCAGGTGGAATGGCATCTGAGAGAGACAGATGTGAGTCAGGGGTTACCTCAATGGCTGGTGTGGTGGGGTATGTGTGGTTACTGTTCCGGGGGGTTCTCAGGAAGGGCTCATCCTAAGAGAGAAAAAAACCACGTGGAGGGGTTATCAGACAGTGCCGAAGAAGGCTGAAGATCAACCCTTCCCTCTCTATCTACTCGACATGGCTTTGCTGCGTTTAAATAGAAAGAACTGTATAAACATAATCTCACTCATTCTCAAGGGGCTTTCGCAGAACAACTTTGGCAAGGGAGGCACAATAAAAGGCTTCAGAGAGTTTCCACGCTTATTGGAGTCTGCGCCCCAGGTTTTCGTTTTCACCCTAGCAGTGCATAGGCTTCCATATCCTCAGGCTTACCTGTGTCCTTCCCTTGGTGATTTCTTTTTTTTTTTTTTTTTGAAAGCGGGGTGTAAACCAGGGACACTCGGCCACTGAGCCACATCCCCAGCCCTATTTTGTATTTTATTTAGAGACAGGGTCTCACTGAGTTGCTTAGGGCCTCGCTAAGTTGCTGAGGCTGGCTTTGAACTCGCAATCCTTCTGACTCAGCCTCCCAAGTCGCTTGGATTACAGGTGTGCGCCACCACGCCCGGCTCCCTTGGTGATTTCTTTGGCAAGGGATTCAAACTGCAATATTTTTTTCTTTTCCAGGAGATAGTATGATCATCAATATATTTAATTATCTGTTATTTCTGTCTTTCTGCCTTCTTTGAATTATATATTTTATCCCATTTAGGTTGGTTTCCTGTATTTTCAGAGTTTTTTTTTCCTCCCTTGTATCTTACCTATTTCGCAATCAGTTTTCACAATCAAGACTCCGGGTCCACCCAGTTGCAGGTGAAGGGTTAATTAAAGGAGGAAGGAGGAAGAGGCCAAGGAGAAACAGGGAGGGCAAGCCCAAGAGGAAATGTGAAAATGAGATGAAGCAGGATCAAGATAATAAGACCCAGATCGGGAAATATCAAAGCAGGCCCTGGATGGGGAACTCTCCCAGCACCTGCCTGTGGACGAGAAAGGCCATGGCCTGCAACTTTGGAAATGAAATGGGAATAAGAAAGGAAATACAGAATGTCAAAAATGGACTCCACATGCCAAACCCAGACAGGAGACGTTTTGCTTTCTCGTGGTCAACTGAGGAAGAAGAGGAGGAGATGGAGGGCGAACTGAATGACCTCGGAGGGCGTGCCTCCCTCAGTTCTGGTCGTCACCTCTTCCTCTTGTCTCATACCTGACCCCTTCCTGCCTGGCATTGTAGACAGCTGCCTTTGCAACCCCAAATGTCCCCAGTTTACTGATGAGGCCCCAGGTGGGGAAGGGAGCTGTTCCAGGTAGAGAGCAAGTCTGAGGGCAGAGCTGGCCATCCTGTGGGCTGACAGGCTCGGGCCTGCCTCCACCCCTTACCCTGGAACCAGGTCAACATCAGACACTGAAGGCCAGACAAGGTCTATGTACACAAAGCCCTCCGCCCCCAGCGCAGAGCCTGGCTCCCCTGGGCACCAGCTTGCGTGCATTTCCTTTGAGCCTGGGCATTCCCAGCTGAAGCACGAACCAGAAGACATCTTTTCATGGCCAAGCGCCATTGTGGAGGGACTGTGGCACGCCCTGGGGACATGTGTTCCTCCATGGGGACACTGCGGTGGCAGATGTTAATTGTGATTCTCCATCCACAAGGATGCCTGCATTTAGGGTCCAGGGGCTGGAGCTAGTTCCAGAGTGACAGGAAGAAGCAGAGGTACAGATGATCCCAGCCTTCTGGGAGAGTGGCCAGTCAAACCAGAGAGCCAATGCAGTCTTATCTATTTGATGATGGGATCCATGGATTGGGGGAGGGGAGAGTGCTGAAGGGGTCAGAGGTCAAGGGGACACTAGAATGTGGTGGGAGTGAGGCCAGGGCAGGAACCATGAGAGCAGAGTCAGGCAGTGGCAAATGGGAGAGTCAGGGTGCCCAGGCTTGTTTTCACAGACCACTGTATGCAGAAGGGGACACTAGTGGTTTGCCCAGAGTGGAGCAGGTTTTGTGGAAGAGAGATTTGGGGAGTCTGGTGGCTCTCAGGGTGAGGCGTGGAGCATGAGCAGGTGGAAAGTGAAGCCAACTGAGTGCCGGCTCCAGAAAGCAGTCCAGGCCCAGCTGTGCAGAGACAGCAAAACTTCCCTGGAGACGGAGCCCAGATGACCACCTGCTGTGAGCCAGCAGCTGAGTCAGTGGCCAGGGACAGGCCACAGACACCCTGACTGCAGTTCTAGGTGTCCAATTCCTTAGAGAAGGGGTGCTGTTCTTCCCTTCTGTGCTGCTTGGACCAAACTAAAGCACACAGTCACCAACTTTAAGGAGGCTGAATTTCAGGGGGAAATACCCATCGGGCAGGATACAGGAGATGGCTGAGGGCCCGCCTTGGGTGGTGGTAGAGGTAGGGGGGCAAAACAGTACCCCAGGGAGCGCCCTCTGGTGTTTTCTATGCTAGTCCAGTCCGTGCTATGCAGAATGAGCTGGTGGTTTACCTCCATTGACGACATCACCTGTTTGCTGGTGGGTAACCTTCTGCAGTGTGAGCGTCATCCTTGAGAGAGGGCGGTCCGTAGACCAGAGGCCATGCTGCCTGGGGAGGGACGTGGTTACTATGTGAGCTAGTGTGTCAACAGATCTCTGTGGCTTTATAATGGGAAAGTAGGACGAGATGATTTTACATGCACAGCGAAGCATGGAAAGAGGGGCAGGTGGGTGGGCACTGGGAAGAATCCCATTAGCTAGGGTGCCCACAATCACATGCACACAAACACCAAGTCCTAAGGAGAAGGGTTTGGAAAGACGGACATTGGGTTCCTATGTAGACATTCTTCACTCAAAACATATGATTTTGGCCAGGTGCAGTGACGCACACCTGTAATTCCAACAGCCTGGGAGGCCGAGGCAGGAGAACTGCAAGTTTGAAGATAGGTTCAGCAACTTAGTGAGACCCTGTCTCAAAATAAAAAAGGACTGGAGACTTAGCTCAGTGGTAAAGCATCCCTGGGTTAAATTCCTGGTACCCCAAAACAAAAACAGAACAAAACAAACAATTATATTTTGAATAACTGTTGAGTTTGAAGTGCTGGTGGGGTCGGAGCAGGATGAGGAGGTTTAGAAGCTCTGAGCATTGAAAAGATAATAGTGTCCGCCTGTGTACTTCAGAACAGAAAAGGTGCTAAACAAGAAAGCTTCAGGAATCCAACAGGCTTCTGCTTTTTCTCGTGATAAAAGATAGGATGAAACACGGGAGGTCATTTCACACCCACTGCCGTCCCCAGCCCTCCCCCTTCCTCTCTGGTTCCCTGTTTTGTGGGTTCCCTGACCACGCATGTGCCTGGGGATGACCTCGCACCTCCAAGGAGAAGCTGTTGTAAGGGCTGGAAATACAGGTTTGGAGTTTAGGAAAGGAGAAATGAAGACACAGGGAGGGATAAGGAATCTCTGCAGGAAATGAACACAATCTCGGAATGAGGGGATGTGGAGAGAGAGAGAGGAGAACAGGATGGAGACAGGGAGGTTGGAGAAGGTCTCATGTTCCAGGTTCTGAGAAGAGAGCAGGGTCATTACAGAGACGAGAAGGGGCAGTGGCAGCAGGATAGCAAAATCAAGGCGGGTGACGAGCCACAAGCCTAGGCAGGAATAAATCTCACGGAGTAGTTGGTTCTGCTACAAGAGGGGTCAAGAAGAAAAGCTGAAAAGGGACAGAGCTACCTTCCAGATGGTTCCACCTGGGGCCAGGGAAGGAATGGGGAGAAAACCAGTTAAGGCATGGAAGAAAAAATAGAATCCTCAGAACTGATCTAAAATTGGCTGTAAAACCATTTGTTCAGCTGGAAATCCGAGAGAGACCCACAGAGCACTGTGAAGTCACCCTACCTGGAGGCAGGAGGTACTAGCAGTGTGGCTGGCGGAGGGGAGGAGGAGGGCGGGCTGCAAGCTCCTCTGTGCTCATTAGGTTCGGCCACCTCCTCCCCTGCGTCCTGCCTGTTGCTTCTATATTTAGACACGGCTGGGATGAAAATATGTGCTGCCTGCCCCTCTTGGCTGAGAGATGCAGGTGGACTTCTGCGTGGCTGCAAGCTCCGGAGAGAGCAGATTGGACCCAGGGCCCAGTGCAGCGAAGCTGGCTGGCTGACAGATGGACCCTTTGGGCATGGACTCCATGGTTGCTTAGCAACAGCTTCTCCTGGGTGGAGCTTCTCCGGGCTCTTGGAGGCTGGACAGCTCTCCCTGGCTACCCGGGTTCAGGGGTCTTTGTCCAGAGGGAGGGGCTGGAGCCCACTTGGGCTTGAGATGCTATGCTCTAGTGCATCACCCATTTGGGGGTCTCTGCCCAGTGTGGCAGTGGGGGCAGGGCAGCAGAGGTTGACTGAGGTCCATGGTGAAAGGGATGTCCCTGACCCTGTGCCTAGGCTCCAAGCAATGGCCACTTGGTGTGTGTTATTATTTTTACTGTTTAATGGAAGGGGAGTGGGCAGTTTGGAGAGGCCCTTTCATGGCTGATATTCAACATGACTACATGGATTGTTAACAGCGGTGGCGCACGCCTGTAATCCCAGCAGCTCAGGAGACCGAAGCAGGAGGATCATGAGTTCAAAGCCAGCCTCAGCAACTTAGTAAGGTCCTAAGCAACTTAGTGAGACCCTGTCTCTAAACAAAATATAAAAAAGGGCTGGGGATGTGGCTCTTTGGCTAAGCGCCCCTGGGTTCAATCCCCAGGAACCCCCACCACCACCAAATTAAATACTTATAGCATGGTTTATAGCTATGTTGCCCTGGCCCCTCCGAAACCCCCTGAACATCTTCAGGATCTAGCAATTAAAGGCACAGAGGGGCATGCCCCAGCCCCCTGTCCCGTGTCTGACCCTGTGACTGGGGGCATCCATGTGGTGCTGGGTGGACCTCTCCTCTGCCCTGAGCACCACACCCAGCAATCCAGGCCTCTACTACCCCTATCATCCCTTCTTCCTACCCCTCTTGCTCTCCTGATGAGGCGAATGGGCCCAAGACTGGTCCAAGCAGCGGTGTCCCTCTCCCAGGGGCCCCAGCAGACACATGGGGGAGCTGCGGGTCCATTCTCCAGCTCACTTAGCCAGGAGGGTGGGAGAGGTTGGTGCAGCCCAACCCAGGAGGGAAACAGCCTCCCAGATTAGGTCAGGCCCTCTGCTTTTATTGCCACGAAGGGTTTTCTGGCCTTGGCCTTATTTGGCTAAAAAGTCCTAAGACAGGACCTAGGAACGGGAGCTAAAGGCAACCAGAAAGGGAACCTGCCCCCACCCAGGCCTGAGATCACGTTTAACAACCGCTTACATATTCCTCCTTAAAAGGAGCCTGAGCTGATCCTCCTCTGCAGCTTGAGTTCTCCCCTTTGGTGCTTCCTCTGTGGTCCTCTCCTTGCCAGAAACTCCCCAGTGGGGGCTCTCCACTCTCTGACCACTGCTTCTGAGCCTACCTGGTCCCCCCCTCGGCCCTCCAATCTGCAGTCAGACATCCCCATCTGCCCCAAATACCATCACTAACACAGCTTCTGCCCTTTCCCAGCTCGAGAACCCCCTTTCACACCCCGTCACCTCCCTGGGCCCCGCTGCCTCACTCATTCCCAAGATGGAACTGCGGCTGTGTCTATTGTCTTCCACGTTCAGTCACAATCAGCTTTCCAAAGTCCATCTCCCACATCTCTGCCCAGCTCAGGGGCAGGATGGGCAGTGTGGACCCTGGGCTGGAGGGCGAGGGGGAAGGGCAGGTCCAAGCTCTGGTTTCTGGAAAGGTGCAAAGACGGTGTCCTTTAGTACCTGGGTAGGGCAGGCCAGGGACAAATGGGCTGTCGGGTCCAGGGTCTCCGTTTTCCTTCCCACGGGTTCAAGCTGATCAGGGAAGAAAAGAGAGATGCAGGTGTACTGATTTGTCCTTGCTAAAGTGAGCATTCCCTGGGGACATCCTGCCGTGGGGAAGGCTCGTAATTGCATTTCAGCGGGCCTGGTGTCCTCTCCTGGCTCTGCCAGCTGCCTGAGGTAGGACACTGGGCAGATCTCTCGGCTGCCCTGGGGTTCAGCTCCCTCAGAAATATCTCCCATCCTTTTGCAGGGCTGTGGAGGGGCTGAAAGGAGGTCACATGGCTTAAACAGCTGAATACAGGTGCTGGCACACAAAAAAAATGTGGGAATGTGGTTTCTGCCTGGCTCTTATGTAGAAAATATCCCTCAGCAAATCCAAGCACAAGAGAGTGCAGATTGGAACCTGGGCCAATCTTACGGACTCCATCTCATTCCAGTCAGAATGCCAATCGTTAAGAGTCCAAGCAACAATAGTTGTTGACGAGGATGTGGGGAGAAAGGAACACTCATACATTGCTGGTGGGAGTGCAAAATGGTGCAACCACTCTGGAAAGCAATATGGAGATTCCTCAGAAAACTTGGAATGGAACCACCATTTGATTCAGTTATCCCTCTCCTCAGTCTATATCCAAAGGACTTAAAATCAACATACAACAGTTACACAGCTACATCAATATTTATAGCAGCTCGATTCACAATAGCCAAGCTATGGAACCAATCTAGGTGCCCTTCAACAAATGAATGGATAAAGAAAATGTGGTATATATCCAAAATGGAATATTACTTAGCCATAAAGAAGAATGTAATAATGGCATTTGCCAGTAAATGAATGGAACTGGAGACTATCATGCTAAGTGAAATAAGCCAATCCCCCTGGATGTTCTCTCTGATACGTGGATGCTAACACACAACAAGGGAGGGTGGTAGGGGAAGAATAGAAGTCCATTGGATTAGACAAAGGGGAATTAAGGGAAGGGAGCAGGGAGGTGAATAGGAAGGACATAACTTTCCTAGCCTTGTATTTGAATACATGACCAGGGTAACTCTGCATCATGTACAACCACAAGAATGGAATCCTAATTAGGATTAGTTATACTTCATGTACATATAATATGCCAAAACACATTCTACTATCTTGTATATCCAAAAAGAACAAGAACAACAAAAACAAAAGACTCTGTTCCATTCTATAGACTTCTACAAATATACCAGCCCCTGCTGCTCTGGACCAGGCCCCAATCTACAGGCGCTGGAGCTTTGCTGTAGCCTAGAGCCCCAGGGACACTCACTTATCTTACCATGTTGATCCAAAGGGCTCTGGAGAGCTGGGAGTGGAATTTCTGATTTGGGTGGATGCAATCTGGGGCGAAGAAGGACGTATCCGGATGCCCGTCCTGAAGGAGACAGACATACTTTCTCAAGATCCTATTGGGTTAGAGGGAGTCATAGCCGGTTGGTCTCATCCCTGGGACTGACCACACCATGCCCTCCTCCTGGGAGGGCTCCAGGTCAGGGTCCTATGTGACCTGCTCACCATAAGAGAGATGAGCCCAATCCCACAGATGAGCGGCTTCAGCTGATTCCAATCTCCCTCCCTTCTTTCTGGCTCCACATTCCCCCTTATTTAATTTACAAAATGCTTCTTTATTTTAGGCACCTATATAACACTGTAACCACACCATGGAGGAGGGCCTTGACCAGCTAGGTCAGAAAAGCCACTTCTCAGGCCTCAGCCCACTGGTCCTGCTGGTCTCCATGGGGAGAAGGAAGCCAAGGTCTGGGCAGGCCTGGGCAGAGCCTGAACCCGGGTAGGGTGCCACCCAGCTCCCCCTCCTCTCTTGTGCATGTGGGATGCACAAAGTGCTCTCCTTCTGGCTTCCCTCCGGTTAAGACGGCTAGGGGTTGAAGCCCTTATCTCTCCATTCACAGATTTCTTTTGTTCTGAGTGGAAGAGCTAAGCAAAGAGCATGACTGGAGGTGGAAACATAATACCAGAACCCTTTTATTTGTTTATTTATTTGTTTGTTTGTTTAGTGGAACTGGGGATTGAACCCAGGGGCACTTAACCCCTGAGCCACATCCCCAGCACTTATTATTTTTTATTTTGAGACGGAGTCATGCTAAGTTGCTTAGGGCCTTGCTAAGTTGCTGAAGCTGACCTCCAACTTGTGATCCTCCTGCCTTAGCCTCCCAAGCCACTGGGAATACAGGTGTGCACCAGAGGGCCTGGTCAGAACCTTACTTTTTAACTAAAGGGATATATGAGAGAAAGACAATATGCATGGCAGGCAGTTAATAATGTGGAGTTGGAGACCTTTGAATCTGGCCTTTCTGTCCCTTATACCCTATCTGATTTGGGGCAGGACACCTCCCATCTCTGCAACCTTGTTATGTGGGGCAGCTGTGGCGACTTTACCCCTGGAAGCTCAGTGCCCGGCATGTAGTGGGAGCTCAACACAATGGAGCTGTTCTCAGGAGCTGTGGGGACGTCCCACATCAGGCTGCCTCTAGGAATGTGGCTCGGGTGTTCAAGGACACGGAACCTGCCAGAATAGCATCTGGAGAGCTCTCCATGCCATTCCCATTTTACACACACACACACACACACACACACACACACACACGGAAGCATGTGGCTTCTCTGCCTGGAATGTCCTCTCCGAGGACACCTGTAGCAGCCCTCCCTTTGGCCCGTGGTGCGGGTAGGGGGCATACCTGCTGGACGGGGAGCTGGATGTTGTGGAAGAAGGGCTGGAGCACCACAGAGAAGTCCTCCCGTGTGTCGTAGCGGCCTGACTCCACCAGCTGGCGCATGCTGCTCTGGGGACACGAGCACACACAGGGCCTTCAGCATGGTAGTGTAGGGAGGGGTGCGACCGTGTCCCTGCCCCCTAACCCTCGACAGCAGAGCTGCGTCAGCCCAGCCCTTGAGCACACAAATGTGCGTGACCGCAGATCCCTCTGTGGAGCCCTGGAAGAGATCTCGTTTGGTTTTGGTTTTAAGAGACTCCAGAGGCCCAGGCTCCCGGCCTGCCGCCTCCCTTCTGTGGCCTGCCCTGGTGGTGGGTGGGTGGGGAGTAGGGAGCCAGGGGGCTGAGGATGGGAGAGACAGAGCAGCTGGGCCTCTGGGGTGCTCCATGGCCAGGCAGGGCTCAGGGCCAAGATTCGGGTCAAGCTCAGCCATGAAAGTCTGTCACTGGATGCCACTGGGACAACTCCCGCAGGGTGAGGCAGAGGAAGGGGCCCAGGGTGACACTCCTCAAGCCCTGAATAGCTCTTCCTTCCTGCGGCTCCTCCCCATGGGCCTGGGCTGCGGTGTCGGAGGGACTGGGGGAGAAGACGCAGAGGGTTCCCTCCTGGGTCTCACCTGATAGGCCCGCGTCAAGGCCTCCAACTTGGCCAGCTCTCGGGAGCCCTCCCGCAGGGTCAGAACGCAGTTACACAGAAGGCTGCGCAGAGAGGGGCCGCAGAACTCAGAGCCACGCAGGGGTCAGGGCCGCTCCTGGCCCACTCCACCCCGGTTTGGGAGCACATGGGCCTCGAGGCTCCGAGGACCCTGCCCAGGGGAGGTTTTCACGGCACTGGAGAGAGTTTCCCGGGAGGAGGCTGGTGTCCGCCTGGGCCCGCATTCACCCAGTACCAGTACCAGGCTGCAGGTGCCAGCCCTGCAACAGGGTGCGCTGAGTGAAGGAGTGCAGGCAACACGATGCGACATTCAAAAACAAAACAAAAATGCACCCACGAGTGTGGGCAGGAGGGGGGGCCTCTGACCTCACTCCCTCAGCCCCCTCCTTGGTGCGCTGCCCGTCTCTTGTTTTACTGAGAATGCTTTCACATCCATACACACTTAAAGGAAAGACTGTAGGTGCTCCTCCACTGACGATGGGTGGCATCCCAGAAGCCCTTGGTAAGGTGAGATGTTACATCAGAAATGGATCAGCTGTGCCCAACCCCCGTCACAGCTCAGCGACACCTCACTTGTAGCGGAGGCTGTTTCCCCTGGGACTGCAGGCGGGCTGTGGTCCACTGCTGCCCCCAGAAGCACCCGAGAGGGTGGTACTACATGCCACCACCCGAGGTCCAATTTGGAATTCCAAGCATGGTTTCTGCTGGACGTGAATGGCTTTTGCACCATCATAGAGTCGAGAACCCTAAGTCAGGACCAGCTGTTCTGAAGCACTCAGCACAGCACCTGGCGCACAGTAAGTTCTGTGCGATTTGTTTGCTGGCTGCAGGGATGTGTGAAGAGTAATGAAATACATCGTGTTCCTGCCTCCAGGGGAAGCAGCAAAAGAGTCCCGGTCTGAAGATCCCATTGTCCCTCCAGTTCTTTCCTTCCCTGTCAGTCACTGACGCGGGGGTTTCTTCTCTCACTCTCTGTTGTGTTTGACCACATATTCGTCCCTCCCTAGAGGTTCCTCCCTCCTAGTCTGGCTGCCCTGTCTCTCAAACACCAGCCCTGTGGCTACTGGTGTCACAGAAGTTCCTACCTAGGACCTTGGGATTGGATGAGTGGGAGCAGGGTCGAAGAGCCATCTCCCAGAGGGGAGGATTCCGACACAAGTCCTCTCTTACAGATGTGGACACACAGACATACCGAGGCACAAAGACCCAGATGGGTCACTGCTGCATGTGGGCCACACCAGGGGGTGAGGGTGTCTCCAGCCTGGGGCAGCCAGCACTGCCTACCTGGCCTGCTGCACTGGGCACTTGTCTGGGTTCTCCAGGAACACCTGCCGAATGACACTGGGGTTCATGAAGTCCACGAGGTTGACCAGGGCTCTGGGCACCTAAGGGCAAAGCTACACATGAGCCAGGGTCTCCCAGGTTTCTTCCTCAAGCTGCCTTGAACCCCTGAAAAGTGGGAGCCAGCTATGAGGTCCCTTTAGCTCAGTTTATCCCTTGGCTGCAGTTCTGGGAGAAATCTACACAGGGCCACCGCCTAGGACACTACAGGCCATACACCACACATGACACAGGGTGTTGTTGCCAGGGGGCTGTAGCACAAGTGGCCCCTCCAGGAGCTGGACAATCAGTGCTTAGAGTTCAGTTCTGTCCAGCATCAGTTAGTGAGCTGACACGTTAGTTCTACATTTGGTGAGACAAGTAATCTGTTTGCCAGGCCACAGGCCCTTGATCAGTTCCTGCTGGCCCAACCTGGCCTAACTCTGCTGAGTAGGCACAGGGACTCAGCCACTCAGCAGGGCATAAAGTGATCATAATACACCCTCCCGCGCAGCCAGGGCAACTTGTCCTTGCCAAGAGATGGCAATAGGGTAGGGGACACCAGCCTGGGTGCTGAACCAGACAGGGACTTGTTCTAATGGCTCAGAATACAGCATCCAGATGACAGGCCATTCAGCTACTGCCTTTAAGGAATGTCCTGGGTAGTGGTGGGGGACACACTGCCTCCCTTTCTTCAAAACTGAGATCCTTCTGGACTGACTCCACTTGGAATGAAGCTTGATTAGGATTGGACCTCAGCCTCTGGACAGGGAAAGAGCCTGTGCTCTTGGCTCTCTCCTTGAAGGCAGGGGGCACATCCACCATTCTGCCCAAGCCACCTTTGTCCCCGGGAGCCCCCACCCACCTCTCTATGCAGGATGTCCAAGGCATTGCGGAGATGATTTAAAAAGTTGGCTGCAGAATACAAATTCTGGAAAGAGACAAGGGAGGAAGGGGAGTTGCTGAGAACCTAGTGGGGGCAGTTGTAGGTTCCCCTTCTGACTCCAGTCCCAGGGACTTCTTCTTCCTGTGGCCCCCCAGCAGTGACTAGCTCAGCACATCAGAATCTGTGATAAACAGGTGACTGCTCCCTGTTGTCAGAGGTGGACCAGCCAGAAGACAGGAGTCTTCAGCCAGAACTTTAGTTTAGGAGCAGAAAGTGGAATGTCCTCTCCCAACTGAGTCGGGTCTGCAGTTCCTCTCTGAGTTCTTGAGTTGTAATAGGGGGGAGAAGATGCACCACAGGCCTGCCACCTGCTGCCTTACCACCTGGGATATGAAGATGGCACTAGGAACCTGAGGGTTGGGAGGTAAGAAGCGCATGGGCACAAGTATATGTGTGTGAGTTGTGTGTGTGCATGTGTGCTGACATAGGTGTGGTTGGGCAGTCCTAGAGGTGGTTCTAGACACCGTTCTCAGAAAGGGTCTCCAAGGCTTCCTAGTCCAAGTCAGGAGCAAGGAGTAGGCACAGACCCCACCCCCATTACCGAATCTGTGCAGTGGTCACATAGATCACTGGCTCCAATCAGCACTGTGATGACCTTCCAGTCTTCGTGGAAATTTACTCTCTACATGGAGGGAGGGAGATGCTTGATGATTTCCAAGAAACAAACAAACAGAAACATCACAGCTCTAGGAAATCCATTCAACCTTCTGTGACTTTCTCGCCCACTTGAAATCATAGAATCAGAATCTCAGAGCTGCTGAGATTTTAGAGGTTTATTTATAGAGCACAGGATCTTAGCATCAGGAGGGACTTTCAAGGTCACTGTGACCGGCAACAGCCCTTTCCCCACTGACATAACATCTTGGGACAGGGGTCTGCACTCCCTCTGCTTCAGTGCCTGTGGTGACAGGGGGCTCACTGCTTTACATGGCCGATCATTTCATTTGGGGGCAAATTTATTGAGTTAGAAAGTTAACGGTTATAAGCAACCTCAAATCTGACTCACGTGATCGTCTTTCATCTTCTGCACCAGAGTCTGGACTTGGCTCACAAGTTGCCTGAGAAAGGGAGAAAATCAGTCCTTCTGTTGTGGAACATGCCCGTATTTTTCCTCCTAAAGGATCTAAACTAGAAGCTTCTATGATATCATCCCCACTGCATGAGCTGGCAAAGATCCTGACGCTCAGAAACCAGAATCCACTTGCTTCTTCTAGAGAGTCATTGTAACAAATTATTATTTGAAAAGCCAGTACGTGTTTATCCTAAAGTCGTAGTCGAAGGTATGGCCATTGCAATTATTGCTCACGATCTCCCTTCTAGGGCTTCACCTGTGAAATACCTTCTAGGATTCCTTCTAAGAACTTATTCGTTTCTTTTGAAAGACTTGCAAGACTATAGATTTTACAATGAGACTGTGAAAGTTTCCTCATGCTTCCTCTTTCCCCCGTGGCTGCCAGGAGTTTGATGTTCAAGCCTAATAACTGTAAAAATGCTCACACAGGGGCCCAAGTTGTGGCTCAGTGGTAGAGTGCTTGCCTGGCATACGTGAGGCCCTGGGTTCGATTCTCAGTTCTACATTTAAATAAATAAAATTAAAAAGATCCATTGACAACTAAAAAGATATTT
>JAJEJO010048632.1:0-13296 GCA_020662805.1 Glaucomys volans | reverse complement strand
CAAGATAGCTGCTGTCCCACTTCCTCCAGTTTGGGAGTGATCAATGCTTCTGGGCAGAGGCAACCAGGAGATGCAGCACCGTGACCCCGCCGGAAGGCCTGAGCTCAGCTCCGAGGGCTCTGACAGCTGAAGATCACCTCTCTCCACCAGGGAAGCTGCAGAATGGTGCGGAAGGGCCCAAACTCCCCACTGGAGCCAACAAGCAACTCTGCTACCGGCCAGATCTCACCCGGAGTCACAGCACCGTGTCCCCGCGGGAAGGGCTGAGCATTGCTCCGAGGGCTCAGACAGCTGAAGATGGCATCTCTCCACCAGGGAAGCTGCAGTATGGCACCGAAGGGCCCAAATTCCCCACTGGAGCCAGCAAGCAGCTCCCCTCCCAGCAAGATCTCACCCTGAGCTGCAGCGCCGTGTCCCCGTGGGATGACCTGAGCTTAGCTCCGAGGGCTCAGGAGCTGGCTGGTGCCAGAGCCTGGCCAGTGACTCTGAAGCCGCTTCCGGGAACCTGCACTCACTTGCTGGCTGACTCAGACCCAGGTTGGTGACTCCCAAGAAGCTGCGGGGTCTGGCACTCCCAGGTGGTAGCTGCCTGTGGCCAGGCCGAGCCCAGCCCACAGAATTGGTTCCAGAGCAGCGACTGGGGACCCCTTATATGTGATTTGAATATAAAATCTCATTGAGAGCCATATTCCTGCTGTTTGAATCCCAAGCAAGTAGGAATCCACAGAGCAAGTTGGAATGCAGCCTTCTTCTAGCCCGCCATCCTGAATCCCTCATGGTAGTGATTTCAAGAGCCCCCACTCAGCAAAAAATACAGCTATAGATGGATGACATCAGAGCTGAATGACAATCCCTTTAAAACTAGCATAACTTCAGGCTGCATGGTGTTGATGGACAAATTTAAAAGAGATGTTTGATAAACCACCTGGGCTGCTGCTACAGAAGTGCTTTACAAACTGCTCCATTGAGCTTTATCCCTCTAGGATCCTGCATCTGAACCACCTCTGGGGCTGCAAACACTCCTCATCTCTGACAGTCTGCAGAAATCATGGTCTCTGGTGCTGAGACAGAGTCATCAGTACTTTTAACCACCCCAGGTGATTCCAACAAAAGCCAGCCTTGACTAGCAAGATAGCCTCTGGGTATCATTGACCTGCATAGGTATCTGAGGAGCAAAGCAAGTTTTAAAGAACACATGAATGAAATTTGAAAGGGGATATAACTTTTAAATATATAAAAATAAAGTTTAGCATTTTAACTGGAGTCCAGGATCATTGCTCAGAAATTACAGAGGCTGTCAAGATTTATTGATTTAGTCATGATATTAATGAAGAAAAGGATTTCAAATACTCATGCAATTTCATTAAAGTCAAAGAAAAGGAAGTAGTTTTGAAATATGAAACATGGGGTGGAAATAAAATTATGAAGCTACAGAAGTAGTGTGAACAAAAAGGTAGGATTTCCAGATCTAGATGATTGTGTTTTCCAACCCAAACTACAAAAATGATGGACTTGACAATGAGACTAGATTGGTGTTTTCTGCACCCTCCACAAGGCACCCTTAATGTCCTTGCTGCTCTGACTGCAGATAAGGGGATTCAGCGCAGGTGTGACCACAGCATACACCAAAGAGACACATCCGTTGCTCTAGGGGGACTTGCGACACCTGATGCAAGACACACTCCAATACTTGTTTTATAAAATAAGCAAACAACTGCCAGGTGAGACCCACAGGTGGAGAAGGCTTTGTGCTTCCTAACTGAGGATGGGATTCTAAGAATGGATGAAACAATTTTATAGTAAGAGAAACATCCCTGAGAGAGGAAGAAAACCATAGATGGCACCAATGAGACACATGATTATGTTCCAGGTAAAGGTATCAAAATAGGCAAAGTAAAGATCTGAGATGGTTCACAGAAAAAAGTAAGAAATTTCCATGGTCTTAAGGTAGGTAAAGTGTAATGCCATCCAATTGTGCAGCTGGGATTCCAAAAAACTAAAAAGAAAAGACTCCAAAACCACAGAGCTGAGGGTTCATGGTAAGTAAGGAATACAGGGGGTGATGGATGGCCACAAACCAGTCTTAGGCAATCACAGTCAGACACAGATCATCCATACCTCCCAAAATTATAAAAACAGATATCTGTGTCAGGCCACCCACACAGGAGATGACTCTGCCTGAGTTAGGATGTTCACAGTCATCTTTGGGACCATGGTGCAGATGAGTGGGGAAAGGAGAGAGATCTGTGCTGGGTGAATGCATGCCTTCGCTTTCTCTGAAATTGTCCTCTGGTCTCAGCCATCCCTCCTGAATTGGTGCAGCTTATGTGGCCCATTGCTCTGTTTTGCAATATGCCAGAAACCCCCAAGGGAAGTGCACAGTGACTAACAGGTCCCATCTGGAGTGACAGGAAAGTGGAACGGATGGTTGAGTGGTGAAGGAGACAACCTGCCAGGACTGTCCCACCAGATGTCCTGTGTCTCCTCTCAGACAGCTCAACTCAAACATGGATTCAGCTATCCGACCTATACACATAACGCAAGTGGCATAAAAATGCTGGGCTTCTTTGTGTTCCATAAAATAAAATACTTGGGCACTAACAACATGTGGAAGACTTTGCAAATGAATTCAAACAATGCAAGGAGAACACATAGCTCAGAGCCCAACAGTCAGAAATCTCTCAATAAGGACTGGAGATATGATGGTTACCATCCTCATCTTCATCACCATCAACACTTTCATGAACCTTTTGGAGACTTAGAAAACAGTCTAAAGGGAAATATTTCCTGCTATCCTGGATGATATTGTAGGGGAAATAGACCCAATGTGGGAGGAAACCAAACGTTGACAGAGATGTCTACCACCACATACCTGTAAATACCCACATGTATAAATCCACAGTTATCAGAAGTGAAATTCAGCATATTATTATTCTCCCATCTGGCTACCCAAAATACATGTTTGTCCTGTTGGAGTCCACTGGGCCTGAGACCTCAAATTGAAGGACTGGAGGAACAGACATTTATGGACAATCATTACCTTGGAGGTTCAATACACAGGGCTCATAAGGAGCCAATTTGGTCCATAAAATTCCAATATATAAAAACTTACCAAGAGTAGGAGCAAGAGGAGGAAATACGTGTGCACAAATGTTTCTCAGCTCTTCCTCTATGGAAGAGGAAACTCATCTGTACTATTCACTCTGTCCATTTCTTTGAAAAATCATTGGCTTTATATTTCCATTGTTATTAATTTGCAATTTAAATCTCAGAAAATTACATTTTCATTTGTGTCATTTTCACAGCTCAGTGACATTAATGACTTTCACATGGTCCTGCAGTTATCACCACCATCCATCCCCAGAAATGTTTTGTGTTCCCAAGCTGAGTATTTTTATCCCTGTTAACAACTCCCCATTTCTCCCTCCCCCATGTTCAGATAGCACCATTTCACCATGAAACAAGATGAGAAATTAAAGTCATTGAACTACACAAGTTGTGTTACAGATGAAGCAGGATTGACCCGGCTACACGTTTAATTTTGCTGCATGTTTTTCAACATAACCTACAGCTTGATGCCACAGATCCTGTGATAAGGAAAATCTGATGCACAGCTTCCTCAGGGAGATTTTTAAGTCCTTATTCCGTAAGCTGTAGATGAAGGGGTTCAGCATGGGTGTGACCACTGTGTACATCACTGAGGCCACTGCACCTGGTCTGGGAGAATGTGACACAGCTGAGCCCAGATACACTCCAAGGCCAGTTCCATAAAATACACAGACAACTGCCAGATGAGACCCACAGGTGGAGAAGGCTTTGGACTTCCCACTTGAGGATGGGATTCTCAGAATAGAGGAAATAATTTTGTAATAAGAGAAAAAGATCCCTGAGATGGGAACAAAGCCAAATATGGCAAAAACAAAGCACTTGACAATGGTACTAGAGAAAGTTTCAGGACAGCTAAGATTAAGGAGTTGAGAGGGGTCACAGAAGAAATTGGAAATTTCTACATCCTTGAAGTAGGAAAAGTTTAAGACACTCAAATTTTGCAGCTGGGAGTCCAAAAGACTAGTTAAAAGAGACAGCAAAACTAGAAAGCCACAGAGGCGAGGATTCATGATGACTGAGTAATGCAGGGGGTGACAGATGGCCACAAAGCGGTCATAGGCCATCACAGTCAGTAGCAGATCATCCATGCATCCAAAAATGATGAAAACAGACATCTGTGTCAGGCAGCCCACATAGGAGATGACTCTGCTCTGAGTTAGGAGGTTCACAATCATCTTTGGGACCGTGGTGGACATGAAGCAGATGTCAGCCAAGGACAGGTTGGAGAGGAAGAAGTACATAGGGGTGTGGAGGTGGGAGTCAGAGCTGACGGCCAGGATGATGAGAAGGTTCCCAAGCACTGTGACCAGGTACATGGACAGGAACAGTCCAAAGAGGACAGGCTGCAGGTCTGGGTCCTCTGAGAGGCTCATTAGATGGAATTCTGAGACACATGTTAGATTTTGTAGTTTGATATTGCCAGGACACCTACTGAAAAATAAGAGAGGATGGGGTAAATGAAATACATAAGTGGGCACCTACATTCTAAATGCTTCCAATTCAAGGGTTCATCCCTAAAGTCATCACACTTGAAGTCCAAAGACCATGAAGAACACTTCTCAGTTGCAAAAAAAACAATCTTTTAGACACTTTCTGTTGTTATTCACCTATTTCTATCCACACCAACTTTCAAGATATTCAACTTACCTTGTTATAAAATGAGAAACATTAAAGAGAACATTCTATGATCACAATAAAATGTAGCAACTCCTTTATGGAAACAATGGAGTAAGTAATAGCCTTCTTCATCATAAGGAGATATTCTCATAAAAGAATACTAAGAAGCAGTGCAGTGTGCCTTGCTACAAAATCCTTTGACTTAACAAGATTTAAAACACTGTGCAAAACTGCATTATCTGATAAGTAAACTAACGTCAATGGTTCACAGTCAGAAGACATTGTTGTGGGCTCATTATCTTCTATGAGTCTCATCATTCTTTGACCATCTCACTTCTCTCTTTTGTGAATTTAATTTTGTCCTTTAAAATCATTTAATATAAAACAAATATCCTTATATTTGGCAGGCTTCAAATTTTGATAACTCAGATTTGGTTGAATGCATATCATCAATAGTGTCACTGGCAACAAATGTGACATTAGCACACAAGTTATCTCCCAATTATTTTTTAAAAATTACTGACAAAAAATGTCTTCAAAAAGTTTAGCTTCAGGGCTGGGGCTGTAGCTCAGTGGTAGCTTGCTTGTCTCACACATGTGAGGCACTGGGTTCAATCTTCAGCACCACGTAAAAATGAATGAATATACTGTGTCCATCTACAAATAAAACAGTTTTTTTAAGTTTAATTTCATACAGGCTTGTCTATAAAATTCCACAAAACATCAGTTTAAAAAAATAGTACATAAGTCAGCCCTCCCCCTTTTTCTTTCTCTTGATTGTTTACTCCATCTAACCTGCTCCTACTGCTTCATTATTTTTCTGATCGTAATCATAGTTCACAGTTTAGGATGTCATCACCAAGAAAAGGTTCAAAGCTCATATTTAGTCCCAACCTTCCTAATTCTGCTTAATAGACTTTCACATCAGTTTCTCCTGACCATGGATTGAAATGCCCTTCCTTCAGCAATAAGAAGAAAGCTTGGGTTCATTACATTGTTAGATCTCACTAAGGTTTAACTGGGAAAACATAAAAGATAAAAGAATAAGGAAGGACAGTAAACACAACAGGCTGCTTCATCATCTGTAAAAAGAAGATAGCAATTACCCACCTCCTATGGTTGTTGCAAAAAGTTTTTAAAAATCATTTTCTGAACAAAATAGTGATTCTCAGTATCAGTAATTAATATATTCACCTATGTATATCTAATAATCTGACCTGAGGCCAAAATCAAGTTAATCAGCATCTGCACTTGAAGATATTGCTGTATTTTCTTTAATCAGAATACTTAGAACACTTCTTGACATTTAGAGTATGATCCATGAATATTAATTATAACTATTATCAATAGTATTTACCACCTATATTAAAATATAAATATCTGATGATCTTTGCACCAGAACTAACATTTGATAGAAATCTTAATTCCTGCCTATGATAACTCTGCATGATTCCATTCTCCTGCACACCTGTACCCCAGACACAGCAGCTCTCATGAATTTGATGGGTATAATTTCCTTTCAGTGGTCCATGTCATTGTTGATTCATGTATCCTTTACCAGTTTTCCTAAGAATCTTAGGAACATACCTAAAGGTCATCTGTGTAGCTTGTGACAAAATGCCTATTGCCCCCATGGTATGCTAGTTTACATCAACACATGGTTTTAAAATCCTAGGAAGCACATATATCTACTTGAATGTTTTCATCTGATGTATTGAATGATTGCCTTCATTGAATTTTTACATTTATTATTATGAAAATCTTTTCAAACTTATTGTGTCTCTCTCCATTTCATACAAGTGAAAATTTGTGTTGATAAGGTTATTATTTGACTTCCACAATAATGCATGTTCAGTATTACTATGAATCACCTACATTTGTGTCCCATTGGGAAAATCAGTTATTAAACTGGCATCTTCTTAATATTAAGATAAACCATCAAAATGGCCCTGCAGTCTGTCTAGTAATAATTCTCTCCTTGATGTCTCCCAAAGAAATTTTATTTTGTATAGGAAAAACATTTCCATTTTTCTCTAGTAGAATAAAATGGTGCCCTGGGATGGAAGTCAGGAAATCTACACTTGTGTCTCTTATCACTATCCTGCTCCCATATGCAGAAGGCATGTGGATCTCTCTACCTCTCTGTGCTCATGTTGCTTAAATGGAAACAGAGAATAACACCCATCTCTACAGTATTTGTGATACCTAATGGATGCCTGGAATTCAATAAACACTTGGTCCTTGGGTTTCTGTTAATAAATGAAGAATTCCACCATTTTGGAAGTATTGACCTTGTGTGATGAATATATCTGTGAAATGCCACTGGAATCCTGGTATGCTGTGAAACTGAAATGTGCCTTACCCCAAACATAAAAACAATCCTGCCCCTTCTGTTTCACTCTCTTTTCCCAGTTTCCTAACCATGAAAATATCTGCCATCATCTTTTACCATTTGAATGAGATCGATGATATTTCATGCACACAAGCATCCACATGTCCTTGACAGAGACACAAGCAAGATGCTATTTTAAGTAGTCTCTACTTTCACGGGACCTTCCTAAGAAGTATAAAAGTGCAGAGAGTAGAGCACTATATGGGTAAAACAAACAAACTTTAGGCATTTTGTGATGAAGGATTGGGCAAATCGATGGTTAACAGCATTTTGATGCCTGCCCTGGGCCAGGCAAAGCATAAGCCCAAATCAAAAATGAGACTTTTTTTCTCCAAATACACAACATATACATGTACAGGGACAAAAATAACATGCCCCACCATGAAACAGGAAAAGGTAACTTCAGAAGACAGGATATTTTAGTTGAATGGTATGACAGTGTCATTATAAATAAGAACATAATGAGAGTGTCATTATAAATAATAATAATTACAAATAATTATTATTATAGGGGAGGGCTGCCTTATAATAATTTATTTCTAAATTTCATTTTCCCTTTTATATACATATTTCACAAATTAATTTTGAAAAGTGCATCTATTTTCTGTTCAATCAATACTCAACCCAGTAGTGTTCTCTCAGATGGCAATGCTGAGTCACAGGACACTCACAACCTGCCCTATGTCACAGGAACAATGAGGGATGATTTTTAAAAACTCAAACAAACATGAAAGAGAATGTGGTCAGTTGCTTGGGAAATCTGCAAGGGGGGCAAGAGAGTCATCTGTGCTGAATTTTGTGTTCCTGCACTTTCTGTTATCATTTCATGTGACCCCTAGTTCTCCTTCCCGTAATGGATGCCCTATTGCCCTTCCCTGTGATCCACCAAAAAACTCCCAAAAGGAAGAGTACAGTGAGCAAGAGGTCTCCTCCTGGAGTGACAGGAAGTGAAATGAGTGACTGGTGAGGTGGCCACGGGGACACCCTGTCAGGATTCTCCTGGTGTGAAGATCAAGCAGCTCCTGTGCCTGCAATCAAGAAGCTCAATCCAAACACAGACTCATTCTTTTCTACCTAGCAAACTGATACATGTTACATAAATTTAATTTAATCTTTCATTTTCTGTAAAAATAGCTATAAAGTGGACATGTCTTACTAGAGTAAGACGACACACAGTAATGAAACGTGCCACAGGAGCACGATCTCAGTGCCCACCTCACTTAGCATCACCCTCTTTCATCTGTCACCTTCAGAGTCATTTTGGAGTGCTTTGGGAAAAGAATAAAAGGGCTGTTTTCTAGAATAGTGGGTGAGATTTATAGGAGAAGTAGAAACAATGTGGTGGAAAGCAAATTTTGAATAAGATTTCTGATCCCCACACCAGAACCATGAACACAACCCTTCCCAGACCCACAGCTGAAACTGAATATAACTCTCCTCCCATCTGGGTACCAAGCTGTCATTTCTGTTATCATGATGAGGAATTAATCCTTCCAAGGGTCTGTCCCATGTATAGGGCTCTCTCTCCACCTACTGAGTCATGTAGCTTCTCTGCTGGGTTGTGACTGCAGAGTGCTGATCCGAAGAGCCTCCCATGCCAGCTGCTCAGTGAAAGCCAGTGCTCTGTTCTCACAATTCATATGAGTACAGTGTCATGCAGGAGCCCCCTGTTGCAGACAGTCAGAAGGAGAAACAACCATGTAGCTCACGGGACCAGAAACATCAAATCAAAGGGCTGAATGCACAGGCTATTTATTGACTACTATTTGACTTTGGAAGCTCAATGTACAGAGCTCATAATTAGCCAGATTGGTCCATGTCATCCCAATCTCTAAGGAGTTCTTAGTATTTACAGCAAAAGAAGAAGTGAAAATGAATGTCCACTGAAGTTTTGGAACCTACCTCTACTTAGGAGAATGCTTGTAGGTATTATACAATTTTTCACATATATATATATATATATGTATATGATTTATCTTCTTTTTTATGTCCATTTTTATTAGGGTAATATATGCAGAACAAGACCAATTTATCCATATTAAGTGCATGTTTGATGACATTAATTACCTTCATATCATTGTGCACAGAGCTCATTATTAGCCAAATTGGTCCGTGTTATCACAAACTCTAAGAACTTCACAATATGAATGGAACAAGGGGAGGAGAAACCAGATGTTTTTCACTCATCCTCTACTGAAGAGGAAATGTGCATAATTCCTGGCTTTCATTTATTTAATATTCATTTTATTTTTATTTCTATTTTTCTTACAAAATTGAAAATTGAAAAAAAAATACATTTTTTACTGTTGTCAAGTGCACAGCTCAGTGGAATTAATTATGTTCACATGGTCCTGCAACCATCACCACAACCATTCATCTCCAGAATCTTTCCCCAAACTGAAACTTTATATCCATTTAAAAGCCCCTCATTCCTCCCAACCCACAACAAGCACCTCCTACCCTGAGATGTACTGGGTTACATCAACATGTAGATTTAACTCTGTCTTTAAAGGACATGTCTCTACACTAAATGCTTTAACTGATGTACAGCATCTAATTCAGTGGAGGGACATCATTTAAAATATCAGTTCCTTTAGAACTTTAGAACTTCTAGTGTCTCTCCTCACATCACACAAGTGAAATTTTCATTTATATGTAGGTGGAGGATATTTATTTGACTTCCATCAATTGATGTATATGTAATTTTACCACTAAAATCCTATACTGTTGTCCAAATTTTAAAAACCAGCTTTATCAACTGTACCCTCTTATTATGAAGTTGTACAATTGACATATCCCTGAAGTCTGTTTAGTAATAATCCTTCCATGATGGATAACCAACAAATTTCATCTTGAATAATACTTCTACTTGGCTCCTGAAGACACAGCCCTTTGGGATGAGAGCATTTTATTCTCATACCATTGATCTACTGGAAGTTTTAGATCTCCCCACCACTCTGTGCTCATATGTTTAATGGAAATGTGAAGAACAATACTCATCTCCATTTCAGGAGTGGTGCCCAATGTGTAAATTTGGAATTTATTAAATATTGGACCATTTTAATATTTTTGAAATAAAGAATCCCCAAAAGCACTGGAGTCTGGAGTTATGTGAATTCTAAAATGTGCCTTAGTCCCATTCATAATGTGTGGCTACAGCTTTATCTTTGTGCCACATTTGTATACCCATGAAAATCTCTGCCATCTTCTTTGAATGAATTTGTAGGGGCTGTGAAGTGGAATTACAGCACCCAGGTGTCCATGACATAGATATAAAATGTGCCAGTTTAACCTGCTTTAGTTCTGTGGAAAAGGGATGAAAGCACAAATTCAAGTTACCAAGGGTTTTGAAGACACAGTGACTATGGGCAATGCCATGGTGAAGAAATGGTGCTCCTGACATTGCCATCATCTCCTTCAGCACTGACTCAGTTCCACTGCATTTCTCCTGGGTCATGACCAAGGAGTGCAGGTCTGATGTCCCTCCCCTGCCAGGTTCCATTGTCAGCTGAGGCAATGTCCGCAGGATTGACGTGAGTACAAATTGACACAGGAGCCTCCTCATGGGAGAAGGAGAAACAGATATGAATTCCACTGCACTAGAACCATCAAATACATTTGGAGGCACAGACCAATCATTTACTAATACATAATATCACATGCAGAATGAACATAGCTCAAAGCTATGCAAGTTGGAACAAGCTACTCTAATTTTTAAAGACTTCCTAATATTAATGGAGAAAGAAAAAATGAATACTGACAAAAGGTTTTGGAGTCTTTCTCTACTTAGGAGGACACTGGTGCATAATAGTCACTGATTTTCTTTCTTCTTTTTTTTTATTCAAGACCCATCTGATTATTTTTACATTTGCAATTGCGGCAAAATAAACACAATGAAAATTACAATTTGGACCATTCACAGTTCACTGACATCATTTAAATTCACATCATTGTAAAAATATCCCCAGGATCCACCACTAGAATTCTTCATCTTTCCAAACTGATGCTTCATATGCATTTTCAAAATGCCCCATTAACTTTATACCCCAACCCTGATGACTACCATTCCAATATGAAACATAAGAAATTAAATATGTTAAAAACATAATGTGACCAAAAAAGAGGATTGATAGGTCTAGATGTTATATATTTGCTTTCCAAACTACATATCAAATGGATGTCACTGACCACGAGGTTAGAATATTCTTCCAGAAATCCTTTTCATGGCACTATTAATATCTCTGTTTCTCTAGCTATAGATAAAGGGGTTGAGCATAGGGGTGACAGCTGTGTACATCACTGAGGCCACTGCACCCTTTCTAGAAGAAGGAGATGCAGCTGTGCCCAGGTACACTCCAAAGCCTGTTCCATAAATTAAGCAAACAGCTGATAGGTGATACCCACAGTTGGAGAAGGCTTTACATTTCCCACCCGGGGATGGGATTTTCAAAATAGAGGAAACAATTTTCTAGTATGAGAAAAAGATCCCTGAGATGGGAACAAAGCTAAATATGGCACCAAAAATACATGACTACATTATTCGTAGAGATGCCAGAACAGGAATGACCGAGGATCTGAGAAGGATCACAATAAAAATTTGCAATTTCCACATCTTTGAAGCAGGTAACCTGTAATGCAATCAAATTGTGCAGTTGGGATTCAAAGAGGCTAACCAGAAAAGACACCAAAACTAGAATGCCACAGAGGCAAGGATTCATGATGACTGAGTAATGCAGGGGGTGACAGATGGCCACAAAGTGGTTATAGGCCAACACAGTCAGAAGCAGATCATCCATGCATCCAAAAATGAAAAAACAGACATCTGTTAGGCAGCCCATGTAGGAGATGGTTCTGCTGTGAGTTTGGATGCTCACAATCATTTTGGGGACTGTGGGAGAGACTACACAGACATCAGCCAAGGACAGGTTGGAGAGGAAGAAGTACATTGGTGTGTGGAGGTGGGAATCAAAGTTGAGGGCCAAGATGATGAACAGGTTCCCAAGCACTGCTACTAGGCACATTGACAGGAACAGTCCAAAGAGGACAGGCTGTAGTTCTGGATGATTTGAGAGTCCCATGAGCTGGAATTCTGAGACACATGTTAGATTGTGTTGTTCTGCATTATCAGGTACCTTTGAAATAGAAAAAAGTAGCAGTAGCAGAGAAGGAAATAAACATCAAGTACCAGCACTGTATATATTTTTAATTCAAATATTTATGACTAAGTTTTTTAGGCTTGAAGTCTCTATGCTTTCATCAATATCTAACATGCATGAGATAAAATAAGCAAACAACAGATAATTGAGTCTCACAGGTGGAGAAGGCTTTATATTTCTTATAATTCTTTCCATATTCATTATTGTTTCCTGTATTATTCAATTCCTTCCATATGCATGTACTTATTTTTAAGTCCCAAGGATTACCCAGGGCCTCTTAAATGTTAGTTAATTACTCCAGCCTGAAGTATATACCCAGCACTTTTTATTTTATTGTAAAACAGGGTATCACTTAAGTCAGGCGGACTTCCAAGTGTCTGTCCCTTGCCTCAGAGGAGATGGGAATCACACAATCGTGCCACCATACCCTGCCAACCCACCTACTTTAGAGACACTCATCTGAACAATGTTAGAAGACCAAGGACACAAGACATAGCAAGACTACAAGCACAGAAACATGCATCTTGCGTTCTAGGGAAGGAAGAGCATAAGACATATCTTTCTTTCAGGAAGAAAAAAACATTTTAATTAAAGGGAAACAAAAAGGAGCCTACTATGCCTTATAATATACTAAGAGAGTGGTACAAATCGTTCTCATGCAGAATATAGTAGAATATGTATAAGTTACAAAAATGTGAGAACTACATAATCTAAAGACTAAATTAAATTGATAGTTCACAACCAGGACAGATTCTGATGGACCAGTTTTCCCCAAGGGTTCTATCCTCCATGATTTCCCATCCTCATAAATGAAAGTGCTCAGTCATGTGTTGTTTATCTTTTAAAAGTCAAACAATACATTACTTCCATTCTTGGCTTAGGAAGAGTCAAATGTAAAGAAATGTGGTTTATTTTACTACATTTTATCTCTTACATCATAGAGTAGATACCTGGTATAAGTGTACACCACACCTGTCAATGATTATAGTGAAATGTCAAAAGTACTCTGAAAAAGAAACACTG